>CAUJNA010003621.1:97063-296713 GCA_963377175.1 Effrenium voratum
TTCATTCATTGCATGCATGCATGCATGCATGCATGCATGCATGCATGCATGCATGCATGCATGCATGCATGCATGCATTGCATGAGTGCATGCATTGCATGCGTGCATGCGTGCATGCATGCATTCATACATTCATACATTCATACATTCATACATTCATACAGTCATACATTCATACATGTTCATACATTCACACATTTATACACTCATACAATCATACATTCTGCATTTACGCATTCATGCATGCATGCAATAATGCATTCACGCATTCGTACATTCATACATCCATTTTCATACGCACATGCATACATACCTGCATATATAATTTGATAGATTGGATCGATAGATAGACGCATACATTCTGCAACAAGTAATTGTGCCATCATGGGCACAAGCAACGAAGAGAAGTGCTGCAAGAGGGCAACGTAGCCAACAGGTAGGGGCCATTGTCACGCGCGCATGTCGTCATGCAGCTTGCCAGGCTGTTGCAAAGGGCCGGGCGGGTCCAGGCCGCAAGGGGCGTCGCGGTGGTGGCGCGGACTCGGCTGGGTTTGGAGTCCTTGCTACGCGCGGAGCTGGAGACCTTGGCCAAGCCGGGCTCGGACTTCGTGAAGCCCGCGCCAGGGCCCGCCTCTGCCACCTTTGTGGCTCCCGAGGGGCGTCAGGCGGAGGGAGCTGTGGAAGTGCACTCCGCCGAGTGGGCGGCCGTGTATCGGGTGCTGCGCAGCCGTCTGGCGCAGAGCGTCTGGGTACGCGTGGGCGAGCCGTTTGCGTGCGACAGCCTTGAGGCTTTCGAGGAGGTGCTCAGCACTGCGCCCTTTGAGTCCTTCCTGGCCGACGAGCCGAGGGTCACGGTGTCGGCCTGGGAGCGCCAGAGCCGCCTGGACGCTGCAGACCTGGAAGCGGCCCTCCGCCGGACATTCCCAACGCCGCAGAGGCCTCGCGCCGTGCTACGCGCCGTGCTGCAGCAGAGCCGCGCTCAGTGCGGCCTCGCGAGTCACATTCCCTTGCCTTGCTTGATTCCTTGTCTATATGGCTCTGTTATGATGCGACATTTCTTCGGTGCTCAGTCTGGCTGCTGAGGAACGTGTGTTCGCTGGAGCTGCTTTGTGCGGGGGGCACGCGCCACTTGGCGGGGTGGCTCGCCAAGGGCTGGTCGGAGCCGAGCGGGTCGGACATGCAGGTTCCAGCCTCAGTTGAGCTTGAGACAGTTGGGTCAAGTCTCACTCAATTTGGGACGAGGGGCGTGCTTGGAAAGAATCGTTTGTCAGGTCGCCCAGCGCATCCCTTGGTCCCTACAGGAGGCTTGCAGAAGTTGCGCCGACTCGAATGTGCCTATGCATTCTTTTCTGGGCGTGAGGTTGCAGCGCAGGCCAAGAGGAATCCGACAGAGACTTGGCCGAAAGCACCAAAAACCTGTGTTGCAGGGCTGGCCCAACGATGCCCCACAAGCACCTTGACCGTTTGCTGGGCAGCATGTGTGCTTGCGGCTTCTGCAGGCAATTGAAGACGCAGAAGGATAGAGCTTTCGGTATTTTTTGTTTGTCAGCTAGCGCGAGTCGAGCGTGCGTATTTGTGCGTGTGTGTGTGTGCATGCGCGAAAAAGGCCTGTTTCGGAACACAGACGTCAAGTCTGCCTATCTTGGATTTTGTTGCATCTGGCACAGTGCCAGATTGCAGACCGTGCTTGCGAAGTGTGAGCAACTCTTGGGGGGGGCGGCGCGAACTGCACAGACGGTGCAGGCGGCACGGGCAGCGAGCAGACATGCGGCGCAGACAGATGCCGAGGACAGTCGCTCATGGCGCAGGCGAAAGCACAGATGCTCACTCCTCCCGCGCAGCTGCAATGCAGCGGAACAATTGTTTGAGACATCACGGCAGAAGCAGTTCATGCGTCATCGGCACACAATGCCCACGCTTCTCCCAGAAAGAGCCAGCTCAGCCAAGGCCTTTAGTTGGCGCACAGGCCTGGTCAAGGCTGCTCACGGTCTTGGGGAAGCCCGCGCGTGTCTTTCAACTGCCGTGGGTGTGCGCTTGCTTTGCAGGTTGGCTTGTCGCGCGCGTGCAATTGTGCTTGCGCGCGGTATTGATGTACACTAGCCGTTCATAGATTTGTTCAGCTAACTGTTTGCGGGTTACCCTTTTTGGAAGGCCGTTGGGCCTGAGTCTGACTGCTGGGGCAAAGGTGCTTTTGAGAGGAGGAGTGATTTGCCTCCTTATAAAGCTATAAAGCTCCTTACAAGGCTCCTTAGCAAAATGTAGACAAAGTAAAACCCTCCAAGCCAAGGGTTGCAGGGTTTTATTTTTTTAAGGCTCCTTGTAAAGCTATAAAGCTCCTTACAAGGCTCCTTAGCAAAATGTAGACAAAGTAAAACCCTCCAAGCCAAGGGTTGCAGGGTTTTATTTTTTTAAGGCTCCTTGTAAAGCTATAAAGCTCCTTACAAGGCTCCTTAGCAAAATGTAGAAAAAGTAAAACCCTCCAAGCCAAGGGCAGCATTCATCTGCGTCGAAGCCAACAGACTTGAGGATGTGGACGGGGCTTTCATTGCCGCCTTAGTCGCCCAAGCGGGATTCCCCAGAGTGTGACCAAGCAGGTAGAGCAGAGGACAGATCTGATGCCATTTTTGGTCCGCAAGGTCCCCCCACGCGCGCTTGCCACATCGCTCGTGTGGGACCCTTTTTGCCGAGGTGACGGCCCCAGCTTGCGTGTCAAGCGCGTTCGGCATTTTGCTTGCTGAGGCGGCCAAGTGCTGCTGGAGATTCTGCAGGGGGCTCCCAGCAGTGCCAGGGGCGCACCAGGGAACAAGAAGTAAGAAGATGGCTGCGACAGAGGGGCGTTGAGATATTGCAGGCAACACAAACGCAAGCGCATCACAAACACACACACACACAAAAGACACAAACTGTTGTTGCTAGATTTTTCAAATCTGCGCATTCACCGTTTGCAGGATGCCTTGACGCGGTGGCATGGCTCAAGCGAAACAAGTGCGCGCTGCTTGTTACATAGGTAGATTTGTGGCTAACTTGCCTATCCTTGTCTAACTGTACAAACGCACACAAACACAAACAAACACAAATACAAACGCGCGCAACAACACACAATCGCGCACAAACCCACACACACAAGGACAAAAGACACACAGCCACACACAAATGCCAGCGCAAGCACAAGCACAAGCGCAAGCACCACACAGCCGCACATGCCGGACGTGCGCGAGAGCGCCTGCCGAACGCGCGCAGCGGAAGGCGCAGCAACCCAAAGTAACACAAACGCGCAAGAACCACAAAACTTGTCCGCGAACACACACACACACACACACACACACACACACACGCACACACACACACACACACACACACACACACACACACACACCGCAACCGCAACCGCAACCGCAACCGCACCCGCGCCCGCAAGCGCAACCGCGCACACGCACACGCACACGCGCGCGCGCGCACGCGCACACACACACGCACACGCGCACGCGCACGCACACGCGCACACACACACACACACACACAACGCAACCGCACCCGCACCCGCAACCGCAACCGCAACCGCACACGCGCACGCACACGCACACGCACACGCACGCGCACGCGCGCGCACACACGCACACGCACACGCACACGCATGCGCACGCGCACGCGCACGCGCACCACACGCACACGCGCACGCGCAGGCGCGCGCGCACACACACGCACACGCGCACGCGCACGCGCACGCACACGAGCACACACACACACACACACACGCGCACGCACACGCACACGCACGCGCACGCGCACGCGCACGCGCACACACACGCACACGCGCACGCGCACGCGCACGCGCACACACACGCACACGTGCACGCGCACGCGCACGCACACGCGCACACACACACACCGCAACCGCACCCGCACCCGCAACCGCAACCGCACATGCGCACGCACACGCGCACGCACACGCACACGCACGCGCACGCGCACACACACGCACACGCGCACGCGCACGCGCACACACGCACACGCACGCGCACGCGCACGCGCACGCGCGCACACATGCACACGCGCACGCGCACGCGCACACACACGCACACGCGCACGCGCACGCGCACGCACACGCGCACACACACACACACCGCAACCGCACCCGCAACCGCAACCGCAACCGCACACGCGCACGCACACGCACACCGACACGCACACGCACGCGCACGCGCACGCGCACGCGCACACAGACGCACACGCACGCGCACACACACACGCACACGCACGCGCACGCGCACGCGCACGCGCACACACACGCACACGCACACGCGCACGCGCACGCACACGCACACGCACGCGCAACCGCACCCGCACCCGCAGCGCACACACACGCACACGCGCATGCGCACGCGCACGCACGCCACGCACGCGCAAGCGCCGCACGCGCACCCACACGCACACGCGCACGCGCACGCGCACGCGCACGCACACGCACACGCACGCGCACGCGCACACACACACACGCACACGCGCACGCGCACGCGCACGCGCACGCGCACGCGCACGCCCACGCCCACGCCCACGCCCACGCCCACGCCCACGCCCACACGCCCACGCACGCACATGCACGCGCACGCGCACGCGCACGCCCACCCCCACGCGCACGCGCACACGCACGCCACGCGCACGCACGCGCACCACGGCGCACCGCACACCCCACGCCCTCACGCGCACGCGCACGCGCACGCGCACGCGCACGCACACGCCCACACGCCCACACGCGCCACGCGCACGCGCACGCGAACGCGCACACGCACACGCACCGAACGCGCGCACGCACACGCACACCCACGCCCCACGCCCACGCGCGCGCTTACGCGCAGGCGCACGCGCTTACGCTCACGCGCTCGCGCACCGCGCGCGCACGTGCGCGGCGCACGGGCACGGCGCACGGGCACGCGCACGCACACGCGCACGCACACGCACACCGCACCCGCACGCGTACGCGCGTACGCGCGCACGCGCACACGCGCACGCGCGCACGCGCGCACACACACACACACACACACACACACACACACACACACACACACACACACACACACACACACACACACACACACGCACACACGCACACACGCGCACACGCACACACGCACACACGCACACACGCACACACGCACACACGCACACACGCACACACGCACACGCACACACGCACACACGCGCACACGCGCACACGCACACACGGACACGCACAAATACACAAGTGCGCACAAGCAGGCGCGCGCGCACACACAGACACACGCATGCACGTGGCGCGCACACACGGGCACAAAGACCCGTGCGCGCACACAGCACATAAACCCATGAGGACATGCTAGGCTAGTCTTTACTTCCCCCCAAGCGGACATGTGCACATGCGAAGATGCTCGCATACACAAGCACATGCGAATGCAGCCAGGCTGATGCGCAAACAGCGCGCGGCCACATCCACACACACACACACACACGCCCAGTCGCTTCACTGCTGATGTGCAGCAACTCGCGTGATATCAGCACGTGCTGGGCAGAGAGGCGTGCGCAAGCGCATAGGTCACGCATGAAGCCGTGCGCAAGCGGCGTCCAAAAGGTGCACTTCGGTTGGCCCACCTCCGGATCTTGAGGTCTGCTGTGCTGGCGCTGCCGCCCTGCGTGGAGCGGCAGCCTTGCGAGCGGCTCCGTCCGCACAGGCCTCAGGCGCGAAGGGCCGCAAGGGAACCGGCTAAGCTGGGGGCGTGCGTTGCAGGGTGAAGAGTTCCAAGCGCAGAGAAGGTAAGCTCAGCCACAGTTTTTTCCGATTGGCAAGGCTGAGGCAGCCCTGGGTGAGGCGATGGTGGAGGCGGGACAAGATGTGCTGCATCGGTTGTGAGCGCTCAACCGCTCCAGGCGCAGGCCTTGACCTTGGTGGGCTCAGACCGCAGCACAGCTTCCATTTTGCATCTCGTCATGACCGTCGTCGCCCCGTCGCACGCGGTTGGCCGTTGGCTTTTGTTCGTTGCGCGCTCCAAGCATGCGAACAGTCTGAGGGAAGCGCGGCGCCGCCTGCGCAAGTTCTCCAATGAGCTCAAGGGGATGGAAACTGCAGAAGCGGAGCCAGACACTGCCAAAGTCCAACTCCAGGCGGGCGCGGGCAGCGAAAGAGGCTGTGGATTTCGAATTATGCCAAGTATGCCAAGTATGCCAGGCTGGCAGCCGGCCACGGGTCAGAAGGCAAGGACTTGGGATCAAGGTCGCGGATGTGTTTGCTTTCCAGGAGCCACGTCAGTTCAACAGCAGTCACCCAAGAGCACCACACCCAAGAGCGCGAGGAGCGCTGTGCAAGTTTAGCGATAGTGAACAGAGGCAGCGTGCAAAGTCACTTTTCGGTGGCCCTTTATTTTGCAGGAAAAGGTCCTCAGCTTCTCCAGCGCTGCCGACCCGGAAGGCGGAATCCATTTGCCGTGCGAGGTGTCGCTGAACGTGGCAACCTTCGACAGCATTGCTCCCTTCTTGCCGCCGGCTCAGTGACGGTCAGAATTTGGAAGTTTGGTGAGCGCTTTTGATTGTTGGAAAAGCTTGTTGCCTCAGTTGCAGAGGTCTGGAGCGTTGGTGGTCACCCGCGCGCCGAGTGAGGCCAGGTTGGCAGGTGTTGAGTTATGAGTTGCGATGCAAAGTAAGGGAAGGCAATGTACAAGGCAAGGAGGGGAACAGCCATGGCCTTTGTCCTTTTCTTTTTTCTCCGTCCGTATTTTGAGTTCAAAACGGGTATCTCGCTCCGGGCTCCGGGCCGGTTTGACCGTCCACGGATATGCGGCCAGCCTTGCTTGCGGCTGACTTGCGGCTTGCAGCGCGGGTGGCTGACTCGAGCCGAGTGCCCGACGCGAGGCACGGGGCCTGGGCTGCACGGGGCGGATGGCGCAGCTCTACCGGCGCTTCGGCCACTTCCTCGCCGCCCGGAAGGAAAGCCGAAAGCGAACCATGGAGCCTGGAGCTTTCAGGTTGAATAGAAGAAAACAAAGACAGTCGTAACGCGAGAGAAAGACGAAAGAGACAAAGATGGAGACAGACTCTAGAGAGAAGCCGAGTCAAAAAAGAAGGACATCGCATGTGCAGCACGCATCGCAGCAAAAAGCAAGGCAAGAGCCATCAAGAGCCCACAAACTCACAGCAACCTCTCCGAACGCCTTCACCAAAGTACATCAGCCCCTAGCCCACCCTAAACTCACCCCACACAAACCCTGAGCGCAGCCCCAAAACCAACCTAAAACCAGCAAAGCAACCACCTCTGAACCATTCGCAAAGCCACCCCATGCCCTAAACCCACGTGCCCGCCGCGGCACGCCCAGATCACTTTTCAAGCTCAACTCAGCCCCCCAGCAAGAGCATGCGGTTTTCCTAGCTCACTGCCAAGACTTCCAAAATGCTTTGCACGCCAGACGCGCCAGCATGAATTTCTACATGAAATCTCGGTGCGGAAAATGGTTGCTGAGATTAAGTATTACGTTTCGAATACAGTTTCCGAATCACTCACGGTCTCCGATGCCGACGCGAGGAAGCGAAGCGCAAATCACCGAATCACCCAGCAAATCGTAGCATCAAGAGAGTTGCGAGTCCGTCCGTCGTTTTACAAGAGTTTTGCGATTTTGTGGACCTTGGTCACGTGCAGGACTGGTCGGGTGCCTATGTGCTGGCGGACAGCCCTGCCTTTCGCCGTCAGACGCGGCTGTCCTGGCAATGTCTAGGGACCTTCCGGGCGCCCAGCGGACGCCGCCTGGAATCAAGCGCGCTCAAACTTTGCCCCTTTTGAGCATAAGGCTTTGAGCTTTTGGCTGTGGATAAAACTACAGCTCACCCCAGTGTCTTTTTCTGCTAGAGCTAAGACACGACACGTAGGATCTTTGGGTACAGCGTTGAGTGTGCCAAGTCTTTGTTTTGATCTTAAGGTTGAGTCGCTGTCATCCCAATGTGTGACTTGCAGCGCTGCAAAAGCGCGCAGCGCCACGTGCCTTTGTTAAGCCAAGCCCAATGAAGTCTTTTGGCAAGCTCGAGTTGCCGAACGGGAGCCAAAACGGGAATCCAGCTGGGTCAACGTGAGTGCGTCTGCCGGTGCTGCCCCCGTCCGCAAGAAGGCTGTTGGCCTGGAGCAATTGAGCCCGAGGCCGCGCGTGCGTTTGCAGAGCAAGAGTCTGCGCAAACTCGGCATACCGGAAATTCTTTGCACGCGCAAAAGCAACAGTTGAGGGGGCACAGGTAACGTCTAGGTGCCGAGGAAACTCCAGGTGAGGAAGGCTCCGGATGCCCATCGCTACTTTGGGGGACAGCGAAAACGTCCCTAGGTTGCCTGGCCGCTGCCTTTTGGTGCTTGAAAGGTTCAGCAGGAAACGAGGGTACTTGATGTGATTACCTGTTACGATCACCATCACGATTGCGAATGCCAAGTTCCATTTCTATATGTCCTCATCACTGTGCAAAGTCTACGCGCTTCAGTTATGGCGCAAGGTCCACCATCGCTACGCCTACGCCTCAACAACAGCTGAATGAAGCGCGTTCACTTCACCTTGCAACATTTTCCGAGCAGCCCTACACTTGGGAATTTGTGCCTGCGGAGCTGAGCACGCAAGTGCTGGGCCACTTGCAACAAGCAACTTCAGAGAGAGAAGCTCCCACATTTGTAGAATCAACACACTGTTTCCACACTGGGGTACCGTATGCCCTGCACTCTTCCATGCGCTGCAACTTAATCACACAGGCCGCAGAACAGGCGGCGGGACTACTTGCACAGGTTCTTTCTTCCGAATAGCGAACGCTGAGACATAGCGCCAAGAAGCTGCGCAAAGGAATGGCGTCGAGTGGCGCAGAGGAGATGTGAAGAGATTGCGAGCGATGCCGCAAGTGTCAGCACGTCGCCGGAGAGATTGCTCAGAGACACATCGCGAGCTTTGCAGACGTTCGCGGAGAGATCACGCGGCGAGATTTCACTGAGAGACTGCGGCAAGAAATGTGATGGAGAGACTGCGCAAAGGATAGACAGCGCACAGGAGTGTTTGATGGAGAGAGAAGGAGCTCGCATTGCTGTAGACAAAGGCATGCAACAGACAGATTTGTTAGAGGGAGATGTTGCAAACATAGTGCTCGGAGACATGTTACAGAGAGATTGCAAGGTGCCTAGGTGTTAGAAAGAAAGTGCTCAGAGAGATGTCACGGGGGATTGTTCAGAGAGGTATTCTTTTGAGTTTTGACCAGACGAGTTCAGACAGGAGGGCCTTTAGCAGAACCAACAGAACCAACGAGCTCAAGAACAACTCAAGAACAACTCAGCCAAAATATCAACTGAAAACACAGACTCAAAAAACACAAAGATCGCACAGAAAGAAAACAAGGGACGACTGAAACACAACACAGAACAAGCACAGTCCGCAACTCAGAAAAGAACACAGAAACAACTCAGCCTTGACTCGATCCCCCCACTTGAGTCTGAGGCTGAGTTGGGAGCTGAGCTTTTTCTTAGTTGTTTCTGAGTTTTTTTGAGTTTGTTAGGTGTCTTCCTGCAGGTTTCCTCCCCAACCAACCCCCCCCAGCAGAAAACACTCGAACAAACTCAGAAAACACGCAGACACGGGCTGAGTTTTCTGCTTCTGAGTCTTCCCCAGGTTGGGAGGTTTTTAGACTGAGTTCTTCGGACTTGGATTTTTTTCCCCAACAGGTTCGGGACGGCCCAGAGATAAGGTTCCACAGGGCTCCAAGTGTTCTACAAAAGTTCCGCAATGGATCCACAAGGGTTCCTCAAGGTTCTGCGAGGGCACTGGTCCGAGGCCCTGTAAGGTTTCACAGGGTTTCACAAGGTTTCCACAAAGAATCCAAGGGTTCTTCCATAGCATGCTCGCAGCACCTTTGCAA
Organism: Effrenium voratum; assembly: GCA_963377175.1. Taxonomy (NCBI): domain Eukaryota; class Dinophyceae; order Suessiales; family Symbiodiniaceae; genus Effrenium; species Effrenium voratum. The sequence continues at coordinate 106,955 of CAUJNA010003621.1, forward strand.
AATGAATTCAGGCCGCAAAACAGCGCGGCCGTGCAAGCCCCGTTGAGGAAGTGAGTGCCGCGTCCGCCGCTTGTTGGGCCCACTGACGCAGCTTAAAATCACAGTCCTCCGAAGCAAAGGGTTGATGGCCTTGCTTTCTGATCCGTTCCCTGACTCCAACAAAAGCCCGGGCCAGCCCCTTAGCAAAAAGAGCTGAGCGAGCGAGTCGAAATGCAAGACAATTTCAGTTAAAACAGCCTAATCACAACCGGCGGCGGTGGATTGATTGGTAGTTTCCCGCGCCATGGGGGTCCGTTGGCACCGTCGGGCCCCGGTCGGGCACAGTCGGCTGTACCAAAGACATCCTAAGCAAAACCGGCGGGGCTGCGCTATGATGGGTGGGTTGGATTGGTGGTTTGCCCCCCGGCCCCGATCGGGCGCCAATTGCGCCGCCAGGCCCCGGTCGGGCACCGTTGGCTGACAGCTAGAGCGACAAAGCCAAACTGTACGGTGCGCTATGATTGGTGGCTTGGATTGGTGGGATCGCGCTGTCGGGCCCTAGTCAGTTTTTTTTGCGCAAATTCCTGGATTTGAGGGGAGTCTAGGCGAGATGGAACAAAGAGATTGCTCAGAACCAGATGTCATGCTGTATCGCATACGTGGGGAAATGCGGTGCGTTAGGCTGAGCGCAAGCCGAACACGACCTACGTGGATCGCACGGGCCGATGTGCATGCTCCAGGGTGAAACCTTTGTGGTTAAAACGACGGGACAAACGCGGCTATCCAGAGGCTCCAGCCTGAGCGGACAGGGACGTGCTGCCTTCATATTTTTGAGAACGGTATCTTTCACTTCATTGTCTTCGCGCTCGCGGGATTCTTTTGTCCCACAAACATTGTTTTGTAACGGAAACCAGGCTGCATGAATCACATTGCTTGCCTTGCTGGTGAGTATGCGGCAATGACATGTTCACCGTGGTACTGCGAACAAAGTCCACAGCGTCTAGCCTGTGGCACGAGAGCGCAATTCAAATGTTCGATCCGGGCGACGCTCGCACTCAAAAACCCCTCGATACAGTGCCAGCGCTTCATACCTGCGCATGGGGCGCAGTCTTGCGGTCTAGATCTGCGCACCGCGGTCCAACTACTGAGAGGGCCCGATAAAGTTCCTTGCAATTTCAATTTGCCAGTCGCAAGCAGTGTGCGATTCGTTTGACCTCGCTGGCACCAGGTTGATAGTACCAGGTTGGTAGGGGGAAGTCTGAGAGCGAGAGGGAAGGAAAAGAACACGTTGAAGAAGAGTAAAACATGAAAGAACCGACTGGCGAGTCAAAGGGGGAAAAGCATGAAACAGATGAGGAACACCTGAGCATTGCCGAGCATCTGACTAAGGAAAATGGTGGCTGCTGCACTGGTCACCGCTCAGGCGGGCGCGCTCCTTGTTTTCATTCCCCTGATTCTGAGCCGAGCCACAATCAAACCCAAAGCTTCGTAACTCACGAAAGAGGCCACATGAATGGGCATGGCCAATCCCTGATCGGTAGACCGTCTCGACATTGCTCAGGCCACACGGGCACGGAGTATCCGGCTCTGAGGAAGGCGCGCCCCGGCGGCTTTGGGAGCGTGCGCCCAGGCGCGAGGTTTGGGCTTCGCAGCTTCGCAGCTTCGCAGCTTCGCAGCTTCGCAGCTTCGCATGTTGGGCCGGATGTGGCTTGCGCCTCGAGGCGAAACCGACGCAACCGGCATGGAAGGCATGAGACTTGAGCTGGAGAAAAAGAGGCGGAGGCGTTTAGACGTTTGCCAGCGCTCTTCTCGGGCCCGGCCCACGCAGATTGAATAGGTTTCTGCCGCTATGCCCAGGTTGTTAAGGCCAAGGACACAAAGACTGAGGGCGAGCCAATGGTGGCATGTTCCTCAGAACGAAGTGGCGCGCTTTTGGCATGTCAGTTGTGTCTGAGGCTTTGAAAATAATTCGGTCCAACGACATGATGAAGAAAGCGGCAGAGCGGCTGCCTCAAGAATTGTTGGTTGGCAAAGTCGTACTGCCGCACGCAGGAAAGAAGTTGAAATCCTCCAGACATTGAACAATGCCGACAAGGCCAACAAGAGGCACATCATCAGGCTTATCGCTTCTTGGACAGCAGTGAGGTACATGAGACATGCCCAGCGAGTGCTTGCTCAGGAAACCTTTTACTACCGCCGGGCCCTCAAAGCTGTCGGCTCGGCATTCGCCATGCATCGGACGAAATCGGACGAATTCACGAGGAAAGCACATCTTTCTGGTCTTCGAGTGCATGGCCTGGCTCCACGGGGGAACCGGGGAACCACAGCACCCAGCGGCATGGGGGCATGCCGGTTACATGCCGGGGGCATGCCGGGGGCATGCCGGGGGCATGCCGGGGAGGGCATGCCGGCACCACGGGAACGTTCGAGGCTGAAGACCTCCGTGGGGCGCTGAAGAAGTGCCCACAGCGCAAAGACGCGATCCAAAAAGTTCAATCCAGATCGATGCAAGTGAGCACGTCCACGAGCGCGATAGCGATCAGCGAGGTACACCAAGAACCGGGGCATGTCCCTGCCGGCGGCCACTTGGCACGCAAAGGGCACGCATTGTGCAAAGCAACATGTGACATGGGCATGCGACGTAGGTGAAAGCATACACCAAGCAGCTCCTCATCGGAGCGTCGCAGAAGCAATTTGGTCCATCTCTCGACCTCGCTTAGTGTCCATACGTGAAAGGTCCGGCACATGCACAAGTTCAACATCGTCCATGCTGACTTGAAGCCTGACAATATCCTGATTAGCCCAGACAACAACATTGCTCCTTGCCGACTCTCAGACTGGCATGCCTGCAGGCAAGATTCAACCAAGGTAAAGCTTTGCGATTTCGGCACTGCCATCGAGCAGAAGGACATCTCCGTTTCGCCGCCGGCTCCTCAAGGAATGCGCCGAATTCGCCGCATCGCGTGCCGCATGCATCGCGTGTGCATCGCGTGTGCTTCGCGTGAGGTATTTGATGAGCCGCTTCTATCGGCCTGCAGAGGTGATCCTGGGCTGCGAGTGCCCAGTCTCAACGGAGTCGGATTGGAGTCGGATTGGAGTCGGATTGGAGTCGGATTGGTCGGATTGGTCGAGGCGTGGCTTTGGTTTTTGCCGCTCAGGTACGGGGTGTCCGTGGATGTTTGGGCACTCGCTTGCACGCTTTTTGAGATCTTCACGGGGAAGACTTTGCTGCAGGCACAGAATGGCACACACGGAGCGTGCAAAGCCGACAGTCCAAGCGCGTCGCTTTCCAGGGGAAGACAAACAATGCCTGAGCCTTGAATTGCTGACCTGAATTGCTGACCTTTGTCGCCCCGGCGCCCCCTGTTTCAAAGGATATGCTGAAGCGGATCATGGACCTGAAGGGTAAGATCCCAAAGAACGCCGGCCTCAAAGGATCCACGTGCATGCCATGCGAATGCCGAATCCAGCACTCGCTCGTGAGGTCATCAAGAAGGGCGCCGTATGGAAGAACCACTTCGATGAGAACCTGGATTTCAAGTTCGTCGACAAAGACTCCATGAGCCTGATCCGCATGTCCCGGGTCACGGGCAAGTCCGTCACGTCGGTCCGCTCAATGTCCTCGGCTCGCACTTAGGACTGGGGAAGAGATCACCCGCGCAGCGGCCTCTCGAGAGCTCGCGAGACTCGTTGACTCGGAATCTCGGAAGAGGTCATCACCGACAACAACGCGAAGCGAGATCTGAAGGAGGGAGAGACGAGAGATTTGCATGACGAGAGCGCGAGCGCGATCTCCAAAATGTCTTCGCCTCTCTCCTCTCTCGTTGCCTCTTTTCCGAGGAGTTCCTCCTGGACCGCGTGGGCCCGGAGAAGCAGAAGTCGCAAGAGAGAGAGGCGAGACATGGCGCATGGCGAGACATGGCGAGACGATGCACGTCACTTTGCATTCGCACGGTTCAGGACCAGCAGTACGTAAAGAAAACGTGGACCAACTCAGAGTTTGACACATTTTGACAGTGCGGTATGGTCGAACTCCTGTGACTCTCAGGGTTCACTTCGCAGACCTTCTGGATAAGATGCTTGCCTGCCGCCCAGTGGGCAAATGGGCATGCCACAGCTGGGACATGCATATGGCAAGCAGCTCACATGAGGCCCTTGACCCTGACAAGCGTCTAACAGCGGACGATGTCGCGCGCTCACTAGCATCGACGCGCAACTGGCGCAGCTTTGGCGTAGGCGCTGAAGCACCACTTCATAGAGGACCCCAAGGCCTTGAAAGGGGGCGCCAGCCTCGGCTAGAGCGTTGGAGCCTGACCCGAACCAAACCGCTCTGAGGGGCCGGGACGCCAGGCCCGAGGCTGAGCGTCGCACCTAGGGTCTCAGAAGCCCATCCCATTTTCTCCTTTCTCAGGCAAGCGATAGCTCAGCAAGACACAAAGCGTTGCACTTCGACAACTTGAGTCCAGCCGCGATGGCACCAATACAATGCAAAAACCGAGCGCCGCAAAGAGAGTGAGTGTGCATTCTTGTCTTTGCAGGCTGAAGGCAAAGGCTTGACAGTGATCCATGCGTGACAGCAACAGCACATTCTCAACATGCGTAGCCAGGCATAGAAGCTTGGTGCGTTTTAGCATGTGATGTTTTAAGATGTTTGGGTGAATCGCAGTTACATGTGCTGGCATAAGTGCTGCCACTTGAAATGATTAGCTCAATGGCGCTATGAAGCGGAGCCTTCCGGTGGCTCTTGCCGTGGCAGCATGCAGCACGTGCTGCGTGACAAGGCGGGGCCTCGGCCTCGGCAACTTGGCGGCGAAGGCGTCGTCGGCGGTCCCGCCGGTCCCGCCGGTCCCGCCGGTTCTTCCGGCTCCGGTGGTGGTCTCCGCGGGCCAAGACCTGGGCCAGACGAGCCTTGAAGACTATGCCGCCATGCGTGATGACGCCCCGAGGACGGAGGCATACGCCGCAGCCATCAATGAGCGCCTTCAGGCAGGAAAAGGTTGGAAAAGCTGGAGCATTTAAAGGAGAGGTAAGCAAAGGAACTCGCCCTTTTGTTTTCCTCCCACAAATTTGGAAAGCGGAAGCGGCGTCCAGGGCCGCAGCCTTGTGGTGGCGGACATTGGCACGGGGCCGTTTGCTTTGCTGGCGCTGCTTGCCGCGCGCGCGGGTGCCCGACACGTCTACGCCATCGAGCGGACGCCGTCCGTGGCACAGAAAGCGCAGCAGGCAGTGAGGGCGGCTGGGCTGGAGGATGTGATCACTGTGATCACAGGCACCTCCCAGGACGTGACACTGCCAGAGCGTGTGGACTTGGTTGTGTCCGAGCTGGTGGGAAATGTTGCAACAGGCGAAGGAGTCGTGGACACGATCCGGGATGCGAAGCGACGGTTCCTGAAGCGTGACGCCACCGACGCCACGGACGCCACGGACGCCATGATCCCTGCCAGGTGTCAGACAGCCGTGGCCCCGGTGGCATATCTCAACCACGAGCTGCTGGCGGCCAAAGGCCCCGAGTTCCTCCGGCCCTTCCGCCTCTTCGCGAAGAGCGACTTGGCCTTCCTGTCGCGGCCTCAGCTTTTAGAGGATTTTGACCTCTCCGATCCCGACGATCTGCGGCAGCCAGCGACCTTGGAATTTCAGCTGGACCAGTCGGGCCCGGGGTTCTCGGGTTTCGCCCTCTGGCCGCGCGTGGTGGTTGACGCGCGCCGCACGGTGGATGTGTTGACCGCCCCCAGCCACTGGTGCTTCATCGTGGCGTTGATGTCTCCAAAGAGGCTGCCGATCACGCAGAAGGCCATTTTGCACAGTTCAGTGGATCTCAGCAAGGTGCCCTACTCCTACTCGCTGTCAGCAGACTTAGTTTAAGGCGCAAAAAGGAAAGATATCGCAGCATTGGACTGGAGTGCGTAAGAGTGCATGGAGTACACTGAGTGCCGCGCCTTACCATCCTGGCTCGGGCAAGGAGCGCGGGGGCGCAGGCAGCGCACGCAGCGCGCGCGGCGCGCGCGGCGCACGCGGCGCACGCGGCGCACGGGCACACGAGGCCCGGCGAGGGGCAATGCCAGGCACCCAGGACTGAGACCCATGTGCTGCACGCGCGCCTCAGCGACTCAGGTCGCTGCAGCCTGGCAGGGTGGCTCGCAGTTCAGATTTTCGATCAAACGCGCTTCACCCTTTCACCCTAAGCCAGCGGCCCGGAACATCGACGATCTGCTCTTTGACATCATTGTGCTTAGAGTTCACGGCCAGAGCCTTAAACCCACAATCCTCAAGCATCCTCAAGCATTTTGTCTGGCTTTTGCGACTCCAACCTGTGCCGAGAGCAAGAGCCACCTCGCCAGTCAACTCATAGGTCATTTGGTCGTTTGATCGCTTTGAGTGGGGCCCCGCGTCGCTCCGCGTCGCCGTAGGCGGCGTCGCAGATGTCGTGTACCTGGACGATGGCAACCTGGAGAAAGCGGTGCCACTGGATGAGCTGAGAGCGCAGGCATAGCAAAAGCCGGCGACGTGTCAGATCGATCGGATCCATGTGAGCGCAGGACTGCGAGAGGCACCGCCACAGACTGCCGCCCTTGGCCTTCACTGTGCTGTGCTTTGCCGCCAGGATTTCAGCAGAGCAGCAGCAAGTCTTCGAGGCGTTTTTTGGTTTTGCCGATGTTTCGCACGTTTGCCTTGGGCTTCTCGTCGTTGTGCAGGCTGGTCTTGAAAAGTTGGCCCGGCATCCAAGGGCTGAGACAGAGCAGTTCATGTGGGATATCCAGACAGCCATTGCTGGCCCCATGGTTGGGCGCACTCCTATTTTTGTTTGATCCACTTCCCAATGCATGCAGCGAAGCGAAGTGCTGAAGAAGTCTCAAGACAAGTTTGGAGTTTCAGCGCGTTGGTCAGTTTTCAAGCTATTTGCTACCTCAACCGAGTACGGTGCATGGCAGCGATTCGCGCGGAAGATTTCCCCACAACTGCAGCTCAACGGACATTCAAGAAAACATCCCAGTGATACTGGGGATGCAGCCGGTGTTGTGCACACAGCGTGGCTTTTGCAGCTTGTTTTGCAATAGAAGGCGCAACTGCCCAGAATTGGCTACATGGGCGGTTGAGAAAGTGAATCTGTGTAAGCCTTGCAGTGCCAGTGCCTTTTTGTTGTTTGCCAGGTACAGGAAGTTGTCGGTTGCAAAGCTACACGAGGAACATGTGCTCTTGATGGGAACCTCTTGAAGAGGCTAGCGCGCAAGCAGATTCAAATGCGTTGGTCATGCAACCGCGCAATACCCGTTTGACGAGGTTGTGGATTGGCAGTTGGCGCATCCAAGGAACTAGCTACCGTAAGAATGGCTGAGCTCCGTACGCTGCTTGAAAAACAAGTGCATGACAAGCCATGCACGTGCCCATGAGGAATCAATTCCAGGAAAACGTGCGTTTGTAAATCCACAGTGCAAAAGGGTTCTAGCAAAGCGCAAGAAAACACCGAACCATACCGGGTGAGAAAGCTCGACCTGTGTCCTTATCGTGGCCCATCTGCACAATCGCCAGGCGTCGGCGATTTTGCACATAGGTAAGTCAAGCTGTCACACCGATCCTTCCCACACTTTGTCGCAATGCATGTAGTTCTGAGATGCATGTCTACCTTGACTTGTCGATTGTTTGTTCCCATGTTCTACCAATGAGAACGTTCATCGACAGTAGCTTGATTTTGACACGAGAGCTTGCATGCTTCACGGTGTGACTGGACGCAAGTCTTCGCTGCTGGGCTTTGTGTTGGCATTGAACAGCAGGGCGACGAGCCTGCGTCGCCTGCAACGGCCAGCAACATGCGCTGGGAGCAAGGCAAGGCGATCAAGGGACAGGGAATTGGGCACAGCATGCGGGGCAGCACACATCAGCCACATCGCACAGTGGGGCGTGCATATGCATTTGTCGTGCGCTTTGTTGCCAAGTCGCCGATTCCGACGGTCATCTCATTCCAGCTGGCCATGTGTTCGGGCAGGCTTGCGGAAGGTTCATAGCAAAAGCAAGTAGCAGAGATTTGTTTTGTGATCTTGCAACATCTTGCAACTTGTGGCCTCAGTTTGGAGTCTGAAGCCATGCCATGGGTTTGCGTGGCTGCCTTCGCCTCAGTCTTCTTTGCGCTGTATGTTTGTCGCTGGCCGGCCTGGGGCTGCGGCTCCAGACGCCTCTCTGCACTGAGAGCCTTGAGCTGGCGTTTGAGACGGAAACGCAGCTTGAGTTCGGGAAGCAAATCGGCCCGGAGTTCGACTCGGTGCAAGTGGTGACCTTCGCGAACGCAGACTCTGTGTATTTGCGGCGGTTTAGGGCTTCTGCAGCATGGCAGGGCTACGCTCCGCCCACCGTCCTAGGCTTAGGCACTGCATGGCGTGGCCCCTTTCACTCCAAGCTGGCCCCGCTGGTTTCGTTCCTCGGCACGTTGCCCAGGGAGCGCCTGGTGCTGATCATGGACTATGACGCGTTCCTTCAGCAAGGCCCCCAACAACTCCGCCGGGCATATGAGCAAAATACCCGGCCGGGCAATGTGTGGATCAGTGCAGAGCCGCTTTGCAACGGGAAGCCTGAGCTGACGGAGACAACAAACGGAAATGAGCTTACACCAGACCAGATCACTGCCATGAGCTTTCAGTCCTGCTATCCCTTCCCCAGCCAGCATCGGGGTTCGCACGGTTTCGGGCAGGTGGGCTCCAACCGCTTCATCAACACAGGCTTCACCGTGGGCCCTGCCGGCCAGGTGCGACGCTTTTACCAGGCCGTGCTGGATGCAGTGCCGCAGCGAGACCAGCACGGCAGCAGCATTGACCAGTGGTGGGCCGGGCGCCTGCACAGCCGGGCGAACGGAGCTTTCAACGGGACGAACGGGACGAACGGGACGAACGGGACGAACGGGACGAACGGGACGAACGGGACGTGGCTGGAACTGGTGGAGCTGGACGCGCGCCAGCGAGGCGCCGCACTGGTGCTGGGCACTCAGCTCCTGCGGAACCAGAGCGACACTGGGAGTTTCACAGACGGCGCCCGTTCCCGTGAGGTCCACTGGGCACACTGGGTTTGGCGCAACGGCACGCTGCGGCACCTGGACGGCCACGTGCCCATCGCCGTGCACGTGCCCAACCAACGGCGGCGGGAGAAGGTGCTGCAGTACTGCCTGCTTTGGACCCTCTTCAAGGAAGCAAGGCTGGAAGCGCGTGCCAGGAGTCTCACAGACCCCGCGAAGCCGCGCCAAAGAGAAGGGATGCCAAAGCGCGTCTTGCTTCCGTAAGTCACACCGGTTGCTGGTATCATTTGTGTGCGTAGGCAAGTATGAAGAGGAGGATGGTGCCATCATTCTCTCAAGCTGCATTTCAGTCCTCACGCCCGAGGCCAGGAGTTGCATGGGAAGCCGCACGTTATGACTCGCATGGCTCAGGCAGTGAAGGACAATGCTGTGATGCAGGCCTGTGGCACCGGCTTGCCCGGACCCTGAGATTTGGCAAGTCAGAGGGAGGCCCGAACCTCTCTCCGCTGCAGGCGAGGCATCAGAAGTCTTCGGAAGCACATCCAGGCAGGTGGAGTTGTATCAGTCAGATAGCGCTGTCGCGGCACATGACTTGCAAGGTGACAGCGCCGGCTGCCGCATAAAGGCCGATGCCAGAATCAATGCCGGCGAATTCAGCTCGAAAACATTGCAGGTCGTTCGCATCGGTGCAGTGAGCTCGTGTCTCACAGCCTTCTCTTGGCTGAGTTTTCAGCTTCGCTTTTTGTGATGCGTTTTGGTTTGCGAATATCGCAGTTTCACTCGGCCCGAAAGTCAAAGGGCCTTGAATTTGCCTTCCGTAGGAGTTTGCGTTTGGCCAGCCAGGCACCAGGCGAAGTCTGGGTTCCACTGGGTTGCAAGACTTTGCATAGACTCGGCGAGAGCTGGCTCTTCACTGCGCTGAAACTGCAAGGGTGCATGGCCGCCGCGCAGGTGCATGTCCGAAGCTTTGATCTGTGACCCTTAGCTGCGCGCATCTCTATCTCTCAGTTAGAGCGACAAACGGCAACAGACATGCATTTTTCAGAGTTGCGTTTGCAAGAGTGTGCTGAAGACCGCGCGCAACGTAGCAATGACGGATGTGAAGCGCACTTTGGGAGAGGAGTTTGATGCGCGGCCCCCGGAGCAGCGCTTAAGCTATAGGCTGTGAATGCATTGAGTTTGGTAGGCTTGGGTATGCATTTATCATTCCTTGATGTCATGCCATTTTGGGACTCAAGTGGCCTTGATCCAAAAGTGGCTATTTTTGAGTCCCACCCACCCACCCTGCGGAGGGACCCGACGTTCGGGTAATCTCTCCGTTTGAAGGCCCACGACTTTTTCGGGCTGGGGTGTGCGCAGGGCGCGCTGATGTTTTTGGCGTGGTCGGGAGGGAGATTCCTGGACAGGGTGTACACATAGGGTCTCTGACCATGATGCCAAAAGCATCTGTCTGTCAGGAGGAGAAGCCTGACAGACGTCCCAAAGCAAATCCCTATGGTAGGGTTTGGAGCTGCGTTGCATCGGGCTTGCAAAGGAAAAAGGAGGCGTGCTCCGTTCTAAGTGGCATGCACAGGAATGTATGCCTAAAAAGGCAAGTTGTTCTCAGGTTGTTCTCAATGGGAAGTGGCGGCTCGGTGCCTTCACGCCACGCGCCGAGTGCCTTCTGAAGGGAGTGAACGCTTTGCAGCCGTGCATTGTGGTAACGTGTGGTCGGGTATGATCGCGTATTTTGTCATGTGCTCACGTAGGTGTAGCGGCGTGGCAGGGCGTAGCAGGGCAGGGCGTAGCAGGGCTGCGTAGGCTTGGGTCTGAGGTTCAAGGAGCCAAATGGTCTGCGGATCGCCGCCGTGCATGCCACTGGCGCCCTGGCCGACTGGAACAAGGCGCATCCAGACAAGGAGGCCAGAGCAAGACGAAGTGGCTGGAGTCTGGAGGGGCTGGAGGGGCTGGACGGGCTAGAGACGAGAGGGGGAAACCAATGGCTAATAGGGAACTCTGCGTCTCAGGTGAAGGCGGGGGACTTGCTGCTTGAGGCAGGGGCCTCGTTCGCCTCGCATCCCTTCGTGTCTCGCGTCTCTTCGCAGGTGGACGGGGACATGCGCGATGGGTTGCGGGGCACCGGCCAAGATCTCTACGAGGAACTGCTGAAGGCCCGCTTCAAGCCACATTTCGCCGCAAGCCTTTTTTTAATATATATATATATAGAGCGCCGGCGGGGGGACAGGGGGGGTGGGGTTGGGGAGGGGGGAAATAGGTAAAAGGTTGGTTCTAGGTTCAAGGTTCATTTTCAACAAGTCAATCATTTTATTCAAAACTGAAGTATTGGTTCTGGGGAGTTTCTAAGTTTTCTGAACATGAATTGCATTTTTCATTTACTGACAGTCTAAGATTTTGACACGTTCAAGGTTCAGGTTACAGACAAATTTATGCCTTTCTGGGGGATAGAGGGTTTAATCCGATTATAGCTCTAAAATCATATGCAGAAACAACTGTTCAATTCGTTCCATATTCAGTTTCGCAGCACTATAATAAATCCGCATTCCTTCTTCACAACAACAATGTTCACATCCCTTTATTAATTGGTCTTTATATATTTCAATTAAGTCGCTTACTATGTTTAGGTTTGGAATGAATATACTGTTGCGCTTCATTATCTTTAAACTAAAAATCTTGATGCACCAGTTTAAACATCTGTAACTTCAACAAGGTTCGTTTTTACAGTATGAGGCTATAGCTTGATAATACGTATTCTGATTTTTAAGTCTTTCTTGTAGGTCTTCATCATCGAAAAAATATATTTTGCCTTTCTACAGGATTTTACTATCACAAGAATGTATATGTAGTTGGGAGAGAGGATTGTCCAACTTTCTTCTGAAAATATTGATTGACATTCTGCATTTTAACCCTTCTTCAGGTGAATCGTATTCTTCAACAAAATTATGTTCTTTTTCTCTCAAATAGTGACAATTGAAACAATCAGTGTCAATATAATTACAAGCATAAACAAGTGAAATATTTGCTGATGCCACAACGCGTTTGCATCTTAAATGTTGACAAGGGCATCTACTATGATTAAACAGTGTCATTTTCTCTCTTATTATTGGTTCAAAGGGGTCATTTCTCCAAGTAGTTTTATCTTCTCTTCTGACCTCGTCGGCTACTCACTGCCTCTTGCTATTTCTTCGGGTGACTTGCTCCTGCTTCTCGTTTCCACTTGCTCCCTACTTCATTGAATGCATCTTGCTCTTTCTACTGGCGAGAGACTTCTGCTTCTTGCTTCTACTTGAAGTCTCGTCCAGAAAGATGCCCTTGGTTGTCAGATTGCACGGACGGCGAGGATGACTTCTTTTCTCGTTTGAATGGTTCAAACACACTCTTGTCTTCTCCACCTAAGAATGTGTTTCTTAATGACTTTATTTCACGGCTTTCCTCTTTCTTCTCTTCCTCTTTCTCGGTTGATGCTGACGATGATGATGTTAAATGAAGATGTTGTAAATCTTCCTGCCTTTTCACTTGATTGCTTGAAATCAGTATTCTGGCCATCTTGCACCACTGAGTTTTCATCGTTTGACTCTTTTGCAACATATGATGTTGTCTGTGCGTCTGCCTCGTGTTTTCATACAGTTGCGAGGTCGGTGCTAAACATTTCAGGGAACAATTCGTGTTGAAGAACTTGTCTGTCAGTTTGAACCCTGGCGTTCGGCCATAGTTTTTTGTATCGTTTTTTGGAAGGTGAAAATGATCAAAGTCTATACTGTTAGTTAATGTGTCAAGTATCTGTCTCTCGGGGATTATTTCATGTTTTAATGTGCGTGTCATCGCTTCTTTCAGCATTTCATCAAATGTAGGCCGTCGTCTTAATCCATAAGAGTTGTCAGACATTTTAAATAATGCAGATTATTTGTCGTTGAGTTGCGTATGGGCTTTTTTTAATTATAAACAGTATCCTCATAGTATGTTTTGAATTTAACCTTAACTTCTTCTCTTTCTACTCCCCTTGTATTATATTCATCTTGTTAAAACCCTCCTGGCCCCGTGCCTAAATTGGGAAGCAGTTCTGAGGTCCGTGTTTGTGTTGCTTACAAGGTTCCATTGATTGCCATTTGGATCAAGTCACAAGTGAGGTTCAAGATCTTATGTGAAGCTGCGTTCATACGTGATCGGCAATTGAGAGCGGAAAACACTTCGCTTGCGCTGCATTTGTCAGGACCACTGTTGTAACTATTATTCCTTCTCCCTTACAGTTACACGGGTTCGGCTATAACGGTTTGACCGTACACACCTTTCTACGTGGTTGGCATTTACAGCTGGAGGGTTCGGTGGACAGCGTCCCACGGGACGTCACCTTGCCGTCTCTTGACAGGTTATCAGCCGTAACGACAAGCTCTACACTGGACAGAGAGACAGCTGGTTTATTGCGGGTACAGGGACAATAAAGGAACAATAACCTACACGGTACAATGGCATCTTCAGCGAGCCCAAGTACTGCAACTTTTGGGAACAGCAGCTCAGAGGGATCCAATGGATTGATGGCTCTTCCTGCGGTGATGGATTTGGTCGCAGATTTACAGGATGAACCTGGGAGCGGAGGATCCGCGCTATTCAGCGACATATCCACCCCTACAAGATCATGGAAGCAGATCGATGTTCGTCAAGAGTCGAAGCAAAGAGAATCCCCGCCGAGAAGATCATCATCTTCGCCTGCGACACCACGGACGTCGCAGAAGGGCGTGAGGTCAACATCAAAAGGTGGGAGATCTAAATCGCCCACCAGTGCAGAGTTTCGCGCCGCAATTAAAGAAAAGAACAAGATGGAGATGGAGATCGGGGAATACCAAAAGACACTTGATGAAATGTCGGCAGCAATGGCGAATCTTCATCAAGAAGACTATGGGAGCACCATCCGGATCCAGGAGCTGGAGAGACGATGCGAGATTGCCAGCAAGCAGTCGGGACATCTTGTGAGTCACCACCAACACCACATGGCTGAGGCATGGCGCAAGTTTGAGGAGGAAGCCCAACAGATGCGCAAGGTGGAAATGAACGCATATCAGTACGGGGAAAAGAAAGACATGGAGTCGAATGTTATAATACAACAGATGAGACAAGCTGAAGGAACTATTATGGAGCAGAAGCGGGAGATTGCAGTGATGAAATCCTACATGGCAAGCGAGAAGTCGGCCGCGCAGGAATCAGCTACACATGCAAATCAGATACACCGTGAGGCTTCACAACAAATATCAGTTTATCAGCAACAGATCAGAGGTATTGAATCGTCTACATCTATTGAGAAGTTCAACGAGGAGGGGATGGTCCAAAGTTTAAAATCACAGTTGGAGCATGCACTCGTCAAACGCCCCGAGACGTACTCTATGGAGGACTCCAGGGAGCAGCTGATCGCGAGACTGAACGACGTTACAACATTCGCGGAGCAAGAATCGAAGAGAGCAGAGTGCTTACTTCGCGAGAAGGAAGAGATCGTCAAACAGTATGAATCCGACGTGTTGAAGAAGGACCAGATGATTGCTATCGAGGGTAGTCATCGTCAAGATGCGATCTTGGAGTTAGCCCAGGTCAGAGAAGCAAAACAGGAAGAGCGGTGCACGATGGACGAGAAATCGAAGGAGGCCGAGTGCTGGAGATTCACAGCTAAAGGAGTGTATGATGAGTACCTCGAGGAGATGCGTGAACTTCAGGGACAACTGAAGGATCGGGAGGCGACGCTCAAGCAAGAAGAGAGTTTTGTTCGTCAACTCGATGCTGACAATGAGGAACTACGAGCACTCAAGAAGCTGGAGACACAGGAAGCCTCTAGCAGTAAAGATGGACATCGTGAACGAGCAGTAGTGAAACGCGCTGAGGGAGGACCCCAAGCTAATTCGACTAGGGTAGACAAGAGGGTGACTGGGTTATTCCCGTCATCATCATCATCGAATCTGATCCCTAATTCGTCACTAATGCCAGGTTCGATTCTCTTTCCGTCTTTTGGTGATCCAATGATTGATGTACACCTATCCCAGATGCAAGGGGTTGTTGGGCATGTCCCACAATCCGCTACTACAACTGGTGGTAGTGGTGATGGAGGGGGAAACAACGGTACTACACCCCCAATGGATTACGGTGGATTCTCGCCCAATGGAAATAGACAAGGGGCAGGTGGACGTCAGTTGAGCATCACAGGTGGCGGAGGAGGACCCCCGGATGATCCACCCCATGATGAGGACGAGGATGACGACGACGAAGAGGATGAAGAGGACGAGGAAGAAGAAGAGGAAGAAGATGACAATCGGACACGGAGGAGGCGCAGAAGATCGAGGGATGATCGAGAAATCAAGAGCGAAAGACCGAGGATTTCGAGGAAAGAAGCCGAGAGGGTGTCTATTCCTGCTTGGCCAAAGATCCATCAACTCGATAACTGGAAGATGCAATTGCTGATGAATGTTCTGAGCGCATGCGCAGATCCAGATACTGACACATGGACGAAACGGTTGGAACAGGCTCTTGGGTTAAACCCAGACCTAAATCTGCTGAGCGACTCCGGCGGCGACAGATTCGCTACGATAGATATCAAAATGGCCATGGGCATGCAGAACATGTTAAAACAAGCACCTGACGAAGCCAAAGACGTGTACCTCGACGCCACGCGACATTCGGAACTACGACATCAACAAGGGGTGATCGTGAAGGGACGAGAGTTGGTGGCATTGGTTATGCAATCATTCAGGACGTCTGATCGAACGGACCTTGTCTACCACATCGAGCACCTATTCAACCTTGACTTTCCTGGAGACAAGAACTTGGTTATATTCAGGAACAAGTGGTATGATTTGTTGCTAAAGATGAGGAGCGAAGATAGACCCAGCAAGTTGGCTCTCAGAGATATTCTCTACAGGAAGATCAAAGGGAGCAAGAAGATGGAGTTCGGCCTCAACGCCTATCATAGGTTGCCGGACAAGCATCCTCAAAAGACGTACGAATTCTTGTTGGCACTGATCGACCATCAAATTAAGGCGGATCGGGAAGACCTGATGCTTGACATGAAGGAGAAATCGGTCAAGTCAATGATGAAGTCGGGCGGCAGAGATGCAGCCCCGGCTACTGGCAAACAGGAGAACCAGGGTGGCAAAGGCAGGTAGGGGAAACACAGTGGACCTGATGCCGCTCCTGTACTCCCAAAGGCCAAAGCAAAGGGTCACGCTGGCAAGAACGGCAAGTCCGACGGTGCCAGCGACAGAGGCAAGAGTCCGGGCGGAGGTAAAGATAACCCATGTTGGTATCACTTCAAGGCAGCGAAGGGATGCGTAAAAGGGAATGAATGCACATTTTCCCACAGCAAGAAGACGGAGCACAAGCTGGAGAACATGCCCAAAGGGAAAGGAAAAGGTAAGTCCAAATCCAGATCATCATCACCAAAGAGGGATGATGGAGCATGCTTCGCGTTTCAGAAGGGAAAATGCGACAAGGGGAGTGCTTGCAAGTATAGGCACGAGCTCATCAAGAACAATTCAGCTCCGGCAACGTCAAGCGACAAGGCACAAGCCAAGTCGAAGGCTGCCGCCAAAGCCGCAGCGCCAGCTATTGCAAGAAGAGCCATCGCGATGCCTGCGATAGTCTTGAAGCAATCGGCTCCTGCGGGAAAGGTCAGCTTCAAGAAGGACGTTGACCAGGTCGAACCGGATGAAGCCGAGACTGTCTACCACGAGCATGATGACGACGCAATGAGCGAATCATCAAGATGGTCTGGCGAGTCCGAGATCCCCGAGAAAATGGTATGGTTCAAGGAAGTACTCGATGTCGACGAGAATGGGGAGATCACCTATCTCGAAGACGAGAGAAGGCAATGGGAACGAAAAGGGGAGTGGTACGGCTATGAGGACAATGAGAATGAGCCTTATCAGTACGTGCACGTCGACGAGAAGAAGTTTAAGAGCAGTGATCATCGAGATTTATCAGCCTATCAAGTCCAACGATCATTGATAAGAGCGAAAATACTGAGAGAGGTGGTAGACGACATATATAGGAAACACTACTTCCCAGTAACCAAGGAGAGCGCTATAATGTTCGAATATGATCGGAGCAAGGACGAGATCAAGGAATCGGCCGTCGACTGGAAGAAACAGCATGGTTTGCCGAAGAATGTGTTCGCAATGTCAACGTGCATCAGCAAACGGGTGAAATGGTTGATGGACACCGGATGTGGTCATGATCTCATTGGACGAGCCAAGGCAAAGAGCCTGGGTGTCGATATTGTGAAAGATGATGATGAGATTGTGTTCCAGACCGCAAATGGTTCCACTTCCACATCCGACGTGGCCAAGATAGTCGTGGACGAGTTGGACGAGACTGTCGAGCCGCACGTGTTGGACGAGACACCCACGGTGTTGTCAATAGGGAGGAGATGCATGAAGATGGGTTATGCATTTCACTGGATGCCTGGTAAACTACCTTTCATGGTTACACCAAAGCAGGGATTCGTGCACTTACAAGTCAAGGACGACATCCCATACCTCGTGAGTGATGGTAAGCTTCGGAGTAACAGGCATCGCCCTACGGTAGACGACCTCAAGGAGCACTTTTCGGAAGTATTGGCAATGGTAACGAACGATGAGGCAGATCAGGATGGCGACGATGACAACGAGGTCACACCCGCCGCTGTCGGTGAATCCGCAGAGGTCGAGGGCGAGCGCCATGATGGTGCGTTTGACTTCGGACCACCCGGAGGAGCCGGTCCGGTACGTCCGCCTCCCGTAGCTGAGGAAATACCTGTAGACGTTGGGCCAGTCCCATGTCGACATGGTGATGCCGAAGCTAACGAGGAAGAGGTTGATGAGGATGATCCAGATGCCGGAATTGAAGTTGATGTGTACGAAGGGTCATCAATAAAGAGGAAAGTGGGAGTCCTCAAGAGGGACGCCAACTCCATTGCTCATTTGCTTACACACAGGTATCGAAACCCTTTCTGCGAGTCATGCGTCAAGGCAAAGATGAGACACTTCAGATCACGAACGGGGGCCTTCAAGAGGGAGGTAAAGATGTTCGGGGACCTGGTGACGTTCGACTTTGTGACGGCATCAGGAGATCATGAAGTGGAAGGCAGGTATGCGCTCATTATTCGGGACATATATACCGGAATTATCATGGCTTATCCAACTGCGAGAAGAGACACTGACTCCGTTGTCAGAGCCATCAAGCACTTCTGCGGGAGGAGGAAGATCAAGCAGGTATACTCGGATGATGGCCCGGAACTGATCAATGCATGCGTGGAGCTGAAACTGAACCACGACCTGTCGCTACCTGGACGACCGCAGAATAATTCCCTTGCTGAGAGAACAAACCAATTCATCATTGACCAGACTTCGGCTTGTCTTGTACATGCCGGTCTACCCACGTGCTACTGGGTGCAGGCCATCACCACGCTGTGCCATCTTATGAACATCGAAGAAGTAAATGGATTAGGCTGCATGGCGAGGAGTTCAAAGGCGAGAAGATACCTTTTGGTGCGCTAGTAGACTTCAAGCCGAGTGAAGCGCGAGGGGAGAAGAGGGAGAAATTCGAACCAAGAGGGGAAACTGGTATATTTGCTGGATACGTGTTGAGCACCGGGATGCATTGGGCGAACAAGTATCGGGCTTGGGCCCTCACTGCGTTTGCGGGTGCAGAGTTGAACATCAAGAAAGCAAAGGTTCCACCTCGATTGAGAATGCCGCATCAGACGTCTCAAGTCACCTCTGACATTCCCAATACAACAGAAGTACAAGGCTGCCAACGAGACTCTGGAGGGGATTGAGATGTCTGTCGATGCAATCGGTCTGGATGCACGTGACCGCCTGATCGAAGATGAGGACTACGAGCCCGAGTTATTGCAGAGTGACGAGAAGCGACTGCTCGACGATGAGGTCGATCAGATCGCTGGTCTGCTGCTTGACGATGGTCCGGAAGTACTTGTCGGAGGTCGGGGGGACCATGTAGAAGAAGAGGATGCTAGACCGAGCTCATCAAAAGGGAAAGGGGATGGACACGCCAAGGGCGACGACGAACTTACGAAGCCCGACCTTCCACATGTGTCAGCTGGACTACCTGGGGACGGCATAACGTACATCAACGATGATGGCAAGGAGGTTAAGATCGATAAGGCCGGAAGACCATATCCTGTCGGGAAAGATGGCTTCAGGTTAATGAAGACGACGAGACCTCCAGAGTACACTCCCGATGAATGGGCAATGATGAGGAAATACTACACCGAGGAAGAAAAGGCCGAGGTGAAGGGTGGTGGCAAGAAGAAGAAAGACGGCCCCAAAAGTAAGGAATCTGAGATTTCTGCGCCGGCTGAGGCACAGACATTGCAGATGCCCGGTGGTAAGAGAATTCGAGCAATGCTTCGAAACCGCTGGGGTGGAGTTGAATGGCAGTACAATTGGGGATTGCGGAAGAACATATCAAAGATCAAGAACGCACTGGATGGGAAACACTTGGCTGAGCTTGATTGGGTCAGGATAGTTGTAAATCCTGTTGACGGAGTGGTTGTCCTCATGGATTCCAAGCAATCCCAAGACGTCTTGAGACGAAACGTTCAGCTTGAGAAAGAATTTGCGTGTCTGGTAGTAATTGTAAACGCTTCGCGTTGCCCTCCTCGGCCCAGCCTAGTTTGAGGGAAGGGTCAGGAACACCGAAATCCAGTGTTGGGAAGGTCCGAATCCTGCGCCTGGGGCCTGGGCTGGGCGGGCTGGGCTGGGCCTTGCTAGGGCGGGTGGCTGGTTGGGCCGGCCTGAAGCCAGTCTTGGGTGGGCTGGCTTGCTCGCGCGGGTTGCTGGTTGGGCTGGGCCTGAAGCTGTCTCCAGACAAGTCAGACAAGCCGGCCTCGCCTGGTTGGGCTGGGCCACAGGCTAGTCTCAGACACATCAGATAAGCCTGCGCTGGGCCTGAAGCTAGTCTCGGGCAGCTTGGCTGGACCTTGCTTGCGTGGGTTGGTTGAGCTGGGCCTGAAGCTAGTTTACGGCGGGCTGGGCAGCCGCACTGAGGGGGCTGGGCTATGGCTGGGCTGGGCCTGTTTCAGACACGTCAGACAGGCCTGGCCAGCAGGCGGACTGGGCTGGGCTAGACGCTAGTTGAGCCCAGGCTGGTGAGGCCCAGTCTCGGCGCTAGATAGGCTGAGGCCTGCGAGTCTCAAACAGGGTGGGGTTTGCTTAGGCGGGTTGCTGGTTGGGCTGGGCCTGAAGCTAGTCTCAGCCACGAGGCTGCGAAGCCATGGGTGGGTTGCTGGCTGCTGGGCAGCGCTACGCTGTTGGTTGCGCCTGGAACTTCGGCGGGCTGTGCTTGGGCGCTGGATGGGCAAGGCCTGTCTCAGACACACTTGGGCCTGAGGCTGGGTAGCGAGTTGCTGGCTGGGCTGGCCTGAGGCCAGTTGCAGACACGTAAGACACGCCAGCAGGCGGGCTGAGGGACTGGGCCTGAGGCTAGTCTACCTTGAGACCGGGCCCTGGATGACTTGGGGCAGACGCGAGCAGGAGATCAAGGCCTGGCCAGCCTGTGCTTGGGCAGCCGGACTGAGGGGCTGGGGCACGTCAGACAGGCTTAGTAGCTGGCATAGCTTGAGACCAGTCTCAGGCACGTGAGACTGGTCGTTGGCTAGACACGTTGGCTGGGCAGGCTGGGCTGAGGTGGGTTGCTGGTTGGGCTGGGCCTGAAGCTAGTCTCAGCCACGGGGCTGCGAAGCCATGGGTGGGTTGCTGGCTGCCGGGCAGCCGGACTACGCTGCTGGTTGCGCCTGGAACTTGGGCTGGGCAGGCTGGGCTGAGCTGTGCTTGGGTGGGTTGCTGGAGGGGCAAGGTCTGTGTCATACACACTTGGGCCTGAGGCTGGGTGGCGAGTTGCTGGCTGGGCTGGGCCTGAGGCCAGTCGCAGACACGTAAGACACGCCAGCAGGCGGGCTGAGGGACTGGGCCTGAGGCTAGTCTCAGGCTGGCATACTTTGAGTTTTTTTAGGCGCCGAAGGCAGGAGGTCAAGGCCTGGCCAGCCTGGGCTGAGCTGCTTGGGCAGCCGGACTGGGGGGCTGGGGCGAGACCAGTTTCAGACACGTGAGACTGTTTGTTGCCCAGTCTCAGACACGTTAGACAAACCTGACCTTGGCACGCTGGGCTGAGCCTGCTGGTGCGCTGGGAGCTGGGGGCCGGCCTAGTGGCTGGCATGCCCTGAGATGCGCCGGGGCCTGGGCTGGGCAGGCTGGGCTGAGGTGGGTTGCTGGTTCTGAAGCTAGTCTCAGCCACGAGGCGGTTGCTGGCTGCCGGGCAGCCGGACTACTGGGCTGGGCGGGCTGGGCTGAGCTGTGCTTGGGCGGGTTGTTGGATGGGCAAGGCCTGTTTCATACACACTTGGGCCTGAGGCTGGGTGGCGAGTTGGTGGCTGGGCTGGGCCTGAGGCCACTCGCAGACACGTAAGACACGCCAGCAGGCCTGAGGCTAGTCTCAGGCTGGCATACTTTGAGACGATGACTTGGGGCAGACGCGAGCAGGAGATCAAGGCCTGGCCCCTGTGCTTGGGCAGCCGGACTGAGGGGGGGCACGTCAGACAGGCTTAGTAGCTGGCATGGCCAGTCTAGACACGTTGGCTGGGCAGGCTGGGCTGAGGTGGGTTGCTGGTTGGGCTGGGCCTGAAGCTAGTCTCAGCCACAAGGCTGCGAAGCCATGGGTGGGTTGCTGGCTGCCGGGCAGCCGCACTACGCTGCTGGTTGCGCCTGGAACTTGGGCTGGGCAGGCTGGGCTGAGCTGTGCTTGGTGGGTTGCTGGGTCGCAGACACGTAAGACACGCCGACTGGGCCTGAGGCTAGTCTCAGGCTGGCATACTTTGAGTTGTTTAGACTGCGCCAAAGGCAGGAGGTCAAGGCCTGGCCTGAGCTGCTTGGGCAGCCGGACGAGGGGCTGGGGCACGTCAGACAGGCTTGGTAGCTGGCATGGCTTAAAACCAATCTCAGACACGTGAGACTGGTCGTTGGCCTGAGGCCAGTCTCAGACACGTTAGACAAACCTGACCTTGGCGCTGGGCTGAGCTGCTGGCGGGCTGCGAGCTGGCGGCCTGGGCTGGGCAGGCTGGGCTGGGCTTGCTGGGGTTGCTGGTTGGGCAGGCCTGTTTCAGACAAGCTTGGGCCTGAGGCTGGGTGGGCTGGGCTGACAGGCCTGGCCAGCAGGCGGGTTGCTGGTTGGGCTGGGCCTGAGCCTAGTCTCAGACACGTCAGACAGGCCTGGCCAGCAGGAGGTCATGCTTTTCAGGACAAAAAAGCATTTTTTAGTGATTTTCGCAATTGTCAGCACATTTTCGACAAAAATAGACCCATGGAGCTGGACGCCGACGAACCCCGAAAATTTCAAGGCCCGCCGGACAGGATTTTGGGCCAGCCGACATGGGTTGGGGGGGGGGGCGGCCCAGCAAAATTGGTTGGGGAGCTTGCCCCTGTGGGGCCGAGGCGAATTTACGCCTGGAAGTTCAAATCTGAGGAGCGGTCGAGGTCGACTCCAAATTGGACGAAGGCAGTTGCATCAGTAGTAGAGCGTCAGAGAGACGAAGCTGAGACGATATCGGGGACAGATCCCGGTCGATGTATCGACGGATTTTACCTGGTATGAATGGGAGGAGTCTGCTGAGGTAGTTTCTGGAAAAGTGCCACTCGCGTTGCCCGCAATAGGAGAAAACGGTGAAGCCAAGAAATACCCATCGATGCCGTGCGTGACTTCTGAGCGAATACAGCACAGAGAGAAAGCCGTAAAAGTTGTACGATTCTTCGACGCTTTAGTGTCCAGACCGGTTGGCCGGAAAGAAATGCTGACCAACCCTGATGCGTTGGCATCAATGAAGAAAGAATGGTCGGGATTAATCGACCAGGGCGTCTTCGACCTTGGCGCAGTGCGAGAATATGACGCTGTGGCCAAGGAGGCAAAAGCGAAAGGGGAAGAGATACACATGGCTCGCGCACATGGTATTTGTGTTGAAAAGCACTCACAGTTGCCTGTTGGTGATCCTAAGAGGAAGTTCAAGGGTAGAGGCGTGTTGCTGGGGAACCAAGTGAAGAATCAAAGCTTTGAAGCTGCGATGTTCCAAGATTTGGGGAACTCTCCTGCTTCGTTTGAAGCCTCGCGTTGGGCGGATTTTTTGGGTTGTCATGATGGTTGGGATGTGCAGATGGCCGACGACCAGTCGTCCCATTGAGGAAGGCGCTGTACGGACACCCAGATGCGGGAACATTCTGGGAGCAGCACTGTGACGAATCGGTGCGCGCCGTTGGTTTTGAACCAATCGGTGAGGAATGGCCGTCAGTGTACATTCATGAAAAGCTCCAGCTTGTTCTGGTTGTGTATGTTGATGACTTCAAAATGGCGGGGCCGCAAAAGAACCTCGCCCAGGGATGGAGCATGTTACGTACACGTTTGAAGATTGAGCCCGAGACTGGACTTGACATGTACCTTGGTTGTAACCAAAGCAAGGGAAACGTCACTCTCGGGAACGGACACCGCGTAACAACGGTGACCTATGACATGGAACAGTTCCTACGTTCCTGTGTCGACCGCTATCTTGAGGTGGCGGGCGACGTAAAGTTGAATAAGGTTGTCACTCCTGAGTTGCATGAAGAAACAAAGAATCACGTCTCACGGAAGCCTGCCAAAGAGGGGCCGTCAGTCGTGTGCAATTGGTGTAACAATCTTGTGCCCACCGACGGTTCTGCCACAGCGCCGGACCAGCGGGGAGGGACTCCTGAGTTGGCCATGAAGGAGCCCGTGCGTGGACACCTTGCTCCGCATGCCGCTAGCGTACTAATGAAGTTGCTGTACGGTGCGCGGATTGCCCGCTTCGATTTGTTGCGGCAAGTGAATCGCCTGGCACGGAATGTGCACAGGTGGACTGACTCCGATGATCGGGGTTTGCATCATTTGATGTGCTATGTGCATCATACGAAACATTGGCGCATGGTCGGTTGGGTCGGAGACTCCATGGATGATGTGCACTTGGCCTTGTATGCGGACGCTGACTTTGCAGGATGTGTCGACTCGCTACGTTCCACCTCTGGTGGACACTTGAATATACAAGGGCCTAATACTCGGTTTCCGTTGTCTGGCAGCTCAAAAAGACAGGGTTGTGTGAGTCACTCAACTCCTGAGGCCGAAATAGTTGCGGCCGATGTTGCCATGAGAGCCATGGGTATGCCTGCTCTAAAGTTGTTGCAGCGGATTCTCAAGAAGTCACCGAACTTTGTGTTCTATGACGATAACAAGGCTATGATCGGTGTCGTGCGATCGGGGAGAAACCCCACGATGCGCCACCTTGAGAGAAGCCATGGTGTTTGCATTTCGTGGATGCATGAGATGTTCACACGTGATTACATGTATTTGGCGTATGAGGTCACCGACAGAATGGCGGCTGACATCTACACCAAGGCGTTCAATGATGGACGCAAATGGAAACATGCATGTTTGCAGATTGGTCTACTCGACCCGAGCTTGTTGTCTGACCCGGATACCCTCAAGGCGCTCACACCATGCAGACTGCTTCGGGAACGGTTGACGGAGTTCCCACATTTCCGTACACACACATTCCGATCATGCCCCCGGACCTGTGGTGGTCCGGATTGACATCCAAAGAAGGATTGCATGAGCATGAAGGACATGATCCGGTTGTCGTTGCCAAAGGACCCAGATTGATGCGTGTGAAACCTCCACTCGCGGTTGTGACACCATTCGGGAGCAAGTGGCTTCGTTCCACTTGGTTTCTGAGGAACGGGTCATGGCTCAAGGTTGAGGACAGGGTTGACCCTGGGTTACAGTGTGAGCGGATTGATGGGTGGGTTGAACGCGCAGTTTGGCAGTTTCATCCCGTACCGGTTGCTGTACCGGCGCGGGAGCAATCTCCACGACCACGACCAATTCATGTCGGGTCCGGGGATGTTGACATGCAGTCCGTGCTGGCCGCATTCGTTGAAGAGCTGTCGAACGAGCGCATTGAATTAAAATGTGTCAATGACCTTGCTTTGGAAACTTTGCTCCGGTTGAAGCTGCTTATGCGTTGTCTGCATACCAGTCATGAGCAATTTGTTCCTGGTCGTTGTTTTGTTCCATATCGCATTGCGGTGAAGCACAAACCACAGTTAGCGCCGGGTATTGAGCTCGCGATGGTTAAACATGACGGTGGTGTGCTTCGCGCTCCGGTGCATGTCTCGCTTCCTGGTATGAGAACTCGCACAATCGTCACGTTGTACAGTGTTGACTTGGCTCGGCCTATTGTGCTGATGGCATGTTCCGAACCGCGTAACTGGTTCACTGCCCTTGCCCGACATAACGGGCCGCAGGTCGTGACCATCACTTTGGTCGATGACTTACTGAGCGAGTACGGGGGGAGAATCGCCAGACATGTGCTTACTAAACCTTCCGATTTGTTGTTCTTCGCCGGGCCTTGCACGGGGGGATCATCACGGGCACGCCTCAACAAGACTCGCGGAATTGACACCGCAGAGAAAATCGAGGCCAAACAGCAGGAATTTCGGAAATTGTTTGAACTGTTCGTTGAAATCAAACGGCATGCCATGACGAAACGCGCTGCGATTTTGTTTGAGTTGCCTGGAAGTTGCGATTATTGGAAGGATGAGAGACTGCATGAGGTTGTTCATGATGGCATTAGTCATGAGTTTGATGGGTGTCGCTATGGCTTGAAGCAAAGGTATGCGAAGAAACCCATGCCAATCAAGAAACCATGGAGAGTTGTTTCGTGGAACTTTGACCTTGGCAGCTCGTTGTCTAAGAAGTGTAATGGAAACCATGAACATGGACCTTGTGCCGGTCGGGAAACCAAGGAAACCCAGTTGTACACGTCGTTAATTGTGTGTGTGATCCTCCGTCGTTTTCGTGCTCGAGCAAAGTGCCTTCAGCCGGCACCATTGAAACTCGCTCTTGCTTGCATTACGCGAGGGAATTCGCGGAAGCATCAAGCTGCTGCGTGTGAGATTCGCACCGACCCGACTGTACCAACGAGGAGCTGGGCTAGTCCCGAACCTCAGGTTCCAACGGGGAACTGGGCTAGTCCCGAACCTCAAGTTTCGACGAGGAGTTGGGCCAGTCCCGCACCTCAATTAGAAGCTGGGCATATATTGGGACTATTCTGTGGCTTTATTTGCAGCTGCCTATTTTGGGTTTTCCCGGTTCTGGAGAATATCATCAAGATGACTGCCAATGCGACCGTCGTCAATACAAATGAATTCTTCTGCGTGCCTGTTGGGAAATCCAGGCAAGCGGCAATATTCTTGGGGAACCTCGTGAAGAACGCCATCGAGGAGGGCAAAAGAATCCCCAAGAGAATGGAAATGGGCAGCGACCTGGGTACATGCATAAAGTGGATCGAGGACATCGGCGTTCCCGTCATCTACGCCTACTCAGCGTACTACTCTGCCAAGTGCCGCGGAATGATGAAAGGAGAAGGGCAATCCATGAGGGTTGCATTGGAGTTTATCAGTACGATTTTCGGACAACTTTCTGCTGACGAATGCATGCTTGGTTGGAGGG
The DNA here is from genome assembly GCA_963377175.1 of Effrenium voratum. Lineage (NCBI taxonomy): Eukaryota > Dinophyceae > Suessiales > Symbiodiniaceae > Effrenium > Effrenium voratum. The sequence continues at coordinate 133,467 of CAUJNA010003621.1, forward strand.
AATTCTGCAGCAAAGGGAAGAAGATTGTGGCGGCGCTGAACCAGCTCTGCGGTGAGGCATCGCTACTAGCAAAGAATCCTGAACTGCTCAATGTCACCAAGTATTGCATCGAGGGGGCAGATATGTTGAGATCCATTGCAGATATCTGGGATCTCGCATCAGGTGTGGCCGACTCCGGTCGGGGAAGTCTACAAAGAGCTCATCAGTGATGAACCAACCAGAACCTCGTCGTCAAGAAGGTGGAGGAGCTCCGAGGAGTTTCTGACAACTGCCGAGTTCGAAAGGCATGATCGAAGAATTGCGAAATTCAGAGATCGAAGCTGGGGGAAGGTATTCACGTTGAGCTCCCAAGGTTGAGATGAAAGAGCTCACCAGCACAACCTTTTGCGCTGGATGATCTGTGGGTCAACCCCCAGCGACATCTCTGACGCATGCATCGGGGCAATCAACTCACTCATGTGCGTTTCCTTCATCATGAGGAGGTTGCAGCCATTGGTCGGGGAAAGGCATGCTACGGATCAGTCGTACACAGTTTATTTCCGTCAGGACAAGTCCGAGCTGAGGGACCTCTATCGGGAGATCGAGGTCGCCAGGAACTTCCTGTGGTGCATCGACATGATCTACAAATCAACGCTGCCTGCGATGAACATCAACTCCATCAGCTTGGCGCCACACGCGGCTGACAGGGCCGCTGACAACCAAGATCGGCGCAAGTGGGTTTAAGCTGGCTGAAGGAGATTGAAAAGAAGGCGGAGAAGGACAACGTGATCGACTTCGACCAGAACACCTACTGCACCGTTAACGAAGCCGACAGGGAACTGGAGAGGTACCCCGAGGACTTCGCGATCGGAGAGGATCAGCGAAGACGGAACCGCCGCAGAAGACGGAGCGACAGCAGAAGTCAGCGTCGAGCTCCGGGCAAAGGAACCAAACCTCTGGTGGGCCAGTCCCCCAGCAGGGAGCTTCAAGTGGGGGGTCGTATGCAAGCGATGCCGTCAAGATCGACAACGAGATCATCGACTCCATATTCCGCATGAACTCCGGTGGTGATGATGACAGATGGACAATCATCAACCCAACTGCTGGGCTCGACACATACACCTCATTCGAAGGGGGTATTACTCTGAGTGGCGCAACTGTCAGCGTGAAGTTCAACATAGACGCCAACACAGGGTACCCAATCATACAAACTGTATTTGGGCCGTGTCTCGCAGATGGGAAGAACGCGACATATTGGGAGTGTATGCTGAGATGCCTGACTTCTTCGCTGGTACATTTCGAGGAGAAGACCAGCGCAGAGAAGATCATTCTTTCCTATGTTGGAAAAGGGAATGCGGCATGGCTTCAGCTGTATGCTTTCATGTGTGCCCAAACAGGATGCTTGATTACTGGACGCCTTCCGGGCGCCAAAGCCATCAACGCGTTGATCCAGGCAGAGAAGAACCCAGACAACGCACCTGGACGGTTGATCCGGATCATCAAGAAGCAGAAAAGGGGCCCCATTGGTGGGGCAACGATTCGCGACATGATGATTCAGAAGAAGAGCTTCTTGGTCCTGGATTGGCCCCTGGGGGCTGTCAATGCAAAAGGGAGCACGAAGACCTTCCAGATGATGGTCAACGAACAGGGATGGACAAACATCGAGGAGAGATCGTACTACGGTTCGAGTGAGCAAGTCTCCTCGTCCGCAGATACGATGAGCATCATCTCCCGATTGCAGAAACTGGAAAAGCTCATCGTCGAACGACGGAGGCGAGACATGGATGACTCACCTGTGTCGGTGCACAATTGGATGTCGCTCTATGACTGGTTGTGCATGAGGGGGTGTGGGTGGCAGGTGACCGCCAACCCCATCATTGACTCCTTGCAAAAGACGATATCCGACCTCGTCAACACGTGCAAGGGCTTGGTTGTGGTGTGCGTGAATCGCGACGTAGCTTTCCATGGAGGAAGAGGGGACTTGGGGACGATCGCCAACAAGGTGAGCGAGATCTGCAAGGCGGCAGGCGCGTTGGTGACCGAGAACGATCGCCTGTGGCGCGTTGCCCACGCGCTCACAGGTAAGAACTACAAGATCCCTGGAAGCTCGAAACTGCAACATTTCCTCTTGAAGCGATTGCTGGTGGAGAAATCCATCGACGTGATCGCGCCAAGCAACGCGTTCGTGTGTGAGCTGGAGGAGACATGCATAAGCGAGCCCGACCTTCGCTTCAATATCCCGAAGAACATGGAGGAGTCGAAGGTGAAATTCGAGTACAAGCCGACCTTCACTGCTCAATCGAAACGGAGGCAAGAACGGCAGGATGAAGGACACGGCGGACAAGATGCGTTTGGGAACACCGATGTCAGCGATCAACGTCTTCGATGGTATGCGGTCACCGAGCTCAGTGAGTTAATCTGCGAACTTTGTGTGAAAGAAATGCAGATGAACAAGTCGAAGGTGCTCGGGTCAAACTCAAAATACAATCCCACTTCTTGCGTGAACTGTTGCGCGAACTGGAATGCGGATACGAACGGTGTTGTGAGATCAACCGAGGGGAGGAAACTGTATACGCGGCTTTTCGCAGAATGCGTGGTTGCAATCCCAGATCTTCAACATCTCATGGTGGACGTCAACAATGTTCAGGCCATGACGATCATACGGGAACTTGCATACTCCAAGCTGAAGAAGGAGCTATCCCACGTGGGTTTCGTGAGCATGACAATGGATCAGGCAGCACAGTTCTACAATAACGGTCACGGGAAGCAATTGTGTGCATCTCGGAATGTGATCACGTGCAAGAATTCCGAGGGAGTTGAGGAGAGGACCTCCATCTTTGTGGACAAGGATCTTGGCAACGTGGCCTATTCATCCTGGATCAAGAGCGTGCTTGATCAGGGGACGATGTATGAGCTCCTGGGACAAACTACGAATGAGGAGTCCTTGGGGGACGTCGTCGAGATGATATTGGGTTTCTTTGAGGTGATGTCGTACTTTCAGCACGAACTTCCATTGTGGAAAGATGCATGGAAGATCAAGAGGGAGTTCGAGCATTCAATCGTACGACACCTCGCCGGGAACGTGAGCCACACGACGGGCCAGAACCGAAAGCGGAACAAACCGTCCGCCCAGCTCGGGGCGCCCACGAAAGAAGTGTTGGACATCATGAACACGGTCAAGCCCAGACATCCGCGATCCCTGACGGCCGAGCATGCCACCCAAGGATCCAAGAGGAAGGCAACAGAGGGCGAAGGCGACGATCTTGGTCAAGTGCCAGACCCGAGCCGAAACTCTCAGCCCAACGTTGAGAAAGAAGAGAAGAAGCAGCGAGTGATTGATGGGCGGAGAGCTGCGCTCGAGTTCCTGGTCTCAATGGAAAAGTGCATGGGAGAGATGGGAATTTGCATGAGATGCGCGAACCTGGCCCACGACGGCGACTGCAAGAACTATGAGGAGGCTGCTGGGAATGAGAAGGCGATGAAGAAGATCCGTGAGCTTCTCAGCAGCGATCATGTTTCCTCGGATGAAGAAATGGGGGATACGGAAGAGCCGTCCTCATCGACGTCCAAGGAACGCAAGAAAGGGGGACAAGAAGGGAAAGAGACAATAGAAATGTATAGCTATACCATCAACCTGGTGGAGATGGCTGACACGGCTGAGGGAGGAGAGCTACAATGCGGTGGCGTGGACCTCACCTACAATCCGTGCGGGGACAACAGAACGTTCAAGACGACGCTAGAGCGAGGGTGTGACACCATCCCATGTTACATCCCGAAGTTCGGCGACGTGAGCGATGTGCATATGCCATGGGCGTACGCATCTATTGTTGACCCCAAGTACTTTCCCAAGGGTGCCGGCCTTGAACAGGTGGATGTGATGCAGCTTGGCAAGAGCGTCAATTTCTGCGTTGCTCCCTTTGACGGTGCTCCACTATGCAAGATTGGCGACGATCGCTCGGTATTTGCTACGAGAGATCAAGCAAACCAGCTATCTCACAACCTGTGCAGAGTCCTTCGACACAAAATCGGCAATTGCCGAGGAAGTGTTTTCAGATGCGATGAAGGTGGATGGGTCGACATCGACGCAGTCATTGACGACCGGAATAACGACATATTCCCACCTGCAACTTCGAGAGCAAAACGATACATGGGCATCATGGAAGTGATCAAGTGGCAGGAATCCGGACACAAGAAATCGAGGTTTCAGGTCCTGGCAGCAAGGTTTCCAAGCGTCATGAACCCGAATGATATGAAGGCGGCCAGGGAGGAGTTGAACTATGCTGGCCTGGATCGGGATGACATCGACAGGATGTTCAACAGATGCGATGGATGGTACAGGCCTAGTGCATCCGAGTCACAACTGGTCACAGTGATTTTGGATTCATGAGCTCATCCGCACTGGCAAATAGGTATTCCGTGGGTGATTCTCTCGGAGGAGCATTCCATGTGACGTATGTGGAGAACCTGCCAAGCATCGTACGCTGTGGGCTAGTCCCCGGCGGGATCGATGGCGGAAACAGGCTAGCATTGCACTTCGGAGCATTTGCTCCATGGGATGAGATGAACGTAGCAACGAAGGTGACGCTACGAAACGTAAGGTCGGGGGATCCGATTGCGATCATCTACATTCCCAGTGCAACCCTCGCGCGGTCTGGAGCTGGAGTCGCGGCAAATGGGACATTCATGGTCTTTGACGTGATCCCGTTCTATGAGGTCAAGTCCATTTCGATTGGCAAAAGCAACGGAGGGAAACGCCTGGAGTACGAGGACGTCAAGCGAGCGTACTCAAAATGTGTGGAAAACGAGATCTGTCCGGGTTTCGGCGATTCCTCCCAGGAATCGGCTGCGATGTTCCTACAGAACGTCGCGAAGATCAACAAGAGGATGCCTGAGACCGAGGCAGGTGCCGACAATCTGCGCTACATCAAAGACATGGTTGATCGTGCATGCAAACTGTTTCGGGAAAACAAGCTGGAGGAGTTTGATGCGCAGACCAACGAGATCAGGGACGAGATCAGCAAAGTCGTCATCCTGAATGACGAGACATGGGAAGGACTAAGATGCCGGATATGTCCGTCATGTGCGACCGCGATTCCCACATGCTTCTGTGTGTGCCTGCAATGTGGGGCGCAATTGATCTCTACCGGGAGATTCTGCATCCACATCAGTTCCGACGACGACGCGGACAACCAAAGGCCCAATGTTTCGGGCGATGCCAGGCGCGCACAAGACGAAGCCAACCATGGTGCGGCAGCACAGGAAGAGGATGATGAGGCGGAGAACGTTCCTGAAGACGACGACATGGACACGCAAGGATACACGTCCGGCTACATGTCTGAGGAAGAAGATGGCGGTTGGCAATACCGCGACAATGACTTGGCATCGCGGGATATCATAAATTCCCAGCGGATGGCGATTTGCCTGATGAGCCGCGCGAAGCTCAACACATGGCGGGATTCATCGCGCTGCAGATGTCAAAGATGTGGGGGATGTTCGAAGGTGGTGAAAAGAGAACGATCGATGCCGCGCTCGAAGGGAAGCTAGGCTGCCCATACCACAACGACTTCGAGAAGTACCCCAACATGACTGAGCACGATCAGGAAGGGATCCTGTTGCCGTCAACAATAGTGAAGATTAGCCAATCTCAGAATGTTCGGACAAGGACCTTCCGGTCGGCTGAGGAGCGTGATGAATACATTCGTCTGATGGTATGCAAGTGCGAGGGGCTATACATATTTTACAAGCTGTGGATTGCAGCGAGAATCCTCGACATCACCAAAGACGAAATGAAGCTCCCAATCCAGCAGAGGTGTGTCGCATTTATTCGGGTCAGTGGCTGCAATAATGGCGCTCACATTGACCCAGCAACCATATCTGCCAAGGTTCAAGCCTTCCCTTACGAACGATATATATATATTTACAGTTGAAAGCCAGGGAGAAGCATCTGTAAATGATCTCACCCACCGGGTGCACGCGATCCTTGTGCCTCCGAATGGGGCATTGGATACCAGAAGATCATCACAAGAAGTGTGTCCGGGCGCGAGAAGCCCAAAAGAATTTGGACGAAGAGTTCCGTTGACGTACCCACAGACTGTCCATTGGGGACAGGTATGCGTAATGCAGATGTGGATTATTATTGCTTATGTGGTGTGGTGCGCCCACCAACAGCAATACATATATTCAGTCCGATGTTGATTGCGGCACGATGTGGGCTAGTCCCCATCTATTGCTTGCGTCTCATCAATGTCATTGCGATGGAACGACTCTACATCATGATATGATTTCATGCGTCCAAGATGAATGGATGTGTATACATTTACATATCCGACGACTATGACATTCCGGATATCATGGATGGAACTATTACCTCGTGGATGATTTCCTTTTCATTATATATATATATATATCATTCATGGTACCTGGAATGGCTATGTTTTGCATGTATTGCTCGCCAAATCTTCTTTGCCGATGATATTCAGATGGCTCATGACCGTGCGCTACTATGGATTTCTATGGCCAACCCATTTCTGTGGATGACGGCTGCGCGATGCGCAAATGCGGCAGCCGGGATTTCAAGTGGTTGCGTATTGGCTAGAGGCAAAATGTCTCTTGCATCTGAGTATAGGAATGTGCTACGATTTGTGGATGCATGTTTCTGCCTTGATTGGACCTGGCAAGTTTCACAATGAATGGACGGTGTAGCAATAGTGAATGAAAGAGTGTTCGACACAGTTTCGTAGCTGAAGCCGTGGCCATTGGAACGTTTTGTGGTGTTTGGACCGCATGATGAACAATGCGACCCAAATGGGGGATGTTAAAACCCTCCTGGCCCCGTGCCTAAATTGGGAAGCAGTTCTGAGGTCCGTGTTTGTGTTGCTTACAAGGTTCCATTGATTGCCATTTGGCTCAAGTCACAAGTGAGGTTCAAGATCTTATGTGAAGCTGCGTTCATACGTGATCGGCAATTGAGAGCGGAAAACACTTCGCTTGCGCTGCATTTGTCAGGACCACTGTTGTAACTATTATTCCTTCTCCCTTACAACAGTTACATGGGTTCGGCTATAACGGTTTGACCGTATACACCTTTCTACGTGGTTGGCATTTACAGCTGGAGGGTTCGGTGGACAGCGTCCCACGGGACGTCACCTTGCCGTCTCTTGACACATCTAACAATTCTTTGAACTCATCATATTTATCAGCATTAATTACATTGCACTGATGCAGTTTGAAAACATACAGTCCATTAAGCTTGTTTGATTTTTCGCGAAACAAATTGGCCACATCCACTTTGTACTGGATGATTCTTTGTTGAAGATTCATTCATCATCAACATCTTCATTTTCAACATTTAATAATTCCATTTCATTTGCTGCTTCGTGCGTTTCCATTATTTCAGCATCAGTAAGGGTTGTTCGTGCGTCATGATCGTCGTTTTTGCCTCTTTTCACTGCTTCTACTTCAACAACTGGGTCTTCTTCTCGCTCTTCTTCTTATTCTTCTTCTCCCCTTCCTCTTGCTGATTAAATGGTTCTATTGTTGTCTTTTGTCGTCTTTTCTCGTTACACCAGCAGGTATTGATTGTTCTGAAGCAGCATCTGCCAATTCATCGTGTTGTTCTTTCCAAAGTCTCATTCGTGCTTCAAGTTCTTCTTTCGGTTTCATCATTAGACGGTCGTAAATGTAATTGAGTGCTTAATCTTTTAATGTTTTTGTATATCAATCTGAGATACTCTTAATTAACTATTTCTTCTAAATGTTTCTTTCTTACTGTGAGCGTGTGTTTGTTTACATTACAAAGAAGATTTGTTGTTGGTAAGTAGAATGCTTAAAGTAGATCATTGTTTATAAACATTGATGCAGTTTTGTCTGTTCTATTTGATTTATCTTGTTTGTTGTTTCAGTTCTTCGTAATGTTGGTTTGATAATTCTGTTGCTGTGGGCTTCTTCATTGTTTCATTAATCACCTCTTGTTTAATCTCATTCTTGCTCTCTTCTTTCAATTCTGGTTCTATTTGTCTAATATGTTTTTGTGTTTGAACAGGTGCTTCTGCTGGTGCTCTCAGAGAACAATTATTGAAACTGCTTAGTTGCTAACTTAGCTGCAACTGAATTCAACCGCATGTCCAGTTTCACTACCCTTATTTTCTTGCATTTTGTGTCAAGAACCACGAACAGCGCCAAGTCACCAAAAGCAACAATTAACATGGATTTGCCCTTGGCAAGAAGCAGCAAACGACGGTGCTTTCAGCGTGTGTCAGATCGTCGTTCCTTTCTAAGAATTCAAGAGAGGCGCTGTGTGTGTGTGACGCCCTTCAAAAACTGAGAATCAAACCAGGCGCCTGCTAGGTCAAACAAGAAGAAGCCCCTATGCGCCAAAACTTGCAGTTGACTGGGCCCGGCAAGGAAGAAAATGAGGCGCTAGAAAGAGCATGGGAGTGGGACTACAAACTTTTTGCGTTGTGTCTTCTTGCTTCAGGATATGCAAGCTATGGGTAACACCATGAAGTCTTGAGTTGACACTCTTGCTGTTGTAGCTTTTTGTGGGAGCCGAATGCAGTAAATCTGTGGAAAAATCTGGGCGCCGCGTACATACATACGCATGTGTTCATATACATGATAGCCAGCTTTTTGCTTCGCACGTAGGTTGCAAATGGCAGCGTTGAAGCCGAGGCGCTTGAGATGCGTGATGTCTGGGGGGGGGCAGGTGCCGCGGCCTTGCAAGCTGATCATCGGGGCTGGGCCGTTGCACTCCTGATGGACTTGTGACGGGGCTGTTCTCTGAAGGAGACTCTTTGCCAAGGCCGTGTTTCACAAACCTATGAGCACTCTTGCGCGCTCAAGAAAAGCGCCTGGCCAATCATAGAGTCAGAGCACCTGGGCCACTTCCTGCAGATTGGGTTGTTCCACCAGTCACCTGTCTGGCCAGCAAGGTTGCAATTTGTTGTTTGTTTTTTTGCCTTCTGCCAATTGCACGCTTGAAGGGTGATGCTGGTGACGAAGCCTTGATGAGTCGCTGTCAGTTTCATGTTTCGAGGCAGGGCCTTGAGGGGGGGTGAGTCCTAACGGGCCCGGTCAATTGTTGTTTCTTCGGCACAAACTGGGGGGGCTTCGTAGGGGGCGCACCCCCAGGGTTTTTAAAGCGGTTGCTTGTAAAACCAAGGTTTTGAATCGAGGATTATCCCTAAAGATTGTCTGCTCAACCCCCCCCTTAGTCCCAAACCGGGAGCACACCGAATGGATGTATGGACCAATGGATGTCTCTGGACCTGTAGATATTGTACACCTGTGTGCGCGCCACAAGGGCATGTAGTAGCGGAGTTGAGGTTGTGTGGGGTTCAAGGATTGAAAAAACGAGCGCGAAACACGAACATTTTTTGAACACCCGCACCGAATGCCTGTATAGCATTCAGGCTGAAATCAGCTTAGCCCTGTTTGTTGTAGCTTTTGAAAGTTAGATTCAATGTAGTGAAAGCATTTTTGTGACGCGATCTGAATTTGTTTGTCTGGCAGCAGGACAAGAATTTGCAAGTGCAATGCAGGTTGAAATCGACTTCCGCACACACACGGTTGGAAAGCAAAAGAAGTAGTGGATTAGGTACCTAAAATGTTGCATCTTCTTTGACTGATGCCGTCGAAAGTCAGGGACAGGATTGTCTGATGTGAAACTACCGATTCTCTCACAGCATGAACATAGTCTTATAGACGAGGAGGTTGATATCGCAACATGAACAGTCGGGGATACGTGGTGCGGGTGTTGGGTATGTCGAAATTGCTTTCCGTGCTTGTCCGAGGAGGCTGGTCTTGCACTTTCAGTATCGCAATTTCTTCTCCTGGCGTGCTGTCTCCAGAACAGTCTACCCAGGATTGCTGCTCTTGGTTCTGCATGGTAGTCGTTAACCTTGTTGTAGTGCTTCTTCAGACCCAAAGGCTGCCAAGTGTTCTTCCTGTTGCAATGATCCGTGGTCTTCTGGATGTTTCTGTGCTTGGCTTCGGATCGACTACGCAGCAGGAGGTGCAATTCAGAATCGCTTGTTCCATTCATGAACATCTCACTCGTGAGGTGCTTGAATCCTGATAGTCGGTGATGGTGCGGAGATTATCAACCGCGAGTTTTGTCGGATCGTCACTGGCAATATTCCTGTTGTTGGAATGCTTGTTGGTCTCCTGTCCTTCCCCAGCCAAACTCCGATCTGCATCGTGTTCGCCGGGATGTCCGACCACGACAACTCGACTTCAGCAGACCAGCTCAACCTCCAGCATCCGTGCGCCAAATCCTGACTCTGCAGCCACGCGAGAGCCGGGGTCGAGCCTGGACCTTCCCACCTGGCTGTGGCTGACGTCTCCAAGCCTTGCCAACCAGGTCTACCCGCTGGAGCAACATGCCGAAACCCGGGATCGGGGTCCTTCACATCTGCAGGCACTCAGAAGCATTTCCAACAGTAGCTTCTTGAAGCCATGGATGTCAGTGCCAGCGTTGACTTTCTCCACCCCAACCTTTTGGCACCGGGATGGAGAGGTGGAGACATCCTGGTACATCCGTAGCAGGCAAATGGAAAGGACATGGAAAGGATATGGAAAGGAGATGGAAAGGAAATGGAAAGGACATGGAAAGGACATGTAGAGGAAAGGAAAAGGTCATGGAAAGGAAACGGAAAGGACATGGCCGGAAGGAAATGGACAGGAAAGAACATAGGAAGGAAATGGAAAGGGACAGGCTCCGTAATTGATTTTATACAAACTTTATTAGCAATGAACCTAGAACTACAAAGCACAAATATTCCCCTTCCTTTCCATATTCTTTCTATATCCTTTCCATTTTCGTTCGTATATGTTCTATTTTTTCTTAATATTTCTTTAATGAAATATTAATTCCTTTTTTATTTAATTTCTTTTTTATTTCTTTCCCAATTTTTGTCCTTTTCTTTTTCTTTTTTATTTAGATTTTAAGATATTGGGAATATAATTGGAATAGGCAGGAATAGATTTTATATTGGTAATTGAATTTTGTTTGTTAAGCATAAACATTATTAATTTTTGATAGTTATTAATGATTTTTGTGAATTATTGATTTTTTTTATTAATTGATTATTATTTGTTTGTTATTGATTATTATTTGTTGATATAATTTGTTTTTAAATATTTAATAATGAATAATATAGAAATGTTTAATGGTGGTTTGAATTATTATTTTTTATCGATAGAATTATTAGGATATTAATATTGATTTATGAAAACTATTTGCCGAAAAATCTTTTATATTTGATATTTATTATTATTATATATGTTTAACTTAATAAATAAAATGGAAACAAATAAAAAAATAAAACAATTTTATATAATGTTTATATATATAAATAATTTTATTGAACTTATATAATTAATACTATTTTTTAAATAGATATATTGCAAATTAATTTATATTAAATATATTTGAAATTTTAATATTAATAAATTGAATATATTAAAATAATATGGGTTAATTTATTTATTTACAATATATTAATAAAATTATATATATATTTCTAAAATATTATTTTAAATAAAGAATTATTTAGTTATTTGATATATTTATAGAATTAAATTATGTTTTTGAATATTATATAAATTTATAATAAATATATAAAATAAATTAAATTTATAAATTTATAAAATTAATTATAATATTATAAAAATATATTTATATATATATATTAAAAACTGTAATTTTTATTAATTAATATGTTTTTTAATAAATTAATATTATATATAATTATTACTATGAAACCATTAATAATTTATAATATAAATAATATAATCCAAATATAAAATATTTAAAAATATTTTACCCATAACCCAATATTACTTTAATCACAAAAATTATTTTATTCGATCTAAAGAAATTCCTTATAATTCAATGAATAATAAATTAACTAAACACATATTAAAAAATAGAGGGCGGGTCGGTATGGGGGCTGAGTTTTCCAGCTTCTTGGGGGCTGAATTTTTTAGATTCCCGGGAACTAAATTTTTTAGATTCTTGGGGACTGAATTTTTCCATTATACATATTAAAAATGCCAACCATATACGATCAAGACCCATAACCTCTTAGATTTATTGGGGTTCGTTTTTGTCTTTTTGGCTAATAATATACAAACATAAATTCATTTTCGACCCAATAAAGAAATTTCATTTCTTTTTACAATTAGATATTCAATATTTTTTAATATATATATAGGTTAAATAACTAACACAAACATATTTATCGCACAACTCCAATCTAATTACTTAAACTCAAAAAACACAATGAGCACCTGCTATTCAGCTTTAAAATAAGAATTTCAATATTATTAAAGAATTCTTATAATAATAAAAAATTAATTAAAAAAGAATAAATACAATCCACAAATAAAATATTGTCTACCAAAAATAAAAAATAAATTATCATTATTTATCTCAGATTATCTATAATATATAAAAAAAAATGGTTTATATTCTATTCATATATATTTCATCATAACACAATATCAATAACATATTATTTTCAAATAATATTTTTTTTTTAATTTTCTTAATATCTACAAATAAAATACAAAAAAACCATAAGAATAAACTAAAAAACAACAAATAATAAATTTTTTGTTTTTTGTTTTAAAAAAAAATCAATTCCAAAAAAAAATTAAAAAAATAAATCAACCCCCATAACAACCCCTTCTAAAAACACAACTACCATACATCAAACATAATCAAAATAATCATCAAAAACAACAAACAAAATCAATTCATTATCCTCGACATATATCTCCAAAATCAACTATATATACGACCAAACGCCACCTCCCAATACCTTTCACATACAAAATAATATTTTTTTTAGAAACAATCAATATTTTTTTAAACCTAAAATATATTTTTTTATTCCTTCCAATAAAAACCAAACCCAACATCATATAAATCTCTAAAAATTACATCAAAACATTATATTACATTCCCATAAAAACAATTTATCAATAAATTTTACATCAAAAAACTAAAATAATCAAATCTCTCAATCTAATATACTATATTAATTTTATATATTATATAATAATAATATAAAATATATATATATATAACTAACATAAATAATAAATTTCAACAAAAAATATTCATTAAAATATATACACATTATTTATTCATATCTTAAATATATATTCTAAAAACAAAAAACTACTCAAAATCCAAAACAATCAAATCATACAAAACCATCAAAACAAACAACGTATAATATAAACATATCATAATTTTAACAATATTTTAATTTATGTATATAAATATATATCATCATTAAGCAAGACAGAGCTCACGAACCCGAATACACGTCACTTACGACAAAGTTGCGATTTACCAGCTGGAGCTGGAAACCTGAACTTCGCGTACTAGACTTGCGCTACAAAGTTGCCACTTTTGAGTGACACTCCTGAGCGACAATTCTGATCCATACTTCTCACCCACACTTCTGACCGACCGTTCTGAGAGACACTTCTGACCAACACTTCCGATCCACACTGCTCATCAACACTTCTTAGCTCTTAGCAACACTTTGAGCTTCTGTTCCACACTTCTGATTCACAGCGCTGAGCGACACTTCTGAGCAACACTTCTGATCCACACTTCTGATCGACTCTTCTGAGTGACATGTCTGTCAAAGACGACTTCTGATTGACACTTCCAAGCAACACTTCTGAGCAGCAACATTTCCGTGTTGAGCAACACTTCTGATCGACACTTCCAAGCAACTGATCCACGCGTCTGATCGATACTCCTGAGCGACACTTCTGAGCAACACTTCTGATCGATGCTTCTGATCGACTCTTCTGAGTGACATTTCTGTCAAAGACGACTTCTGATTGACACTTCCAAGCAACACTTCTGAGCAACACATCTGAGCAACATTTCCATGTTGAGCAACACTTCTGATCGACACTTCCAAGCAACACGTCTGATCCACGCGTCTGATCGATACTTCTGAGCGACACTTCTGATCGACACTTCGGAGCAACACCTGTGAGCAACACTTCTGTTCGACACTTCTGAGCGACAGTGCTGCGCGACACTTCTGAGCAATACTTCCGATCGACACTTCGACACTTCTGAGCACCACTTCTGATCCACACTTCTGATCCACACTTCTGATCCACACTTCTGATGCTTCTGGGCGACACTTCTGCGCAACACTTCTGACTTCTGATCGACGGTCTGAGCAACGCCTCTGAGCAACACGTCTCACCGACACTTCTCGTCGACAGCGACACTTCTGAAGGAGGGCCCGCTTTGAAGCGTCAAAATGCGCATGGCGCCGCAGCGAGGGCGATTCGACCCACCCAATGTGCGGAGAGGGTTCGCTTTGCGTTTTCAAAAAGCGCACCGCGCCACAGCGAGAGCGATTCGACCCGCCCAAAGTGCGCAGGGGGTTCACTTTGTACTTTCAAAATGCGCGCTAGACCACGGTGTGGGCGGCGCAGCCCCAAAACTGCTGTTCGAATACTTTTAGCCGCAAGGCAGACGGGCACCGCGCCAAGCAATTCTGAAGAACTGCGCTGGTAGGGTAAGGAGCCACAAGTGTCTTAGCTAGTCATATTACCAGGTCGCAGTCTCGGTCTATGAGTTCGAGATAGGCTTGCAGCTTGAACAGCCATCCGTACTGTGAGGTGTACTTGTGTACTGTTTGGGCGTCGTTGTCTCGTTCCTGTGTTGTTCCTGTTACCGTCTCTGCTGCTGTTGGCCCGTTCTCTGTTCCTGTAGTGTGCTGAGCTGATGCTGCTGCGGGTTCTCCTGACATGTCGTGGTAGTTTGGCACGCGTTTGCCGTTGCGGTTCTTGAACATACTGTGCTGGAGCTCCCCTATGTATGGGACCTCAGCTCCGCTACCACGTTACAATCAAATTGACAAATTACTACAAGTGTAAGCGCTGAAGTGTTGTTCTCACAAGCAGTCAACCTGTAGTCTGCAGCGCGCCTTTTGCAATGGGCTCTCATGTAGTAATGAGACTCAAGGTGCGGTAGTATACAGGCGCGCGCATAGCAAAGTAGTGCAACATGTTGGGTTGCGGGGGGGGTTGCCCGGACTTTCATGCTGCCCCGCGCAGCGCTGTTGAGGGGGGAGAACACGGCGTGTCGACCTGTGTTTCAAGCTAGTCGACCCCCCAGCCCCACACGCCATGCGACTTCTCCGCTATCTGCGCGCTCTAGGCTGCGCAGTCCCATTTGCTTATCTGACACGCTGACTTTGCCACAGGTGGTTTTAGATACCTGGTGTCTAAGAGGGCTTGGGGTCTTCTTGCGTTTGAAGCAGCTACCTTTCCGAAAGCTGGTCTTTGTCTCCGCTGCGCTTTCAGTGCCGTGCAGGAACGGAAGTTCTGTCAGCAAGTTATCAGCGCAGCTCATGACTTGTCTGCTTCGCATATACAAGGCAGCCCGGCCTACAGCTGCATGCAAGTGTTGGTGGCATTCTGAAGGTCTCTCACTAAGAGAGTCAAGCAGTCCTGGAGACTGCTTCGAGCAAATGAGAATGCTGCGCCTGCCAGCACCACGTGTTCGAATCTGAGATTCGAATACGCAAAGTTGGACATTTCCAAACTTTCCAGTGGTCCCACCGACGCCACGATTCGCTGCTATTCGCATAGGATTTGAACAATTCCCAACCCACGTCCAAGAGTGACCGTCATTCGGTCCGGGCAAACCC
Source organism: Effrenium voratum (assembly GCA_963377175.1). NCBI lineage: Eukaryota > Dinophyceae > Suessiales > Symbiodiniaceae > Effrenium > Effrenium voratum. The sequence continues at coordinate 149,147 of CAUJNA010003621.1, forward strand.
CCCTGGCAACCCAATATGTAGTTTGAGATCTCTCTTTCTCTTGCTCTTCGTGCTTCTCTCTTTTTTCTTCCTTTTTCTTTTCTGTCTCTCACTCTCTCCCCTGTTTTGAAGGTCAGCCCCCAAGATGCCATCACACTCCCTCCTAGTTCGCAGCACAGCACATCTGCATGTTTTGCGTCCGGTGTCAAACGTCCATTGACTCCTCCTTCTGAGCCTGCGGTCTCCCCAATGCACGCCCTGACTGCCTGGAAGCTTTCTTCAAGCTAAGCTGAGCACCCTTTTCTTGGACTTGTTCCACGGCACATAGCCGTACTGGATCATGTGCATGATCTGGCCGATTGGGTCAGAAATGCCAGGGCTGCACTCACGCGTGGCCTGCTGCTTCATGGTGTAAATGAACAAAAGCACAAAGTAGACCAGGAGAGCTTGCCCTGACGAGGCTACGCATGTCACAACCCAAAGGCCAACAAAGCCGAACCGCTGGCACCGTCCACGTCTAGGTCCAGGTCGTCGAAACATGTGACAACCAGTGCCGCCACTGTAGCCAAGGTTCCTGCAAGGCATTGTGCAACCGGTGTAACCGAATGCAAAACATGCAAGAACGAAACACACCAAGCATTATGTTCCTCGACACCAAAGGCGAAACTCTGACAGGGCGCGGACAAAGGGCCGGTACCTGAGAGGGATCACCTCGCATCGATGGATCAAGCAATTCTCGGATCTGCCCATGAAAACACATTCTCAACACTGACACCCACAACACAAATGCGAATGATGGACTTTCCTCAGACTTGGATATAGTTTTTTCTTGAGCATACTGCTTCCAAACACTTGAGCCAACCTGCTACAGCTCTGCTTTTGATTGCTTGAAGCCGCTATTCAAGGAAACACGCTTTGAAATTGTAAATACTACACGGCCTTGACGCTGTTGCAGCTTCTGAAACCAGAAAAAACAACAGGGCCAGCTGCAGCTTAGGTTAGATTGTGGGGCTTATTGAGCTTCACTTCATTAACTTCCGCAATGGATCTCCCGATGGGTGGCTCGTCTTTTAATCTTTGGAGTAGCCCCTGTTGGATTAAAAGCAAGGGTAGCTTGACGGGACCGGGACCGTCATTCCAGGACTTGGCCCGAAGTTTGGGGCAAATTTGAATTTGCTGTTGGGTGGGACGTGCCATCTGCGGGCACTCGCTGCTGTGCGTGCGGGCAGGGAGGTGGTCATCCTTGCGATCATTGCATTTCATTGTGCATCGCTTCGCTACGCGTCGTGGCCTTTTGTGGTTCATGTGGCGTATCGCGTGTCTTCGCTCCTCCGTGGCTGGCGACAAAAACAGCAGCACCTGCAACCCGGGTCAAGGCAGGCCACAGGATGCCTCAAGTCCCACTTTGCACCATGCACCATGCGCCTGGTTCAAGAAGTAGATGGCCAGGATGTAGACCGCAAAGAAGTGGCGCTGCCAGAAAAGCACGGCGCGAATCATCGGAAAACCGACACCGCACACGAGTCGTGACACTCCGAGTCGGCCGTCCTCCAAGGCGTAAATCCGCAGGCCGAAGCCCAGCTCCAGAGACACGAAGAACAGCCAACGGCATCGCAGCCATGGCACCTGAAAGATCCAAACTGAGCGAAAGGCGTCCATGCTTCCACAATGGCATCGAAATAGTAAATGCAAAATCCATAGCAGGCGCTCCAAATGCTTTTCGCATTCTGAGGAAGTAGCAAGAGGATCGGAAAATTTCAGCAGAATCCTGGCGAGACGAATCTTTACACTCAAAGCCAGAACACCATGTCCGCCTGTCAAGCCGCTTCCAGTCGCAAAGCCTTGCCGGGCCAGCTTCATGCCAAGCAAATGTTCAACTGGGGTGCCGGCTCAGCTTCCTCCGTGGGTCCTACAAAGCACATAAGCGCATCCCAGCTGGATATGTTCAGTTTTCACATTCAGCGTGCCTATGGGCAGTGGCTTGGAAGACCGAATGATCGCCTTTCAGTGTCTTGCACTCGCTTCGTTGCATTTCTACACTTGTTGCCTCCATGATGGCTTCAGACTGTGGGAGCTTCACCTAACCAGTCAGGCATGTCCAGGGATGTACGGTGGCATGTTACCCAACTGGGTGCCATGCAGAGCTCTCAGCCGCCATCTGTGCAGCCACTGCCTCTTCCTCCCAAAGGAGGGCACACGTCACCGACAAACCTTTCAATCTTTCAATCTTTCGAAGCGTTTGCACTGTGTTACTGTTGGCCTCGTCTGGAGACATGCTAGCCATAGCTCCGACGGGCTTCAGGGTGTCTGCCAACTCTTGTGTGTTGGGGGGGGGGGGGATTTTCCGGAAGCGTTCGGGATGTGATGTCTTTGGCTTTCTCTGTGCCCCCCTATAAGCTGCTACAAGCAGTGCTCGAGATAGGAAGGCCGTACGGCAAACGGAAAGGTCAAGGCAAGCCGCTTGAGGCGTGGCAACTGGAGCATCCACTTGACTCTTTGTACAGCTCTCTGACAGAGCTCCGTCGGCTCAACTCACTGTGCCCTGAAGTGCGTCTAAGACGTCTTTCAAGGACTGGATCTCCTGGCATGTGAGCACAATTCAGCACATGTCACAGGCATCCTCACGCCATGTCCTGCTTCCGTTTTTCCATCTTCTCCTCCTTGGTCATCGCCGGCGCCAGGCACTGCGGCTTTAACTCCTGATACGAAATCCGCACGCGCCTTGCACGCGCCTCACTCCCAGCCTCGTAGTACTCAGCGGCAGCAGACAACGCCTTCCAGCGTTTGCGGATAGAAAGCAGCACATCATAAATCAGGAAAGCGCTCGCCGTGGTGAATGCCGATCGACATGGAACCGCTCCTTTTCGGCATCCTTCAAATCAATCTTCTTGCTAGCCAGAGCATTGGCTTTCTCGCTCTTTGAGGCCTGCAATCCGTACATCAAGGTTGCATTCCAACGTGAGTCGACAAGTCGACAGAAATGGAAGCAAAGAGTTCTCAGCTTCCAGGCCGTCTTCAGTTCCACCTCCTTCTCCTTGGCGGCCTGTCATTTGCAGCAAATGCAGCTTGAAGCTCGCTCAAAGCTCGCTCAAAGCTCACCTTGTCCACGGCTGAATCGGACATGAACTTGGTGTACTCGCCCAAACTCTGCGCCTCTAAACTTACACGTGCCTCGATTCATTCGATTCATTCCATTGATGGAGTTGCCGATTTGCCGATTTGCGCTTTGCGATCCTCGGCCGCTTCCGTGTCGGTCTCCATTCGGGAGAAGTCCGCCTGCAAGACCTGCGCGAAGCCGCTTCCAAGCCGCTTCGATCCGATTCGAACAATTCGCCTCCAGCAGAGCGGTGACTCCGCCGCTCTCCATGCCGGTGTACGAAGCGTCCTCAAAAATATCTGGCGCATCTACCTGAGCGCATAAGATGCCAAGGATGTCAATGTCACATCTAGATGCAAGTATCTCAGCATCTCTCTCGAGTGCCAAGCTGATTGCACCTGGACCAAGCTGGCCTCCAGCCAGCGAGCCGCGAGATCTCACTGTGACACGTGTCAGTCCCAGCCTTGGCTTTCGTACCTTGCAGTCAGCCCAGATCTGAGCGGTGCCTACCTGTTGACTTGGGCTACTTTCCGCGAAACCATCCGGACTTGCGCGAGTCGTGTCAATTTGGACGCGAGGGTACTCAGAACAAAAGGTCTTCAAAGCTCTGGGCACAGACCTGCAAGCTTCCGCGGACAAGTTTTGACTATGAGAACCTCAGCTAAACCCCTGGGCAACCCCTGGGCAACCCTGAGCACTGGAGTAGAAGCTGTCGAGTGCGGCGACAGCCTGGCCGCGGCACAATACGATGCATGCGCAAAGCCTTTCAGCATTGATCGCTCATGTCAAATAGACTCAGAAAGATTCAAATAGATTCAAATACATGCCAGATGCATGCCAGATGCATGCCAGATGCATGCCAAATACATGCCAAATGAGTCAATGCCAAAGGGACACTGGGAGATACCAAGCCTGCGCGATGGCCTTCTGGGCATCTTGCGCATCCTTGACAGTTGCAAGGTTCTCGGCCTGAACACGAAACAACTCGGACAAAATACGAAACAAGTTAACACGTCTCCGAGCAAAAGAGAGTCGTGCCCAAAGGGTGCAGCATGGTTGCGCTGGGCCTTCTCATCGTCTCTGAGCTTCGTAGCAGTGGAGCGGTCTGCATTGAGCTTTGTAACGTCCTCCAAACAAACCAAACCGCGCAAGCGGTCGCAAGTCCCAAAGCATCCGCCTTTGACAAGGCATCAATGGAGTCCCCCAACTCCGTGATATCAACTTGCAGCTGATCGAACCTCGAGTGAGCATCATGCTGGAAACAGCGCACGGGCTCCAACCAACATATTGAAATGCCACGTACCAGCGGCAATTGCAGCTCTGCGGATTGGGCTTGCCCATAAGTCACTCCTACTTGCGCTTTCTATTGCAGAAGAACTCTTCAGCATTGCCCTGCAAAAATAGCTCATGGCATCAAGTAGGAATACACCCATGAAAGCCGCGCATTTGAGCTGAGAACGCCACTCAGTCTGCAGGGTCTCCATCTGTTGCTGCTTCTTAGTCCTGGTCTGTTCCTCACATGGCGTTGCACCGCACGCCCCCGGCATGCCCCCATCTCTCACTGAGAGCGGGGCATTACTGGCAAGCTCCTTCTTGCACCAGCCTTCCTGCCGGCTGAGTGCTGAGTCGCTGAGTCTTGTGGAATCCGAAGCATTCGATGGCCGGAAGCGAAGCCTTCTCCGTGTCTGCTGCTGCTTCCTCCTGCAGCCGAGTGATCAAGTCCTCAGATCTGCTTCCAGGCTCAAAGTCTCCAGCGCCGTTTTTCTGGAAGCGATCTGGGCACTCGACCGAGATCATCCCTCGGATCTTGGTCAAGCCGTTCCCCTCCTTGGCCACTTGGCACATTTAATATTTTTTCAAGTCAGGGCCCTCACGGGCTTAGGAGCCCGGCCACTCTCAACGCTAGAGAAGAGAGCATGTTGCTCTCCAACTCCTGTCAAATCGTTCAAGGCACTCTCAAACGCCATGCCAAGGTGCTTCCTCTGCCCGCTCTCGCAGCATGGAGATGGCTCGCTCCCTCTTCACACCTCAGTCTGGACCATAGTCGAATGAGTCGGGCAAATTCGGGCAACCTGAGACGAGCGCCAAAAGTGTCCGACCGGAGGGCTGCCAAAGATGTCCCCTAAGCTGCTCGTTGGCTGGTGCCGCTGGTGCTGGAACTTCCCGCCTTGGAAGGGCGCGCCGCCTTCAAGACGGTCCCCTGACAGTGCAACCGCTGCAACTGCTTCACCGCAGCTTCACCGCAGCTTCACCGCAGCTTCGGAGCTTGGAAAGCAATGGCATCGCCTGAATCGCCTCCGTGGCTTTGTCGATCGCAGCGAGCTCCTTCGATCCGCTTCCATCGAGCGCATTCTCGAACATCCGTCTCCGACGCTCGGGTCGCGCCGTCCTCACCGCGCAAGCGCTGTCGCTCTTTGAAGTCAGAGGCCTTGCCAAAAAAAAATTGCGCGGCTTGCGGTCAGAGGCCATGGAGAGCCTTCTGCATGCAGGTGTCTTGCAAGTCTTTCAGGTACTTCTTGTCATCCTTGGAAATCCCACGTGCCTTGCTATGCAAACTGATGCAAACTGCCCAGGCCTCATTCAGCTTGGTCGTCTCCAGCAGTGCTGCTTCCTTCTCCGCCTGGAGTGCTCTCGATCCGATGCGATGGGATGCGTGCAATGACGGCCAAGGCGGCCTTGACCTGGTCCTTGCGCTGCTTGGCAGCGAGCTTGTCCTCCCTCGTCTTCTGCGCGCCTGAGATTTGCGACTTCCAGTCCTGCGACATGTCGAGCATGGAGACAAGTCGAAGCAGACTCCCTTTCGATAGCTTTCGTGATGTCTTTTCATTCTTTTCGAGAGCGATATCCTTGCTCGTTTTTGAACGACACATCAAGAAAACTGAAGGGGCATCATGGGACACCTGTTGCAGATTCGCAGCTTGCGTCCGGGCCCTGCTTCGGCCATGCTTCTTAGAGAATCTGAGAGGAATGTCCTTTCCCATCTTGTGCAGAATCGGACGTGAGTTAGCCATGAGTGCACTCGTGGGCGAATTCCATCCATTGACTACCTGCCACTTCAATAAACAAATGAATCTGAAGTGAACGGTGGTGAAAAGGGGGGAGTGGCCGCACTTGGACTTGGGCGAGCGGCAGATGACCAAAGAAGACTGAGACTGAGGGACCGAAAAGGACCGAGCCGTGACTCGGGGCATAAGAATGTCCCCCCCGAATGTCTTTTGGGGGGATCGGAAATAATTAGTCTCAAAGTCAACGCGTTTCATCAACTCACACGACTCGCAAGACAGAAGCCCAGATGGCAAGTCTCCTGCAGCAGCATCTCGTAAGAGTGCCGCTGGTCCACCTCCGTCTTCTCAATGGTTTCGCCTCACGTTCACGCCATGCCGCATGCAACTCATGCAACTCGTGCAACTCACGCAGCAAAATATCTCAGCTTCAGCAGCTAGCTAAACGGTTCAGGCCCGGACGCTCAGTCTTGAACTTGGTTTGCAGGTTTTGCAACCTGAGGCAACAAATGCAAGCCTGAGACGGTTGCTGCTTTATCGCATGGCTCAATTTGAATGGCCTTGCCATTTCAGGTCGGGGGCGTCAAAGACAAGGACATGTATTTTTTACTCAAGGTTCCGGAGGTTCCAAGCCGGAAGCTCGCACCGCGCGGGAACTAAGCGCGTCCATCGTGGACTCTAAAGCTCAAAGTGCTTGTGTCCCCGGAATCCGCTTCGGTCGAACACGGAGATTCCGGGGTTCCACCAGGTTCTGCAAGGGCTGCCGGTGGTCCGGGTGGTTTTGAGGTGAGGTTCCACGAGGGTTCCACCAGGGTTCCACCAGGTTCTGCGAGGTGGTCCGGATGGTTTTGAGGTAAGGTTCCACGAGGTGAGGTAAGGTTCGACGAGGGTTCCACGAGGGTTCCACCGGCGTTCCACCAAGGGCTGCGGGTGGTCCGGGGTTCCACAGGGTTCCAGCTGCGGGGTACCGGAATCCACCAGGGTTGCACCAGATTCTGCGAGGGCTGCGGGGCCGGGATTCCACCAGAGTTTCGGGGTGGTCCGGGTGGTTTGAGGAAGGAAGGTTCCACCAGGTTTGACCAGGGTTCTGCAAGGGGTGCGGGGTGGTTTGAGCAAGGGTTCCACCAGGTTTGACCAGGGTTCTGCAAGGGGTGCGGGGTGGTTTGAGGAAGGTTCCACAAGGGTTCCACCAGGTTTGACCAGGGTTCTGCAAGGGGTGCGGGGTGGTTTGAGGAACAAGGGTTCCACCAGGGTTCCACCAATTTCTGCAAGGGGTGCGGCCAGGGTTTGACCAGGGTTCCACCAATTTCTGCAAGGGGTGCGGCCAGGGTTTGACCAGGGTTCCACCAATTTCTGCAAGGGGTGCGGCCAGGGTTTGACCAGGGTTCCACCAATTTCTGCAAGGGGTGCGGCCAGGGTTTGACCAGGGTTCCACCAATTTCTGCAAGGGGTGCGGCCAGGGTTTGACCAGGGTTCCACCAATTTCTGCAAGGGGTGCGGCCAGGGTTTGACCAGGGTTCCACCAATTTCTGCAAGGGGTGCGGCCAGGGTTTGACCAGGGTTCCACCACTTTCTGCAAGGGGTGCGGCCAGGGTTTGACCAGGGTTCCACCACTGCAAGGGGTGCGGCTGTGGTTTGACCAGGGTTCCACCAATTTCTGCAAGGGTGCGGCCAGGGCTTGACCAGGGTTCCACCAATTTCTGCAAGGGGTGCGGCCAGGGTTTGACCAGGGTTCCACCAATTTCTGCAAGGGGTGCGCCAGGGTTTGACCAGGGTTCCACCACCCTGCAAGGGGTGCGGCCAGGGTTTGACCAGGGTTCCACCAATTCCTGCAAGGGGCATGGCTTGACCAGGGTTCCACCAATTTCTGCAAGGGGTGCGGCCAGGGTTTGACCAGGGTTCCACCAATTTCTGCAAGGGGTGCGGCCAGGGTTTGACCAGGGTTCCACCAATTTCTGCAAGGGGTGCGGCCAGGGTTTGAACAGGGTTCCACCAATTTCTGCAAGGGGTGCGGCCAGGGTTTGACCAGGGTTCCACCAATTTCTGCAAGGGGTGCGGCCAGGGTTTGACCAGGGTTCCACCAATTTCTGCAAGTGGTGCGGCCAGGGTTTGACCAGGGTTCCACCAATTTCTGCAAGGGGTGCGGCCAGGGTTTGACCAGGGTTCCACCAATTTCTGCAAGGGGTGCGGCCAGGGTTCCACCAAGTTCTGCAAGGGGTGCGGCCAGGGTTTGACCAGGGTTCCACCACTTCTGTACAGGTGTGCCAGGGTTTGACCAGGGTTCCACCAATTTCTGCAAGGTGCCAGGGTTTGACCAGGGTTCCAACTACCCTGCAAGGGTGCGGCCAGGGTTTGACCAGGGTTCCACCACCTCTGGGTGCTACAGTTTGACCAGGGTTCCACCAATTTCTGGCAAAACAGGTTTGACCAGGGTTCCACCAATTTCTGCAAGTTGAAAGGCCAGGGTTTGACCATCACTTCGGCTAAGTTTTGCTGATGGCCTGGTAGACCGATTTCCCTCGCTTTTGGGCGGCTTGACCAGGTTCCACTAATTTCTGCAAGGGGTGCCAGGGTTTGACCAGGGTTCCCACCAATTTCTGCAAGGGGTGCCAGGGTTTGACCAGGGTTCCACCACTTCTGCAAGGGGTGCGCCCCGCTGCTGTCGCGGTTCCGGCACCACTTCTGCCGCCCCGAGAGCGCGCCTCGGCTAGGGTCCCACCAATTTCTGCAAGGGGTGCGGCCAGGGTTTGACCAGGGTTCCACCAATTTCTGCAAGGGGTGCGGCCAGGGTTTGACCAGGGTTCCACCAATTTCTGCAAGGGGAGCGGCCAGGGTTTGACCAGGGTTCCACCAATTTCTGCAAGGGGTGCGGCCAGGGTTTGACCAGGGTTCCACCAATTTCTGCAAGGGGTGCGGCCAGGGTTTGACCAGGGTTCCACCAATTTCTGCAAGGGGTGCGGCCAGGGTTTGACCAGGGTTCCACCAATTTCTGCAAGGGGTGCGGCCAGGGTTCCACCAATTTCTGCAAGGGGTGCGGCCAGGGTTTGACCAGGGTTCCACCAATTTCTGCAAGGGGTGCGGCCAGGGTTTGACCAGGGTTCCACCAATTTCTGCAAGGGGTGCGGCCAGGGTTTGACCAGGGTTCCACCAATTTCTGCAAGGGGTGCGGCCAGGGTTTGACCAGGGTTCCACCAATTTCTGCAAGGGGTGCGGCCAGGGTTTGACCAGGGTTCCACCAATTTCTGCAAGGGGTGCGGCCAGGGTTTGACCAGGGTTCCACCAATTTCTGCAAGGGGAGCGGCCAGGGTTTGACCAGGGTTCCACCAATTTCTGCAAGGGGTGCGGCCAGGGTTTGACCAGGGTTCCACCAATTTCTGCAAGGGGTGCGGCCAGGGTTTGACCAGGGTTCCACCAATTTCTGCAAGGGGTGCGGCCAGGGTTTGACCAGGGTTCCACCAATTTCTGCAAGGGGTGCGGCCAGGGTTCCACCAATTTCTGCAAGGGGTGCGGCCAGGGTTTGACCAGGGTTCCACCAATTTCTGCAAGGGGTGCGGCCAGGGTTTGACCAGGGTTCAACCAATTTCTGCAAGGGGTGCGGCCAGGGTTTGACCAGGGTTCCACCAATTTCTGCAAGGGGTGCGGCCAGGGTTTGACCAGGGTTCCACCAATTTCTGCAAGGGGTGCGGCCAGGGTTTGACCAGGGTTCCACCAATTTCTGCAAGGGGTGCGGCCAGGGTTTGACCAGGGTTCCACCAATTTCTGCAAGGGGTGCGGCCAGGGTTTGACCAGGGTTCCACCAATTTCTGCAAGGGGTGCGGCCAGGGTTTGACAGGGTTCCACCAATTTCTGCAAGGGGTGCGGCCAGGGTTTGACCAGGGTTCCACCAATTTCTGCAAGGGGTGCGGCCAGGGTTTGACCAGGGTTCCACCAATTTCTGCAAGGGGTGCGGCCAGGGTTTGACCAGGGTTCCACCAATTTCTGCAAGGGGTGCGGCCAGGGTTTGACCAGGGTTCCACCAATTTCTGCAAGGGGTGCGGCCAGGGTTTGACCAGGGTTCCACCAATTTCTGCAAGGGGTGCGGCCAGGGTTTGACCAGGGTTCCACCAATTTCTGCAAGGGGTGCGGCCAGGGTTTGACCAGGGTTCCACCAATTTCTGCAAGGGGGTGGCTTGAGGAAGGTTCCGGGTTTATCCATTTTTTCTGCAAGGGGTGCGGGGTGGTCTGGGGTGGTTTGAGGAAGCAGGCCCGGTGGTTTGTGGGTTCTGCAAGGTAAGGTTCCATGAAGGTTCCACCAGGGTTCTAGCAGGGTTCCACGAGGTTCTGCGAGGGCTGTGGGACGGTCCGGGGCGGCCGAGGTTTCACAGGGTTCCACAAGGATTCCACAAACGTTCCACAAACGTTCCACAAGGCTCCACAAGGTTCCACAAGGGTTCCAGAAATGATCGGAGCAGTAAATTGAGGGCTCAGAAGATCGCTTTGCTCATGGGCGGAACACTACGCAAAACCGAAATCAACAATTTTCACTGTTTTGTCACTTGCTCAGGCAACGCGGCCCGAAATGTTGGCTTTGAGCTTTGGGTTCCAAGAATTCCACGAGGCTGCAAGGGCCATGGGGGTAAGGTTCCAAAAGCGCTCCACGAGGTTTCCACCAGGTTCTGCAAAAGCTATGGCGGAGGTGTGAGGAAAGGTTCCAACAAAGTTCCGAGCGTTCCATGAGAACGGTTTGAGAGGTTCCCCAGGACAGATCGGGGCCCTATTGCACCGCCGAAGCCCGCGCTTCGATCGGGGCCCGGCTGAACCAAGCTGGCGTCGCCTAGTTTTGCTAGATACAGTTGTATTGCCGCATCCTAAGGAAAACAAACGTTGAGCTATAATATGGGTGGCTGGGGTTGCACCACGGGACGAATCGGGCCCCGATTGCACCGTCGGGCCCTGATCGGGCCCCGATTGCGCCGTCGGGGCAGCATAAAGTTACAAGGCGGCATCCCCAGCAACACCGGCGGCGAGGTGGGTCCCGCGGCGTTCCGCGAGGATTCTGGGAGGGTGTGGTGCTGTTGGGGATATCGCCCGAGCTTTTATGTTCTTTCTCGGCTTGGCTCTGTTTCATATCATTTCAAATCCGAAGACGGTAGCAGCTCGCACAAGAGGGATCCTCAACATATAGACAGTCAGCTCGCGCACGTACACACACACACACCTTCCGTAAATTGCTTGCCTGTAGGACAGTGAGATTCCTCCATGAATCACACAAACGCACACTGCTCGAATCCTTTCTCCCTCGGCCAAACAAGTCACTCATGAAACAAAGGTGTTGTCAGCAAAGTTGTGTGCATTTCCACAAGTAACTTGGGTGCTATGGGGCTCTGGCAGCTCCAGAATCTTTCCAGATTGGAATTCGTAGCCCGCAGCCTGATCAGCACGCAATATCTTGGCTCACCAAACGCAGTATATTTCCTAGGTCTGTTCTCGCTTACCTTGAGCCATGTTCAATGGGCGACAATGAGTCGAATACACTTCACCTCTGTAGGCGAGTTGACGTCAGTGCTTATGTTTGCCTGAGTACCTCGCCTTGAACTGACCGAAGCTCTCTATCTCTTGGTCTCTCTCGGTTTGCTTTGCCGTAACATGATCCTCGTGTCCCTTTGCGTCCCGCTCGCGTTTGAAGTTCCCTGTCTCCGCACTCTCCGATCCTTCGGCTTCACTTCCGCACTCTCAGCCAGGAAGGCTTCGATGGCCGCCCGCGCCTCGCGAAAACAAGAGAGATCAAGAGAGCCCCATTCCGACTCCTTCCGACTCATTTCTGCATGTTTCCGCATTGCTTGCACACTTTTTGCTTGCTCAACATCAAACCATCCCTCCTGCGAAGACGAGGTGAACGCGTCCAGCTCTGAGCTGCTAGGGTCGTCCAAGCCGGAAAGCTGTAGGAAGGACTTGGCCTCGAGCATGCGCGATTGAAACAAGATTCTCACTCTATGTTCCAGTCTGCTAATATTATTTGTATGTATTTGTTCGATCCCGATAGCTTTTTGGCCTCGCGGTCGTAGTTCTGATCCTTCAGAGACTTGTACGCCTTGCCCACGCTCTTGATAGCCTCATCTCTGCAATTCCGCGTGTAGAGAGGCATGCGAAATCGTCCACGCCTTCAGAGACTCAGCATGTGCCTCCGTGTATGCGGAGTGCTGCTTCTGTCGTGCCTGCTACGAATTTGCTGCATGCCGGAGCAGTGCGCTTTTCGAGGAATGCCTCCGTAGCCTTCTTCTTTTCGCCCTCCCACTTTTCGATGTCAGCCTCAGACTCACCAGTTACTCAATGAGCTTCGAGATTTGCGGCCAAGCCTCTGAGACCCGCGCAGTCAAATCCGGGAGCGCGGCTTCAAGATCCGCGATGTCTGTGGCGAGTTTCCCCAGATCTGCCTCGCAAAAACGAGCCGCGGAGCCGCGGAGTCGAGTCGCGCGGAGTCGCGGAGCCGCGGAGTCGCCTTGAGGATCTCCAGTTGTCCCGTGGAGGCCTCGATGACCTTCGTCTTCTCTTCGCTCGTGCCTTGGAATTTCGAATTTCGGAAGGTTTCGGAAGGCGCATGCAAACTGGAGACGCACTCGGCGCCGTGCCCTTGCAGAATTGCTCAAAAGCTGCAAACTGCAGAGCCTCCTTCTGCTTCTCCTGACATGTTCACCCGTCTTTGGCACTTTTTCGAATGCATGTTTCGCCACACCTCTTGGCCCTTTTCCTTCATCTTGCCCAGGAGCTCGAGCACTTTCTGCACGGGCGTCGCCTCTTAAGCGCTTTGCGATGCGTCGAGAGGCATCGAGAGACAATGACATATGCAGCAATGAGCTGCAAGGCTCCTCGTTGGCTTGCCCATTGCGGAGTTGAGCCTCGGCACGTGCCGAGGGCCGAGGGCTCCGAAAAGGAATGCCGGAAGTGACCAAGGCAGCGGCCAAGAGGAGCAAGGGCCAAAACTTCATTCTTCACCTCATTGAAACATACGAAACTTGCCCTGAGAGCTGAGACCGTCACCTGCCAGAAAACTGGCAGCTCCAGCTTGAGCCGGATGGCGACAGGTATTCACTCGTGGCCTTGGCTTGGAGACTTGAGTTCACTAGTTACTTGAAAGGATCAAAAACACACATTCACAGCTTCTGGCAAATAGCTGAAGTTTAAATAGCGATGTCCAGTCCCACCAAGGTGAGCGGCTTTCTTCTATTCTGCAAGCAACTGCCGAGATGGCACAACTTGCCGCAAACTGCCAAACTTTCTGCTAAAAAATGAAGGCGCTGCGCACCATGCTCAGGTGCACTGGCCCTTCCACTGCCCTTTCGATTTGGGGCTGGGGCTGTGTGCTCGGGAAATCAAATTGAGGGAGTTTTACTGAATTGATCGGTTTTGCAGTGGAGTAGCTAAGGCTTCCCAATTTGGGAGTGCCTAACTCTAACTCGTTGATTTGTGAGACTTGAAACAGAACAGCGGCAAAAAGGTTCACAGTTTGTGGCCCACTGCCTGTCTGATGTAAAATGTCCGCACTGCGAGGGCTTTCGGCTGTCCCAGCTATCTCAGTCCGGGTGGATGGCAGCCCGCCTCGATGCCAAGACTCGACCCATAGAAGACCCACAGGGCTCTGGTCGTTGCAAAAAGCATCGGCCTCTGACCTGAAGCCTTGCCACCGACGAGCAGAGCTAGCGCAACCACAAACTCCACCTCGATCCCGGCCGGCTTGCACCGGGCTAAAAGGGAAACCACGAAACACAAAAAGACAAACAAGAAACAAGTCCAAAAGAGAGAGACAAAGATAATATATATATATATATATACAGCATAACTTGACAATATCATAAATCACAATATGATACATGTTTCTTTAAGAAGTCGATTTGGATTTGGTGCGCGGCAAAGGCCACGATGCAGCAGAGCGCCGCCAAGGTGAAGGACGCCCCAGGACTGGGCCGAGCGTCTCCCACTCTCGTTCGCTTCGAGTGCCTCTCCCGTAATGATTTTTGCCTCGCTTCGCTTCGGTCAAAAGATCAAAGTGGATTGAGACTTTCCGGGTTCGACTTGTCGCAACGGCACCCGCTGCACCTGCCCATGTGGCTGAGGGACTTCTGGGAGAAGATGACCCGCTTGGCCTCCAAACCCCACCTCGGCCATGCCGCGCTCCGTGCGCTCCGTGCGCTCCGTGCGCTCCGTGAGCTCCGTGCGCTCCGTGCGCTCCGTGCGCTCCGTGCGCTCCGTGCGCTCCGCGCGCCCCCGTGGAGCAAGGCAGCGACAGGCTTGGGGCCCTCACATCTCCGTCCAGATGGGACTGTTCACCGGGAAGGTGAGGTTATATCGACCGGCAACAAGCCTTGGAGGGACTCTTGCGTAGTCATGCGAGTCATAGCCAAATTTACCAAAACTTTCCAATCAAGACCCAACTTGTAAGGATCTGTCAACACGGAAACTCAAACAAATTCATCCTCCAGGTTTTGATAGCTGTGGGGATCCGACCCACCAGGGATTCTCGCCCACAAATGCCGCACGTAGGGCGCGACCTCACATCCGGCTTGCCCGCAAGTCGCGAGTCGTAAGTCGCCAAGGCCACCACTGGCGTTCTGTACCAAACCTTCAGGTGCTCCAAGAAGGTTCGATCTCAGACTTGATGCAAGGAACATCCTTGAACTGTTAACACTGTTTGCATCTCAAATGGCAAGCAAATCACGTTGGAAATCACAGCATGAAAAGAGGCAACTGCTGCGCTTGTGACACAATTGTTCCTCCTGCCTGGTATCCAGCTTCGAACACCTTCCACCTGTCGCGGTGATCCATCACTTCTCTCGTGAAGTTGAAATCGTACTGCCGCTCTGGGCCACCAGTCGCTCAAAAGACATTTCTTGAGGCTCGCAGCAAGTGCTCTCTGAGTGACTTGCAAAGGGCGGCCTGAAACTTCTCGACTGTGCTGTTGCCATTGGTCTCAAGGACTGGCACGATCCAGGGCTCGTACAAGTCCTGACCAGTGGAACTATGACTGGAAAAAAGAAGAAAAAACACGTCGCCGGTCACCCGGTCCGAGTCCGAAGGCAAAGCTAGGTCTGTCTCATCAACCTCGACTATGCCACCTTCGGTGTGCGTCAGCCTGGCATGGACTTTCCTACGTCTCTGGCAATCTCACGCAGCATGCGCCTAAATTGGTCAGTGAAAATGGACATAGACACTAACCTGGTGGGCGGCAACCAGCGCGATTCATTCAGAATTTCAATTTCAATTTCAATCATCGGGCGCCGGCCCGCAGGGATGGAAGTCTTCCAAGTCCTCCAGCAGCTGGCCGAAGGCGACGTCCGAGCTGCGGCGGCTCAGCGCGTCCGTGACCTCCCGATGGCAGCCGACCGAACGATCGAGCGACGGCGAGTGAAGGCCTTCGTGACGCCGGTGCAGCCGTACTGCTGGATGATCCCGTTGAACCCCGGAGGCCGGCTATCCTCACTCACATCATCCCGACTCATTTTGCACCACACGCTTTTGCTCTTTTATGGCAACGCCCTCCGCATGGATCTACCTTCCTTCAGAGTTCAGAGTGCAGTGCTTTCTGGCATTGGGGCTTTGAAAGAGAGAAAAGGCGCGCTTCCAACGACCTGGAAGCTTCAGGCCAAGCTTTTCCAGGGAATCTTGAATCCAGTCGGTTTGGATCTGCCTCTATTTTCAAGCTGAGGTTTTGTGAAAAGATGCAAAACAACAGCTATGTTGGAGCCATTGGCCGACAAATGAAACTGTAAAGGAGTTAAACTTTGGAGCCAATGGCCCAAAGAAAAAAATCACCGCAGGGCCAGATAACTTCTTCTTCAGACTATGGACTAATTTGTTTGTTGCTTTGCTTATTTTTGGTGAAATCATTCGCTTTTCATTTGTTGTTTTACCTTTTTAACAGCGTTTTCATCTTTTGTCTCCTTCTATACTTGTGGGTCATTGGCTTGACACAACTTCTTTGGCTTCGTTACTTTTGACTTTTGGGTCTCGCCGAATGGTCGCCGGGGGTGCGTACCACGCGGTGATTCCAAGACATTCCCTTATTAAATCCCTTCATACGGAGCGAGGAAAAAAACCTTGGGGTGGTCGACTCCCCCAGAGTCCGCTTTTGCATTCTCAGCTCCGCAACATCGACAGCACCAGCATTATCTGGAAATGAAGCCTATTCGCGTCTTGTGGCATCCAAAATGTTCAGCCATTACGATGCTGAACATATTGATGGCGACTCTGAAAAAACTGGGCTTAAAAACTGAAAGTAGTGAAATCTTAACATAAAGTCTGAACATCTGAATGGCTTAAGATCATCTTAATGGTTTCAACACACAAAACCGTGGCTGACCATCTTACAATCGTGGCCTTGATGGCTAATCTTAAATTTGTTTGATGGCTGAAAAGCTGAAAGCCTAAAAAAAACTCGAATGGCTTACAATCCTTAAATCTGTGTGGCTTAACGTGTTAGGTAGGACCTTAAATGGCTTCAAACCTTAGAATCTTGTTGGAGTGAAATATTGAAGTCTTAGTGACTTAACGTGATAATATCTTACTGGCTTAACAATCAAAAAATAGGAATAGCTGAGCATCTTCAAATCTTAGTGGCTTGACCTGGGATAAAAATGGCTGAAAACATCTGAAAACCTGAACATCTAACCGGATGAAACTCTGAAAGAAAAAACCGAATTCTTCACAATCTTCAAACCTGTGTGGCTTACCGTGCTATTCTAATCTTTGAATCCCAAGGGCTCAAACTCTCAAAATCGAAAAACATGGCTGAACATCTTTAAACTGAGTGGCTTAATTGGTTGAATTGATTGCTAGACATCTTGAAATATTAATACACACCTGACAATTATAATGGATACACATGCTATCAGTAAGTAAGCCCTTCCAAAAGGGACAATGTCCAAAGTGACAATTCCAAAGTCCAACGTGAAAACAAAGGGGGAACATGCAATAGGGAAAAATCGAATACAAAATGCAAAAGAGAGAATTCTAGGGAGAACTCCAAAGGGACAAACTCCACACAAACAATTCAATGGGAGACTTCCAATGGAGAAACTCCAAAGGGAAACCAAATCCAGTGGGTAGAATGGCTTCTAGGATAATTCCAATGGAAAAGTCCAATAGGACAATGCCAAAGGAAGAATTCTTTATTGGAAAAAAGGTGGAAAATCCATAGGGACAAAGGGCAAAATCGACACGTATAAGCAAGCAGGCCTGTAATGTCGGCGGTCAAAGGCGTTGAAGTATACTCACTTTTGTGTTTAGCTTGCTTGTGTTTTTTGCTTGGAGTTCAAAGTAGTCGATGAGGATTAGACAATCATTAGATTTCATTTTTTTATCAGAATAGACTTGAAGGAAAAATTGACATGGAATTGCTGTAAGGAACAAACCCTAGTAGAGTTTCTAGCATATATTTGTTTTTACATTGGATGTCCTTGTCGAACACGACTTGTAATCAGATTCTTGTATGAAATTAGATGTTCAAACGGGTTGATTCTTTTGTCATATTTCAGCATAATTCAAACATGGCTCTAGCGAGATTCTAGCACTAAAGGTACTTTACATAGGTTTGCGAAAAGACGGTTTTCAATAATTGGAACTCATTTTTCAACATGATGTATCTGTCCAGGATGAGTTGTGCAATTTTCGAACTATAATTCAAATGGCAATTCAGCGTCAACACCAACTAGACTTTATAGACTCAAAGGTGACTTGACTAGAATTTCCATTTCTGAGGAACATCGCTAATTGGGATCCTTACTTCAAAATATATCTTAAAGAGAAGGTCTTTCCCAAGGAAGAGTTAAATGGATCTCAAAAGAACATGATTCTAGTATAATTTCTACCTCTCAAAATCCGCCGACAACAGACAGCGTGTTGGACATAAGAAATGCTCCTTACCTCTTTACCTGTTACCCCTCCCCTTACCCCTCCCCAGGGGCACCAGTTCAGACCAGTCAACGTACCACGCGTGATTCGAAGACGCTTCACTAAATCTGTTCATTCTGCAGGCTCAGTTTGTCAAAAACATTGGGGTGTTCGATGCCCCCCGGGTCCGCTTTCGCATCCTTAGCAGCCCCAGCGGCACATCGCCAGCATCACCTGCATCATCCGCATCAGCGCCTGCCAAGGATGCGGATGATGCAAGTGATGCTGGGGATGTTGCCCATGCTGGTGAAGGAACATCTGGAAATGAAGGGGGGGAAAGGGGGGAAAGGATCTCAACAGGGAAAGGGGGGGAAAGATCTCAGGGAGAAAAGGGAGAAGATCTGGGGAAAAAATGCCTTAGGGGGGAAAGGGGGGAAAAGATCTTTGGGAAATCTTTCTCGGGGGGAACAGGCCCTAGAGGGCCCTGGGGGGACAGGATCTCAAACGGGAAAGGGGGAAAAAGACTTTGAGAAGAGAAGGGTGGAGATCTTGGGTGGAAAAGGCCTTAGGGGGGAAACGGGGGAAAGGATCTTAAGCGGGAAAGGGGGGAAAAGATCATAGGGAGGAAAAGGGGGAAGATCTCAGGGTGGGAAAAGGCCTTAGGGGGGACAGGGGGGGAAAGGATCTCAGGAGGGAAAAAGCCTTTGGGGGGGAAAGGGGGGAAAGGATCTCCACCGAGAATGCGCGGAAAACATCTTAGAGAGGAAAAAGGAGGAAAAGGGATATGATCTCAGGGGGAGGAAACGGGCTTGGGGGGGAAAGGGGGGGAAAGGATCGAAAAGAAAGAAGATCTCAGGGGGGAAAAAGGCCTTAAGATCTCAGGGGGCGAAGGCCTTAGGGGGGAAAGGATCTCAACAGGGAAAGGGGGCAAATGATCTTAGGGAGGAAAAGGGAGAAGATCTGAAAGGGCCTTCGGGGGGAAAGGGGGGGAAAGGATCTCAACAGGGACAGGGAGAAAAGATCCTAGAAAGGAAAAGGCAGAAGATCTCGGGGGGAAAGGGGGAAAGGATCTCAACCGGGGGAAAGATCTTGGGAAGGCAAAGGGAGAAGATCTCGGGCAGGGGAAAGGCCTTAGGGGGGAAAGGGGGGAAAGGTTCTCAACAGGGAAAGGGGGAAAAAGGCCTCAGGGGGGAACGGGGGGAAAGCCTCAACAGGGAAAGGTGGCAAAAGATCTTAGGGGAGGAAAAGGGAGAAAGATCCAGCGGGGGGAAAGGAGGCCTTAGGGGGGAAAGGAGGGAAAGGATCTCAACAGGGAAAGGAGGGGGAAAGATGTCAGGGAGGAAAGGGAAAAGATCCAAGGGGGGAAAGGTTTTAAGGAATAAAAGGGGGGAACGGGTCTCAACAGGGAAAGGGTTGGAAAGATCTTCGGGGGGGAAAGATCTTAGGGAGGAAAGGGAGAAGATCTGGGGAGAAAATGCTTTAGAAGGAAAGGGTCTCAACCGGAAAAAAGGGGATGGATCTTAGGGAGGTCAAGGGAGAAGATCTTAGGGAGGAAAAGCAAAGAGATCTGAGAGGGGAAAAGGCCTTAAGATCTCAGGGGGAAAGGGTCTTAGCGGGGGAAAGGGCCTCAGGGGGGAAAGGGGGGGAAAGATCTTAGGGAGGAAAGGGAGAAGATCTGGGGGCAAAGGCCTTAGAGGGGAAAGGGGAGAAATGATCTCAACAGGGAAAGGGGTGGAAAAGATCGTAGGGAGGAAAGGGAGAAGATCTGGGGGAAAAAAGGCCAACAGGGAAAGGGGGGAAAGATCTTTGGAAGGAAAAAGGGAGAGAGAAGCTCTCAGGGGGGGAAAGGCCTTAGGGGGGAAAGGGTGGGAAGGATCTCAACAGGGAAAGGGTGGAAACAATCTTAGGAAGGAAAAGGGAGAAGATCTGGAAAGGCCTTAAAGGGACGGGGGGAAAGGATCTCAAGGAAAGGGGGCAAAGGATCGAAATGTGGAATAGGGAGAAGATCTCAGCGGGGGGAAAGGCCTTAGGGGGGAAAGGGGGGAAAGGATCTCAACAGGGAAAGAGGGGGGAAAGATGAGGGAGGAAAGGGAAAAGATCCCGGGGGGAAAAGGCCTTAGGGGGGAAAGGGGGAAAGGATCTCAAAAGGAAAAGGGAGAAGATCTCGGAAATCTTTGGGAGGACAAGGGAGAAGATCTCAGGGGGGAAAGGCCTTAGGGGGGAAAGGGGGGAAAGGATCTCAAAAGGGAAAGGGGGCAAAGGATCTTAGGGAGGAAAGCCTTAGGGGGGAAAGGGGGGGGTCTCAACAAGGAAAGGGGGGAAAAGACCTTAGGAAGGAAAAGGGGGAAGATCGCGGGGGGAAAAAAGGCCTTAGGGGGGAAAGGGGGGAAAGGATCGCAACAGGGAGAGGGGGGAAAATCTTAGGGAGGAAAAGGGAAAAACTCAGAGGGAGAAAGGGCCTTAGGGGGGAAAAGATCTTAGGGAGGAAAAGGGAGAAGAACTCAAGGTGGGAAAAGGCCAAAGGGGGGACAGGGGGGGAAAGGATCTCAAAAAAGAAAGGTGGGAAAAGCTCTTAGGGAGGAAAAGGGAGAAGATCTCAGGGGGGGAAAGGCCTTAGGGGGGAAAGGGGGAAAGGATCTCAACAGGAATGCGGGGAAAACATCTTAGGGAAAATTGATATGATCTCAGGGGGGGAAAAGGCCTTGGGGGGGAAAGGGGGGGAAGGATCGAAAAGCGAGAAGATCTCAGGGGGAAAAGGCCTTAAGATCTCAGGGGGGGAAAGGCCTTTGGGGGGAAAGGATCTCAACAGGGAAAGAGGGCAAATGATCTTAGGGAGGAAAAGGGAGAAGATCTGAAAGGGCCTTCGGGGGGAAAGGGGGGGAAAGGATCTCAACAGGGACAGGGAGAAAAGATCCTAAGGAAGGAAAAGGAGAAGATCTCGGGGGGAAAGGGGGAAAGGATCTCAACCGGGGAAAAAGATCTTGGGGAGGCAAAGGGAGAAGATCTTGGGCAGGGAAAAGGCCTTAGGGGGGAAAGGGGGGGAAAGGATCTCAACAAGGAAAGGGGGGAAAAAAGGCCTCAGGGGGGAAAGGCTCTCAACAGGGAAAGGTGGCAAAAGATCTTAGGGGATCTCAAGGGGAAAAGGACTTAGGGAGGAAAGGGGGGGAAAGATCTTTGGGAGGAAAAGGGAGAAGAACTGAGGGTGGGAAAAGGCATTAGGGGGGACAGGGGGGAAAGGATCTCAATAGGGAAAGGTGGGAAAAGATCTTGGGGAGGAAATGGAAAAGATCTGGGGAAAAATGCCTTAGCGGGAAAAGGGGAGAAATGATCTTAACAGGGAAAGGGGTGGAAAAGATCTTAGGGAGGAAAGGGAGAAGATCTGGGGAAAAAAGGCCAACAGGGAAAGAAGGGAAAAGATCTTACGAAGGAAAAGGGAGAAGCTCTCAGGGGGGGAAAGGCCATAGGAGGGAAAGGGGGGAAAGGATCCCAACAGGAAAGATCTTAGGGAGGAAACGGGGGGGAAGATCTTAGGGACGAAAGGGAGAAGATCTGGGGAAAAAAGGCCAACGGGGAAAGAAGGGAAAAGATCTTCGGAAGGAAAAGGGAGAAGCCCTCAGGGGGGGGAAAGGCCATAGGAGGGAAAGGGGGGAAAGGATCCCAACAGGGAAAGATCTTAGGGAGGAAACGGGGGGGAAGATCTTAGGGAGGAAAGGGAGAAGATCTGGGAGAAAAGAACTCAGAAGGGAAAGGGGGGAAAGGATCTCAATCGGAAAAAAGGGGAAGGATCTTAGGGAGGAAAAGCGAGAAAGATCCAGCGGGGGGAAAGGCCTTAGGGGGGAAAGGAGGGAAAGGATCTCAACAGGGAAAGGAGGGGGAAAGATGTCAGGGAGGAAAGGGAAAAGATCCCAGGCGGGAAGGTTTTAGGGAATAAAAGGGGGGAACGGGTCTCAACAGGGAAAGGGTGGGAAAGATCTTAGGGAGGAAGGGAGAAGATCTGGGGGAAAAAAGGCCAACAGGGAAAGGGGTTAGGAAGGAAAAGGGGAGAGAGAAGCTCTCAGGGGGGGAAAGGCCTTAGGGGCGAAAGGGTGGGAAGGATCTCAACAGGGAAAGGGGGGAAACAATCTTAGGAAGGAAAAGGGAGAAGATCTGGAAAGGCCTTAAAGGGAAGGGGGAAAGGATCTCAACGGGGAAAGGGGGCAAAGTATCGAAATCAGGAATAGGGAGAATATCTCAGCGGGGGGAAAGGCCTTAGGGGGGAAAGGGGGGAAAGGATCTCAACAGGGAAAGGGGGGGGGACAGATGTCAGGGAGGAAAGGGAAAAGATCCCAAGGGGGGAAAGGCCTTAGAGGGGAAAGGGGGAAAGGATCTCAACAGGGAAAGGGGGCAAAGGATCTTAGGGAGGAAAAAGGAGAAGATCTGAAAAGGCCTTCGGGGGGAAAGGGGGGAAAGGAGCTCAACAGGGAAAGGTGGGAGAAGATCCTAGGGAGGAAAAGGGAGAAGATCTCGGGGATCTTGGGGAGGACAAGGGAGAAGATCTCAGGGGGGGAAAGGCCTTAGGGGGGAAAGGGGGGAAAGGATCTCAACAGGGAAAGGGGGCAAAGGATCTTAGGGAGGAAAAGGGAGAAGATCTTGGGGGGGGGAAACGCCTTAGGGGGGAAAGGGGGGGGGGAAAGGATCTCAACAAGGAAAGGGGGGAAAAGACCTTAGGAAGGAAAAGGGGGAAAATCGCGGGGGAAAAAAAGGCCTTAGGGGGGAAAGGGGGGAAAGGATCTCAACAGGGAGAGGGGGGAAAACATCTTATGGATGAAAAGGGAAAAACTCGGAGGGAGAAAGGGCCTTAGGGGGGAAAGGGGAACAGGGAAAGGTGGCAAAAGATCTTAGGGAGGAAAAGAAGAAGATCTCAGGGGGGAAAAGGCCTTAGGGGGGAAAGGGGGGAAAGGATCTCAACAGGGAGAGGGGGGAAAACATCTTTGGGAGGAAATCTGGGGGAAAAAAGGCCAACAGCGAAAGGGGGAAAGATCTTAGGAAGGAAAAGGGGAGAGAGAAGCTCTCAGGGGGGGAAAGGCCTTAGGGGGGAAAGGGTGGGAAGGATCTCAACAGAGAAAGGGGGGAAACAATCTCAAAAAGGAAAAGGGAGAAGATCTGGAAAGGCCTTAAAGCGAAGGGGGGAAAGGATCTCAACAGGGAAAGGGGGCAAAGGATCTTAAGGAGGAATAGGGAGAAGATCTCAGCGGGGGGAAAGGCCTTAGGGGGGAAAGGGGGGACGGATCTCAACAGGGAGAGGGGGGGAAAGATCTCAGGGAGGAAAGGGAAAAGATCCCAGGGAGGAAAAGGCCTTAGGGGGGAAAAGGGGGAATGGATCTCAACAAGGAAAGGGGGGCAAAAATCTTAGAGGGGAAGGGGGTAAGGGGACAATTCCAAAGGGATGCAAATAAGAAAGCGGGCCTGTAATGTCGGCGGCCTGAGCCGGAGGCGTTAAAATACATTAAATAGGATGTCCCTTTCAAAGAAAAAAACACGTCATTGGAACTGCTATTCCAAATGAGATTTTGACCTGTCCTTGCTTAGGGTGAGCTGATGCTGGTCAAGCCGCATGGGACATTCGAAATAGCACAACTGCATTCCATCTCCAAACATGGTCTTGAAACATACATTCATCGGGGGTAGACTGTGATATGCACTCCGTTATGCGCCACGCTATGCACTCTGAGTTTGAATACCTGAGAGCAAGGCCAAGTAGTGGCGACTATTGGCCAAAAATATCGGCAGCTCGTACCTTCAAAACCCGCATGAAAGCAGAATCAAGGAGCTGAAGGAGCTGCTGGCGAGATCAGCGACATGCCGGCCAGGTTTTCATCGACCACTATTTCCTCCATCGGGGCTACTTCAACTCGGATTCGGACTGTGGGATCTGCCGTGTCTGTGATTTTCTCCTTCCAGGCATCTGCTGGTCCATAGCTGATAGCTATTTCGCGCACGGCCTGGGGCCAAAATTAGAATGAGTTCCATCCCTTGCCCAGCTGTTCTTGGTTGGAGTCAAGCGACCGGCTGAAATCGCACTGAGGAGCGGGCTGAACCATGAAGAAATAATGAATACGCCATGATGATAAACATGAAGGAGCAAACACTCGAGTGACATGCATGTGGTGGCCGTCTGAAAAACCTGGCCATCACAAGCATCTTCGACCGACTCAAAGCGCCTTCAGCACAAAAAACTCAAACAAGACAGCAGCGCCACAAGGGGCACGAGACCGAGTCTTCGCCGTGCTGCTCTATCTGAAGGCACGCGCCAGCTCAGACGCGTGTTCCCGCTGAATCCAGCTGAGAGGTCGGCTCTATGCAAGTGGTGAGCGAGCCGAGTCTTCAAAGTCTGCTTACGGTTTGCTTTGCCTGGCAGGCCAGATTCAGCAAATTCGGCACAGTGAGCATGGATCATGCGGCTCATGCGGCTCGTGCGGCTCACCCTGCTCATGCCTGACATGAATGTTGGTCTTGACGACTCGCCTTGGCTTGACGTGACCACTCAGTGCCAGCGTGTCACCATCCCGAGGGCCCTGCCATCCTGACTCGCCTCCAGGACGGCCCGCGGACTCTCCGGAATTACACTGTCATGTGCAGACATTTGCTGCGCGGCGAGCGGCGAGCGGGCGATTGCATGAATTGCACGAGTCAGTGACTGGTTTAACAATCCGCTGACAACCAGTCCCAGCTCAAAGGGTCCAGGCGCACCCCAGCAACTTTTGCTCAAAGGAAGCGATTCAGGTCATTCAGGTCTGTCTTCTTTGCTTGCCTCCGCATCCTCAGTGACGTGCGCAGCGCGGCACTCTCAAGTTCTAAGTCCGGCCTTGGCGCGACCAATGGCAGGCATGGCAGGCAGCCTGGGGCACAAGACTCGCCCAAAGCCGACGGTGAATATCTGCCTCGCATCGTATCTGCTGTGTCGAATGGCGAGGGTCGCGTTGCTTTTGGCAGGGAGACTCCTGGCCATGAGCGTCGCGTCTCACGCTGTCTCACGCTGTCTCAAAGGTCTCATGCCTCTGACAGCTTCAGCAGAGTCTTGCAGCATCGCCTCAAAGCAGCTCCTTCAGCATCTCTCTCTGAGCCCGGCACCGGGGCCGTGGCCATGCCATAGCATCCTGACTCACTCCCGCTCCCCGCCGTGCCCCCGTGCCGGACCGGCATCCGACTGCACAGACTGCACCCACTACACCCACTGCGCTTTACCGGGCGGCGAAAGGGAAGGCCGCCGTTGGGCCCAGCGAGCGAGTGCGGGTCTGGATAGCACATCACCGGCCCTGCACTGCCCGTGCCACGCGTGAGTGTCGTGACTTTATCTCCTCTCAGCCCCTTGCTGGCACCACCTCCCAGGACCGGAGGTGACCTTATTGAGATTTGGAGATCATCCCGTGAGTGGAGCAGTCAGCTGTGGCCAGCTGCCACAAACTTGCGGCTTCACGATTTTGATGCGTGCGCGCTGTCTCTTTGCAAGGCGGCACACTCAGCTTGTGCCATGCCTTTCCGTGCGCCCAATCGCAGGATCTCCAAATCCTAAGTACAAGAGAACCTCAGCCAAGTCTCGACAGTCTCGACTCGAAGGCCAAATTGCAAAATGTCAGGCAAAGTTGCGTAGCAGGTCTTGCCGTAGACCCCCCGCTCCTCCAACCTTTGAACTTCAAAGTGCGTGGACAGCTCCCGAAAGAACTCTGGATCCTGCCGTACGGGGCCGTCCGGGGCGAAGGGTCCCGGTAACTCACGCGCCTCGACGTTTCGGGGCCGAAAAGCCATGAGGAACTCGACCTCCGCCTGAGCCAAGACAAGCTTGCAACGTTGCTAAACTCAGCACAGTCATCTCGGTGCAGTTTGGTAGTAGCTTAACAAGCCTTGCAGTGTTGAAGCTGGGCCTCAGTGTTGCAAACCTTGCAAAGTGTGTTTGCAGCCCTGCAACCAAGGCTTGCAGACAAGCAGTTTTGCAGCAGGTGTTTGCAATAAGACCCTGGAGGTCTTTGCTGCCAGGTCTTTTTTGCAATCAGGTTAAATCTTGCCATGTAGCTTGACAGCTTTGCGCTCTGCAGTGGTAAGAGTTGCAGTCACCCAAGTCTGTTAAACTCGTGGGAACTTTTGCAAATTTGCAACCTTGCCCTGCAGCTTGGCAGTCTTGCTTGGGCAGCAGTTGGCAGGGGCTGCAAATGTGCGGTCTTGCAGTGTTGGAGCTTTGGCAGACAGAGTTGCAGTTTTGCAGCTCTGCCAGATCTGTTGTTGCAATCAAGACCTGCATTTGGAACCTTTGCAGATTGGTAGCTGGGCGGCCTTGGGCGGTTAGTTGGAAAGTCTTCAGTGGCAAATTGGCAGCTCTTCTTGGCAGTGTTGGAAGCCTGCAGTGAAACTTTGGCAGTTTGGCAGTTTTGGCAGTGAGTGGCTTGACAAGTCTTGCAGTGTTGAAGCTAGATCTTAGTCTTAGCAGCTTTGGCAGTTGTGCAGCTTGCTAAGTCTGTTTTGCACCAAAACTTGCAGTGTTTGCCAGGCCAGTGCAGCCTTCTGTTTGTAGTTTTGGCAGAGCCTGCAGCTTGGCAGCCTTGCTTGGGCAGCACAGTGTTGAAACATGTGAGGAGCGGACGAAACCCTTTACTTGGCCTTAGTACTTTTTTTAACGTCATCGTTTTTGGGGGAGACCTCATCGTTTTACAGTGCTTTCGAACTTTGGCAGATCCGGCTCCAAAATCGCAACTTTCTAGCACAAGTCTAGTACGCGAAGTACACTTCCGCAGCTCCAGCTCGAAATTCGCAACTTTGTAGTACAAGTCTAGTACGCGAAGTACACTTCCGCAGCTCCAGCCCGAAAATTGCGAAATACAATTCCGCAGCTCCAGCTCGAAAAGCGAAACTTGGCAGGCAGTACAAGTCTAATACGCGAAGTACACTTCCGCATCTCCAGCTCGAAAATCGCAACTGTGCAGTACAAGTCTAGTACGCGAAGTACACTTCCGCATCTCCAGCTCAAAAATCACAACTTTGTCGTGCAAGTCTAGTACGCGAAGTACACTTCCGCAGCTCCAGCTCGAAAATCGCAACTTCGTAGTACAAGTCTAGTACGCGAAGTACACTTCCGCATCTGCAGCTCGAAAATCGCAACTTTGTAGTACAAGTCTAGTACGCGAAGTACACTTCCGCAGCTCCAGCTCGAAAATCGCAACTTTGTAGTACAAGTCTAGTACGCGAAGTACACTTCCGCAGCTCCAGCTCGAAAATCGCAACTTTGTAGTACAAGTCTAGTACGCGAAGTACACTTCCGCATCTCCAGCTCGATCATCGCAACTTTGTAGTACAAGTCTAGTACACGAAGTACACTTCCGCATCTTCAGCTCGAAAATCGTAACTTTGTAGTACAAGTCTAGTACGCGAAGTACACTTCCGCAGCTCCAGCTCGAAAATCGCAACTTTGTAGTACAAGCCTAGTACGCGAAGTACACTTCCGCAGCTCCAGCTCGAAAATCGCAACTTTGTAGTACAAGTCTAGTACGCGAAGTACACTTCCGCATCTCCAGCTCGAAAATCGCAACTTTGTAGCACAAGTCTAGTACGCGAAGTACACTTCCGCATCTCCAGCTCGAAAATCGCAACTTTGTAGTACAAGTCTAGTACGCGAAGTACACTTCCGCAGCTCCAGCTCGAAAATCGCAACTTTGTAGTACAAGTCTAGTACGCGAAGTACACTTCCGCATCTCCAGCTCGAAAATCGCAACTTTGTAGTACAAGTCTAGTACGCGAAGTACACTTCCGCATCTCCAGCTCGAAAATCGCAACTTTGTAGTACAAGTCTAGTACGCGAAGTACACTTCCGCAGCTCCAGCTCGAAAATCGCAACTTTGTAGTACAAGTCTAGTACGCGAAGTACACTTCCGCATCTCCAGCTCGAAAATCGCAACTTTGTAGTACAAGTCTAGTACGCGAAGTACACTTCCGCATCTCCAGCTCGAAAATCGCAACTTTGTAGTACAAGTCTAGTACGCGAAGTACACTTCCGCATCTTCAGATCGAAAATCGCAACTTTGTAATACAATCTAGTACGCGAAGTACACTTCCGCAAGCTCGAAAATCGCAACTTTGTAATACAAGTCTAGTACGCGAAGTACACTTCCGCATCTCCAGCTCGAAAATCGCAACTTTGTAGTACAAGTCTAGTACGCGAAGTACACTTCCGCATCTTCAGCTCGAAAATCGTAACTTTGTAGTACAAGTCTAGTACGCGAAGTACACTTCCGCAGCTCCAGCTCGAAAATCGCAACTTTGTAGTACAAGTCTAGTACGCGAAGTACACTTCCGCAGCTCCAGCTCGAAAATCGCAACTTTGTAGTACAAGTCTAGTACGCGAAGTACACTTCCGCAGCTCCAGCTCGAAAATCGCAACTTTGTAGTACAAGTCTAGTACGCGAAGTACACTTCCGCATCTCCAGCTCGATCATCGCAACTTTGTAGTACAAGTCTAGTACGCGAAGTACACTTCCGCAGCTCCAGCTCGAAAATCGCAACTTTGTAATACAAGTCTAGTACGCGAAGTACACTTCCGCAGCTCCAGCTCGAAAATCGCGTCTTTTCCGCATAGCTCGAAAATCGCAACTTTGTAGTACAAGTCTAGTACGCGAAGTACACTTCCGCATCTCCAGCTCGAAAATCGCAACTTTGTAGTACAAGTCTAGTACGCGAAGTACACTTTCGCTCCAGCTCGAAAATCGCAATTTGTAATACAAGTAGTACGCGAAGTACACTTCCGCATCTCCAGCTCGAAATTCGCAAGTAAGTACTACACTTCCGCATCTCAGATCGAAAATCGTAACTTTGTAGTAAGTAATCAAGTTCGCACTTTAAAAATCGCAACTTTGTAGTACAAGTCTAGTACGCGAAGTACACTTCCGCAGCTCCAGCTCGAAAATCGCAACTTTGTAGTACAAGTCTAGTACGCGAAGTACACTTCCGCAGCTCCAGCTCGAAAGTCGCAACTTTGTAGTACAAGTCTAGTACGCGAAGTACACTTCCGCAGCTCCAGCTCGAAAATCGCAACTTTGTAGTACAAGTCTAGTAAGCGAAGTACACTTCCGCATCTCCAGCTCGAAAATCGCAACTTTGTAGTACAAGTCTAGTACGCGAAGTACACTTCCGCCAGCTCGAAAATCGCAACTTTGTAGTACAAGTCTAGTACGCGAAGTACACTTCCGCATCTCCAGCTCGAAAATCGCAACTTTGTAGTACAAGTCTAGTACGCGAAGTACACTTCCGCAGCTCCAGCTCGAAAATCGCAGCTTTGTAGTACAAGCCTAGGCTGTACGCGAAGTACACTTCCGCATCTCCAGCTCGAAAATCGCAACTTCTCAGTACAAGTGTCGTATTTACAGAGCCGTGTGTTCGTTAAGGGTCATCGTTTTTGGGGGAGACCTCATCGTTTTCCATGGTTTTGGGATGTGTTACTCAAAAGCGTGCCCCGTCTTGATAAAGTGGTCTACGCGTGTTTTGTCCGTGGCTCATGTCAAGTTGGCAGATTTGCACAGTTTGCAGTGTTGGAGCTGCAGTTTTGCAGCTCTGCCAGACCTGTTTTGCAATCCAGACCTGCAGTTGGCCCTTAGCAGCGCCTTGCGGGCTTTCGAGGGCTTTCGGTCGGCTTTCGGTCGGCTTTCGGTCGGCTTTCGGCTTGGATGCCTTGGCCAGCGCGACGAGGCTCGCCAGCAGCTGCTTGGAGGCCTCCACGTCCTGAGCTCGCTCGCTCGCTCGCTCGCTCCCGGGCCTCTTGGATCGGGTGCGATCGGAGCGGCGTACACCAAATCCGCCATGACCTCAAGGCTCGAGGCTCGAGGCTCGAGGCATGAGGCAGGGCATGCCGTTGCATCGGGGCCGGCCTCAGGCCCCAGCCACCAGATCCACCGCAGGCAGCTCGGCCACGTCAGTGCCCCACTCGTGGGCCTTCGCCTCTCGAGTGGGCGACATCCGACGGTCCTCATGCCCTTGCTCGAATCTCTCCGAATTCCGCGCACTGCCGACTGTGCAGCTGGCTGCGTCCCCTGCGTTCCTCGACATCCAGCGTGAGCCCGCGGGCGCGATTCAGCGCAATGTTGAACTCCAGTAGTGGTATCACCTCCTCGAGATCTGTAAGCCACACCTGCGGCATGCAACAGGAATCTGCCCTCAGCTTGAACACTCGGTGAACCCAATGAGCACCTTGCAGATATGCATCTCCCATGCACAAATTTGGGATGAGGCTGGATCCTTTTCATTCTCAACTCGATGTCGGGGGCAACTTGAGACTTCATAGGGCTTTTGGATGTTTGTGCTGATTTGTCAGCCGGCAAAACATTCCTTGGCGATTAGCCTCTTTTATCCCTCCCCTTCTTTTCTAATCGATAGTGGATAGTTCCAAACAGTTCTTTCCCTGCCTTTAGACAGTATGCGAGTTTATCCTCCTTCGTTTCGCTTTCTATAAACAACATCCTCGTCCGCTTGCGATGGGTCTCATCCATGTCTTCAAACTCAGAACCTTGAGCCGGATTTGAGACTCAAGACTCATGCCTACACCTCAAACGACTTACCGACTCTAAACCTGACTTACCGACTTACCGACTTACCGACTTACCGACCCGACTTCGCTCCCCGCTTCGACTTCGGGGCTTCGCTTCGGGGCTTCGGGGCGGAAGCGCCTTGGCGCCCAGGAGGGCGCAGCCGAGGCCCACCAGACCCACGCCGCTGCCCAGCTCCAGCACCCGCCGGCGCTCGAGTTTTCCCGTCGCCAGGTACCTCGGACGGCAGGGGAAGCCGGGGAAGCCCTTCGGTCGCCCTTGCAACTGTTGCCATTCATCTCTTAATTACATGTTGTTTGGCTGCAAGTGGATTTAGGGGGGAGAAAGGTTTGAGGAGGGAGCCTCGGTGGATTCGGGGCAAGTGGTGAGGCCGAGGTCGTACAGACATGCACGTGCAAGAGCCTGGGAGGCCAGCTTTGTCGCCACGCCGGGCTTTATGCGAGAGGCCGGTGCAATCCAGGTGCTTGGAAGACCTGTGCGAAATTTGAGCCTTGCACATGGCACGTGATGGCGCGATTGTCGAGCATGTCGGCATGGAAGAGGGGTCTAGGCAAGGTTTAGGGTGAGCTTAAGGTAAGGACGTACTTGGTAGGGTGGTGCAGAGTATGGGTGTAGGTAGGTTTATAGGTTTGGGGTCCGTTTTGGGGAAGGTTTGGGTAGGGTAGGTGTAGGGTAGGTTTAAGGTGGGCTTAGGGTAGGTTTAGGATAGGTGGGTGGACGTTGGACAGGGAAAGGGCGACAGGAGGGAAAAGGGCGAGCTTGAGAAATTCTCTCTCTTGGAGTCCCGGTGCACGCGGACCCGGGGTTCCGGGGTTTTCCTCACACACGCGTGGAGAAAGGCACATAGCGAGAGCGCGCAAGGAAACAAAAACAACAAAGGAACACCGAAAATAAGGCAAGCAACAATCTACCGAACAATCAAAAGGCTGAATGAGATATTGGGCACTTGTTGCCGCCGATCATTACTTCACTCCTCCAGTACTCCGCTAACAGGCATACAATCATGTCATGAGTGCCGTTCTAGCTCATTTCAAGCTGGGGTGAAACAGAGCAACGTGGGAGGGTGCCTCAAAAAGTCTCAGTGTCCAGGCAATCTACAGCCGCACAGAAAAAGCGGAGATTCGATGTTGACATTCTTCATTGATCCAAGTAGTTTCACGGATGATGGCTGAAGGGCATCCAAACCAAGGCTCTTCTGAGAACAGTACACAGATCAAGCATGCGCACAATACCCGAAAGGCCGGTCACGAGCTCGCAACACATCGCCTTGAGGGCATTGAGGGTTTGGTGCTTCACACTCACACTGCACACAAACGCGCACACACACAGACACAGACCACAGACCCCAGACCTCAGACACACAACCGCACACCACACACTGCACACGCACACATGCACGCACACACGAAAGCGCGTGCCAGCGGAACTAGATTTTGAAGAGCTACATAGTGTGGTTGGCATATGTTAGCAAGGGCCTGCGCATTGAACACCAAAGTGGATTGAACATCACAATTCGTTTGGTTGCATTCGCATGTTGCACGAGCATGCTTTTGGTGAAGGGGCGTTTGCCTACTTAGGCTGCAGCATCTTCATGGTCAAGCAAGTGGTGTGTTCATTCTCGAGTTGCAGGAATCTGTTCCTGGTCAGGTCAGTGGCGTGTTCGGCAAGAAAGCGGCGCGTTTGTGTGATGCATTCCTATTTGGGCTGCATGCCAGGTCGAGCGAAGAGCGCGCTTGCACTAGCATCTTGCTGGTCAAGCAAGTGGCACGTTCCTCCTTGGCTGACGATGTTGGTCAACTCAGTGTCGCGTTCAAGCAAGCGGCGCACGTTCCTGCTCGTTCAGCATGTTCCTCAAGTGAATGGCTGGTGCTCTTCGGGTTTCATAAGCTTCCTGGTCAAGTAAGCGGCTAAGCGGCGTGTTCCTGCTTGCGTGAGCGTGTTCCTAAGTGGCGTTCCCACTTGAGCTCAGTAAATGGCGCGCTTGCGTTAGCATCTTGCTGGATGTCAAAATCTGCGAACGTCAAGCGTCCGCTCGTATTTCGCCATTTCGCTATCACAATTCGGCTGGGTGCCCAAGACAAAACGGGGTTCAGCGCAATGATCTCAGATAGGCTGCTCAAGCAGAACCAAGCCACCATCCCACAGGCGCCCACCGATGCCCAGGTCTCCCTGACACTCAGCACCTCACGCCGAAACGGCCTACAAATCGCAAGCAGCGTCACCAGCGTCACAAGCGTCACAAGCACAAGATTCTCTTCGCATTCTCTCACTCGAATTCGCCCTGAGCAAACCACATAACAAGCTGCTGGCGCCGACACTGATCAGTCGGCACTGCTCCAGCGTCAACCGCTTGGGGTGTGGCAGCTCACCTCAGGCGAAAGGCAACAAGACAAAGAAACAAACAATAGCAACACACATTTACTGATTTGATCTACACGTACACATGATATACTGGCACCTCTCTGGTCTCTCTCGACCCCGCAATCGCTCCCCGCCTGGTCCCATGGGCGGTGATAGCACTGGCACCAGTGGTCGGATCAAGTCCACGTCAGAGGCGCGAACACAAAGCATGGCCGGCTCTGCCTGAGCCGAAGACATGGCGTTTGGCGTAGGACAGTGTGTCTAAAAGGGTTGAGATTTTACTTAGTTATCCTTTCTTTTCTTGGCCGGCGTACGTATTTTGCACTAGCCCGGCAGCATCCTGAGCATCGTTTTTGCGAAAGGGTTTGAAACAGAGTTTCGGGATGGATAAAACAGGCCCTAACCCACCAACAAGAAGAGACCACCTTATCCCCCCGGTCCCAAGGGCAAAGCAGTTGCCCCCGGCCGGCGCAAACACGAACCAAACAGGGTGCCAGTTGTAACAAGGTAAAGAAGCCCAGCAAGGGCAGAGACAACCGAAAGCAAGCACGAAGCAGCAAACCAAGCAGGCAAACAGAGCAGCGAGCACAGGGCAACCAAGCAAGCGCACAAAGCAAGCCCCCGACCCTAGGTCCTGACCTGCCCCCAAGTCCGCCCCAACCGCCGCGGCCGCGGCCCGCGCAGTGCTTTTGCGCGAGAGGCGAAGCGGCGCCGTTGGAAGGCGAATTGCCGGAACAGCAAGTTAGGGTCGCCGGGACCAAAAGCTTGAGCCAAACAGCGCGTTGGCTGTGGCATTGAAACATGCTATGATAAAAGTACATGCCCCCAAAAACAGATTTCAACATCCAGCCCCCCCCCCCCCCAATGTTCGAAAAAGTGAAAAACAACAGGGGTTTGGGGGGGGCAACCTACACGATGCTCAAAAAAAATGATAACAATGAGCGCGGGGGTTGGGGGAGGGGGTGGCAGCCCCCCCCCCCGTAATGCTGTCCGAAGCAGTGCGTACGTACGTACATACACTACATAGATTACATAGATTGCATACATGCACAAAAACATAAGTATTAGTGGACAAAGCCAAAAACCAATGAAAGCCACCTGCCGGAGAGGAACTGGGAAAGCAAAGGATGCAAAACCAAAAAAGCCGCCCAAACCCAACAAAAAGCGGCAAAAGCCAAACAGCTACCTGCCAGAGAGGAATTGGGATTTCAGAGGATGCGAAAAGCCAAGCCAAAAAAACGCCCAAAACCGCACAAATCCACGAAAAAGCTACAAAAGCCAAACACCATCCACCCTTAAAAACAACAAAACAGACTAAAGTCAAGCAACAACAGCTCCTTCACAAAAATGGCCCTCGGGTCTAAACCATTCCAATACATGCCCCTCAACCTCAGCGCTCTTGGCTTGCGATCAGGCTTTGAAGAGAGACAGTGTGGGCTCTGGGCTCGGTGCCGAGATGCTGGAGCCTCCATGCGAGCGGAAAACTCCAACTTGCCGGAGCTGGTCAAAAGAAGGCTACCACGCGTCTCCTCAGCTTGGGCCAAAGGCATCTACTGTTTTCGTACCTCTCTGAACTGCTTCTCTTTTCTTTTCATTCCTTCTTTTTATTTGCTTTATCTGTTTTCTTCTTTTTCTCTTTTCGTTAATGACTCAAGGCGCTGGCGCCGCGAGCAGCTCTCCGCGCAGGCTCAGCAACACCAGCTCCAGCGCCACCGGCGCCGGGAAAGGGAACTCGTCGCGCTTCCAAAGGCCGAACTCGTTCCTCGTCTCGAGGGGTCAACCGAGGGGTCAACCGAGGGGTCGAAGTCTGGAAGTCTGGCGGACTTATGGCCGTGTGGCATGGGGCCAGTTGCATCCAGTTGCCCGTGTTCATTCCAGTCGAGCTGCCGGCATCCCACCGCAACTTCAAACCATTCGCCCGGACGCACCTTTCGATGTTCGATCGGCTCTCAGTGAGCTCAAATCTGCAGCGCCTCCAAACACTGCCGCAGACACAGCCGCAGCCTGCGACCCCAAATCGCCAAACACACGCGCCACGCCCAAGAACAGAAGCGCAGGCATCTGAGCAGCCGACGTCTGCCCCGCGTGCACCAAGGGCATCTCCCCCGGCGGAAGCCACGCCATGGCGAAGGAGTGGGGGTTGCAGAAAGCTTCTTGGGAGGGACATCTGGACATCTGGATCCTGGATCCATCTCAATATTACCCAGCATCAACACGCACGTGATGCGTGGTTTTGTTGTGCACATACTATGGCGCCTCTGACTCTCTGCCTCCCTCTCTTGTTTGCTTTGCAACCGAACACACCCAAGATCGCCCAAGATCACCCAAGTCTCAAGTGGGATGCCCATCGCCGGTCGAGGCAGGAAGACCGGGTGACCCCTGAGGCCCGGTCATGAGCTCATCCAAGAAGGATACCGCGCGCGGCATGGCATGCGCGGGCCAAAGGCTTCTGCTGACTTGGCAGTCTATTCAGACACATCTTTGAAAATGCAAGCATGCCACAGCATGTTGAGTTCTCTCGTGTCGGTTGAATGTAAAAGGCTCAGGCTTGCTTCCGTTTGAACTTGCCCATGCTTGCAGCATCAAGATGCAGAAAGCCTTGTGTCCGCAGTCACATCCCCAGATCTTTTTGCGCGGGCATCTCCTGGTCCAGCTCAACATCATTGGCCTAGAGTTCTGCCTCACGGTGTCTACGTCCGACCGTCCGGGCAAGCCATGCACACTAGTGCGACTTCAGCGACATCTGCGACTCCAACGACTTTGCCCTCATGGCTTGCATCACTTTCATTGGCGTCCATCTCCTCGGAAACAAAGCACGTGAGGCTCAAAGACATCCCCCGGCCTTCGTTGAGCCCTTCGCTTTCGCGTCTAAGGAGCCTGCGGACTTGGAATCGAAAGACGCCCGGCAGTCGGAATGGAAGTGCGTCCCAGTTTAAGCAGCAACGAGTTAGCAACTTTTGCTCAGTCGGGGCTAGCGGTGCCACATCTTAAGCGTTAGCTTCCCGTGTTTTTGTTGGGGGGGTGTTTGGGTTCATTGGGTTAACACCGAGCAGGCATCAGCTTTCTAGGTTTGGCTTGCGGCAACCCGTCCTTGAACCACTGAACTCACAGGACCAAGCCTAAACCCAAACCCTTAAAATTCCCTAAACCAACTGTAACCCCTAACCCTCAAAAGCCGGAAGCCAACCGCTGTGCCAACCCTAGACCAACCACCCGGGGGCGGGGGCTGATGCTTTTGAACCATGACCAGGAGAAGGGGAAGGGGGGTTGCTGACCTCTACCATATATAGATGCACGTGGAGCGACTTGCAAAGCAGGGTTTTGAGCGTTTTCACATCTCCTTTGGTGGCTTCAACTCAGAGTCGCAACTTTTCCGTAAGTACATTTGGCAAATGATATTTTCCTTGCAGAAGGGCCGTCCCAGGTATCTTTTCCCCTATCGTTTCTGCAGACTTCTGGCACGTTCGACTGCACATATTGGGTCATGTCCAGTCTTCCAAAGGTCTTGCTGCGCGCGCGTATGAAAACCCCGTGCGCATGTTCGGGGATCGCACTTTCGAACCCCCGGGCTCGATGCTTTCCCGAGAAACCTCTGACCTATGCGAGCGCTGATTTCAGCGCTGTGCCGGCTGTGCCAGTGGCCAAATGCCTTGGGGCCTTGAGTCAAGTTGCTACCTCGAGCTGGGCATGGCCAGTGCTTGGATGGCGTAGCGAGCTTCTCAATTTGTGTGGCTCTGCGCTACGCCCAAACCCCCACCTGAAATGCGATTGCCGCTCTGGGCGCTGGAGTGCCGTGAACCCCTTGAATTGTCACATGCTGCAAGATACCGCAGGTATCATTTTTTTGACTTTACTTGCCTCCGCGGTCGGTGTCCACGTTCACATAGCTGGACATGGCGAAGCCTGACGCTTTCTCGAAAAGGAACAATGTGCGTTGGCAACTCATTGAGGCCTTTCCATCCTTAACGCCTTCAATTCGTGATCTCGCTCTTGCTCTTTCGTGCGCTCTCCCTCTCTCTCTCTTTCCCTCTCTTAGCCTCATCCTCTGAGACATCAGGACCTGCTTCCGGGAAGCTGGGACTGGAGAGGTGTCGACAAATCGGCCTGTAAGCTTTTGCTGCTCCTGGCTCTCCGCCACGTCCAAGTCACAGAGCTCAAACTCCTGCCGCAATTCGGTGACAACCCGTCGGTTCCGTTCAGGCCGGACTCCGGACGAGACGCGTCAAGGAGCCTCCAAATCCTCCGACTCCAGCTCCACCTACATGTCGCATGCCGTACCTAACCCCTACGTCTACCCATCCCCATCGCGCGCAACTTTCGCTTGCGAAACTTGCGCTTGGCCTGGCTCCCTTAGGGCGGCGCAGCCAACTCAGGGCAAGCCCAGCCCAGGGCCGCAACGAGACGCTCGATGCAAGACTGGTGCTAGTGGCCAGATATGGCCGGTGCAATCGATGCGACTCTGAGCTGGGCTTATCGACTACCCACAGCTCTTGAAGTTGCGGAGTCAAGCACCTCAAGCAGTCATCCGTGGATCGCGATTCCTTGGTCACTGAATCTGGAACATCACGGGTCCCGCACAAGCAATGTTTGCAGCTCAGCTGCTGGTACGCGTGGGCTGAAAATGGGAGGTGTCTCCGACTTGGCCCATGCCCTGTCCGCTGCAGCGCTTTCCCAAATGCAAAAGCAGCCAAGCCGTGAGCGCCTTGCTGGGCATGTTCAGCACATAGCGGCGGTGCTCCCGAACCTCGTCGCCGTCCGCCACCGGCGCCACCGATTGATTGTGATCCTGTCTCCATTCGAATCGACTCCGATTCGATCGCTGAATCCCATCCTCCTCGTCTTCATCCTCTTCGTCGTCCGGCATAATGTTCTGGGCGGCGCGCCTGAGGTGCGAGGCGCATGCCAAGGCCCAGCCACGCAAGACCCGCACCCCAAGAGCTCCAGGATGGATCGGAAGTCGTGGCCTCGGATGCACTGAGCTGAGCAACCCATGGGCCCATGTGGGGCGGGGCCATCAGGCTCCTGCCGCAGGGACCGAAGCACATGAGCACGGCAGGCAGCGGGATCAGCGAGAAGATCACCGCGTAGACGGTCACACCACACACCTCAGCTTCGGAGCTTCGGATTCGATGGACAGCGACGCATTCGACGCATTCGACGCATTCGACGCATTCGACGGATTCGATGCTGAGCTTCCCCGCTACGGCACCCAGCTTGAAAAAGACGTGCATGGTGCATGGCAGCAGGAAGCATGCAGAGCCGATGGTGGTGAGTGCCGATCCCACCTCATGGCAAAATGTATACAAATGCTGCGCATGGCTGCGCATGGCTGCGCATGGCTGCGCATGGCTGCGCATGGCTGCGCCGCATTTGAAAAATCCGAGCGGCAATGGATCCTCCGATCCGCTCCAGAGCGTATTTGGACCTCTCGAAGCGCTCGGCACCTCGCGAGAAATCGGTCGCAAGTTCTGAATTGTCTCATGATCTCTCCGTTGGGGATCCAGCTCCGGTTCTTAGAGAGCACCCTTTTGTTCTGCTGCTGCTTCTGCGTGCTCGCCTTCGGAAACGGACGGCTTGGATTTGAGGTGCGAGCGCCATTGGCGCTGTGGCCGATGCCTTGTTCACCAGCACTGGAGCATCTGAGATCTTCATGCTGACCCGGCGCTGCCCGGGAGAGGAGTTCTTGCCCACCGCGGCCGCCCTGAGCCGTGCACGGCTCCCGTGGGATGCCGTGGGGTGGGCTCAGGGTGGGCATTGCGCGCCCACGCACTGAGGTCTTCACACACTTTTCCTGACACGTTTCAGCGGCAACTCACGCAAGCGGCAAAAGAACTGCTCCTGCCGAAAGTTTGTAGTCGTTCGGCCACCGTCCTTTGCTCGGGCTCCTGACAGGATCATGATGGATGCAGCTCGTCTCTTTTGCCTTGCCTCCTCTTCGTCCAGATCCTCCTCCTCATCCTTTTCCTCCACATCTGTGATGTGACAGGAGTGGTACTTGTGCGACCTTGGTCGCTCTTCTGCTGCGAGCGCCTGTGATACTACACTCTGAGGGCTCCACAAATGAAGGCAGTAGTCCACTGCAAAGCCCACGAACACAATCAAGGACAGCACTTCAATGGCCCCGATCGTCCAACTCATCACCTCGGGCGAGCGAAACCGAAACCTCCCTCATCTCGAGGCTCAAGGCTCTGCAAGGCTCTGCAAGGCTCTGCAAGGCTCTGCAAGGCTCTGCAAGGCTCTGCAAGGCTCAAGGCTCAAGGCTCACTCTGAGGCCCCAGCGACGACCATAAAGAAGAGCAGGCCAATGACAATCGTCATGACCACCACCATGACGATGACCGCCAGGTGGGTGCTTCGTGTGAACACGAGAACCCCAAGAAACACGCAGCCCAAGGAGATGCACAAAGTGATCAAGGTGCTGTCCAAGATCACCTCAGCTGCTCTCACAATTCTCATCTCTCAACTTGAACTCTCAGCTCACCTTCTCTGCTTCACTGACGGTCCACAGCTTGGACGCCTGGGTGCAAATGTTGCAAATGGGCGCGCGAATGCCGAAATGCCGGTGCTTCCTGAAGGCCATTCATGGCACGTTGCGATGCACGTTTTCATGCGTCGAGCGGCATGCCAGGCTCCCTTGATGGAGGCTTCCGCTTGACTGTTGAAGGCCTCGTTTTCATTCGACACACCGTGCACAGGCGCAAACTTTTGAGCATGCAGCATGCTGCAGCATGCAACCGTGTTTTGCACATTTTGCAAATGTACGCCATGAATGCACATACGCCATGTACGCCATGTACGCCTTTGCCCGGGCACGGCCAGGAATTGATCCCAATCCTGCATGGCCCGCAGTCCCACAGCAGAGCCACCCAGGCGGTTCACATTGCAGTAGAACCTCGGCACGCGATGCAGAACAGTTCCTGAACAGTTCTTGAACATGCAGAACATGCAGAACATGGACACTATTTGACACTATGCACTTTGTGAGCTTTGGCGCTGGAAGTACATGGCAATGAGCCGGTTGTCCTCCGAGAACCATAAATAACCTCAGCGCACACGCATTGCGCGGGTTTCAATTTCGCGTCTTTCTGAAGGTCGAGGTGCCATGGAGACAAGATGAGACAAGTGAAACCAGAAAACAAGTAGGTCGGCCAGGCAGCGGGTGGTCTCGTAGGGTCCGGTCTTCTTGTTGTTGGCGTACCACCATGCCTGTGCATGGAAGTCCTTGTTGGGCCGCACGGGGAACTCCTCCCCAGATTCTTCCCACCACTGCTGGAAGCCCACCAGCCAGCAGTCCACGCTCGTCACCCTCAGCTCCTACACGAGATGCGACCCATTTCGCACCTGATCCTTCTCGACATCGGCATCGAATGAGAAAGTTCCGACATCGGCCCCATCGGCTCCCCTCTTCCGGGAAGTTTCAACACCGCTTTCCCGCCATCCGCCCTTTTTCCCTTCCGCCCGTTTTCTCCGCCCGTGTCCTCTGGATACTTGGTGCACAAATCCAGGCTTCGGCGCTGCGCCCATGGATCTTCTAAGCGAAAGTCGCTGGAGAAGCCGTAGGGATCTTCCTCCGTCCATCCCTCTCTTCCTCTCTTCCTCTCTTCCTCTCTTCCTCTCTTCCTCTCTTCCTCTCTTCCTCTCTTCCTCTCAGCCTCTCATCTCTCTCGCGTTCCGCGGCTTTCCGCGCCTTGGACACCCCCAACAAGGGGTTGGTGCCGGTGACCACCATCCCGAAGACCACTAGGATATCCTGGAGCAAAAAACACGACGCGCAGCCCGAACCTCCAAGATTCAGCCAAGCGTCGGCCCGCAGCTCAGGCGGGAGCAATGGCTCGGCCGTCGTGGTCGCCAGGCGCCGCGAGAACACCTCCCGGATGGCGCGATTGCATCCGCTTCGAGGGCTTCACCGGCTCGCTCCGCAACATGTCAATCAAATGCATTCAAAATGCATTCAACCTGTTAACCTAACACCTAACATTCAAAACATAGAAACTCGAGATTGCAATTCAGAATTGGCATGCCTGGCTTGCTCCATCCATCCGCACGTGGCCCAGGGACGCTCCTCCGAGCACATGGGGGGCGTGTCATACCTTAACACTTACTGAACTCGGGACTCAGGACGGATGGTTTTATGGTCTCAATCGTGATGCCGATTGCTGTGTACTCGCCATTTACAAATACAAGCGCGCCGAGTACAGATAGACATGGGGCTCTTCTTGACCAAGACATGTGAAGGTTTTAAGCTTCAAGCATGACTCAAAAGAAGGCCAAGGGCAAATAAATATATATATATATTCGTATGTCTATGTCCAAGGCATGCTTAGCGTTTGCGAAAGGCATAAGGCAAGTCTGAAGTTCAAGCAATTGACTGTCAAAACACAGAGCGAGTTACACTATTTTACCAAGAAGCAAATAGGACAACTGCAAACACACCAACTTGCTTGAATGATTTGGCATAGAGCGTGAAACATGTGGTTGGACACATATTTCGCTTGCAGCAGAAGCTAACATGTGTGCGGCAGGAAGCTCATGGAGTGACAAGGCAATAAATTCGCATAACTAAAACAACACAGCACATGGTGTGAGGACGTAAACACACACACATATATATATATATATATATATATATATATATATATCACGTTGCAACAAAGTATATAACAAGCAAGTCAATAAAGGAACACATAACACCAACAACCATGGAATGGATACATCAAAAGCAAAAGAGGAATAATTGACAGCTCGACAAAATAATTCCAAGATCAAACACCACCGAACACGAGCGCGCCAAACATAATTTGAACCTGTGCAACATCAAACCACTGACTAATTTTTGTCCCAAGGGTGCGGATTTTTTCGTCTTGCCCCAAACAGCTGAAAGCTATGGGGTTCTGGCTTCTAATAAAGAGGTGAAAGTGATTTGCGAGATTGATGGACGGGTGCTGCGGGGCATTCAATTTCAGGGCTGGTGCAGCTGTTTTGGGTTGGCTGCTTGTGGTTGAGGTGCTGCTGACCGTGCAGGCGCCTTTGTTGGCAAGATTGACGGGCGCGAGGGGGCATGCAGTTTGGGGTGCTGGTGCAGCTCTTCGCTCTGGGGTCTGTGCTGTTTTTTGAAGGGGTGCGGATTTATGTTGGGTTGTTTTTTCGTTTTGGATGTTTTTTCGTCTTTCGTCCGGGCCAGTAAAATGTCGTAGTTTACAGCATTTTCTCGCGAAATTGACGCGTTTTACACAAGCCCGTCAACATCCCCAGCATCGTTTTCAACATCCCCCGCATGTCCGACCAACATCCCTAGCATCACCAACAAATCGTGGGTAACAAAATCAAAAAAGTAGCTGGCGGGTTGACGGGGTCAAAAAAATGATGATTCAAATAGGAGGGCATTTCAATCCCTGGAAAAAAAACACTAAAAAGTAGCGGGGGGATTGGGGGGGCGGCA
Organism: Effrenium voratum; assembly: GCA_963377175.1. Classification (NCBI taxonomy): domain Eukaryota; class Dinophyceae; order Suessiales; family Symbiodiniaceae; genus Effrenium; species Effrenium voratum. Next base: position 191,447 of record CAUJNA010003621.1, read on the forward strand.
GCCCCCCCATGATGTTGTTTGCAGAAGTGATGATTTGAATACGGGTGCAATTAAATCTCTGCAAAAAGTCTAAAAAGGAGCGGGGGAGTTGGGCAGGGGGCAACCCCCCCCCCATGACGTTCGAAGAATTCATAATTCAACTAGGGGTGCAATTCATTAAATCTCTATAGAAAATCCAAAACGTAGGGTGGGGATTGGGGGGGCGGCAGCCCCCCCCCAAGATGTCGGAAGAAGTGATGATTCAAGTAGGGGTGCAATGATTCAAGAAAGGGTGCGATAGAATTTAAAAGGCAGCGGGAGGGTTGGCGGGGTGGCTTCCCCTATGATGTTCGAAGAAGTTCATACATACAGACATACATGGATTACACAGAATACTTAAATGTCGTATTTTGCAGCATTTTCTCGCGAAATTGGACGCTCGAAAAGTGATGATTGAACTACGGGCGCAATTCAATCTCTGCAAGATAAATCCAAAAAGTAGCGGGGGAGAGGCGGCAGCCCCCCCCATGATGTTTGACGAAGTGTTGATTCAAATAGGGGGTGCAATTACTCCCCATGATGTTCAAAGAAGTGATGATTCAAATAGGGAGGAACTGGTGATGCTGATGATGCGGGAAGCCACATCCAAAAACCAATGAAAGGGTGCAAAAGCCAAAGCCCGGACAGGAACTGGGAAAGCAGAGGATGCAAAAAGCTGAAGCCGCCAAAAGCCGCAAAAGCCAAAATGCCACCTGCCAAAGAGGAAGTGGGAATGCAGAGGATGCGAAAGGCCAAAGCCAACAAGCCAAGAAGCCGAGAAGCCAAGAAGCCAAGAAGCCAAGAAGCCAAGAAGCCAAGAAGCCAAGAAGCCAAGAAGCCAGAAACGAAAAAGAATCCCAAAAAAAACGAAAAAAGATACCGAACATAAATACCCCTCCCTTTTGTTTTTGTTTTTCGTCTTGGCCATGAACATGTCGTATTTTGTAGCATTTTCTCACGAAATGTACGTGCTCTTTACACTAGCCCGTCAACATCCCCGGCATCACCAGCAGGTTTGAGGTAGGCAACAGGTCTGGTTGGCTTGGCTTTCGACATCCTCAACATCATCAGTTCCTCTCCGGCAAGTATTTTTTGTGTATGTAGGTAGGTAGGTAGGTATGTATGTACTCGAAAAAGCAGCGGGGGGAGCCCCCACCTCCCCATGATGTTCGAAGAAGTACGCACACAAACATACAAACATACAAACATGCATAAATTGCAGATTCAGTCAAGGGTGCGTTAATCTCTTTAACGGCAGCCCCCGAATGATCTTCGAAAAAGTCATAATTCAACTAAGGGTTTGTTAATCGTAGAAAAAAAAGCAGGGGCCCCCCATGATACTCGAAGAAGCGAACATTCAACAAAGGGTGCGGTACTTGAAACAAATATACAAAGCAGCCAGGGGTTGGGGGCGGCAGCCCCCCCGCTCCCCCATGATGTTCGAAGAAGTGCACACATACGCACATACATAGATTACATACATACATGAATATATAACACTTGCCAGAAGAGAGGAACTGGTGATGCTGAGAATGCGTGAAGCCAAAGCCAAACATGTTACGACAGGCTGGAAAAACCACAAAGCCAACTGCTAGAGAGGAACTGGGAAAGCAAAGGATGCGAAAAGCCGAAGCCAAAAAGCCACCAACACCCGCAAAAACCCGCGGAACAGCCACAAAAGCCAAGAAGTCCAAAAGCCAAGCGGCCGAAATATCATCCCAAAAAATGCCGCACCTTTGCCGAGCTATTGCTTAGTTTGTTAAACAGGTAATCCTTGCCGCCAGTACGTTGATAGATAACCTCTCCTGAATGGGATACTGCGTGGTTATCTTGTCGATCTGCTCATTCGGGGCTGAATTATCGGCATCGTATAGTTGGATACAAGGTCGTTTGCAATGTTATGCAAAAACTTGCCTCTCGCAGCTTTAGATATCTTTAGACTATGAAAACTCATCCCACTACTGGGGTCAACCCAATAAGACCACTCTCACTTTCCTTGCTCGCATTCCCGCGTGCGGGATGGCTTCCTGACCAAGCTGTAGCAAGAGATTCTCTTTTTCCTGGCTTCACGTTGAAATCATTGGCCTTTCGCTTTCCTGGTGCGCCGGACCGCCCCATATCCGATCATATCCCCTCTCCTGCATCGCCGGAGCCCTCGCAAGGCTGCACACCGCAGTAGCAAAGCTGCTGAAAGGTGCAAGCAGTGCTTCCTTGAGTGAAGACTGTGACATCAGGCACCTCGCCGGGTCACTCGGGGCACTTGGATCGTTGAATCGCTAACACACGACTCTTTCAAGTTGGACGCGCATGGACGCGCCTCCAGCAGGACGTTCAAGTCTTCCTCCCCGGTGTCCCAGTGATAAGTCTCCAGCACAGAGGATGAGATGCCTCAACGGTAAAAGGTGCGGGCTCAAGACCACAAGACCAGCAGCCCAGCAGCCCAGCTGATGCAGCACGCATTGAGAAAGGGCACTAGTGCCCGCAGGAATGATGGATGCTGATGGAAACATCTCACGAATGCGTTGCTCCTGGCGACATGTCAAACTTTGCAAAGAGCCTTTTCACATGTTCCAAATTTGTCATTAGGACTCGTTACTTAGGATTTTAGGTCTCTCAAGGCTCCAGGTCGGCGGTCAAGAAGTGCTGTGTCTCCAGTCCCTCACGGCCCACCACGCGCGTCTGCACCTGGATCGAGATACATCGAGCCATATCGAGCCGGTCAGCCGGTCAGCCGGTCAGGCGGTCAGCCGCTTCGGAGACCTGCCTGGTAGTTGAAGCAGCCGTCACTGGCCGACGGGGCCGCGGAGAGGTGCGGCACACACTCGCCTGAGATTTAACCGAAATCCACCGAAAGCTCGGCGTTCCGCGCCAAGGGGCAGCTTGAGAGATTGCCCAGGCGTCTGCCATAGGTCTCACAGCGATGAAATTGACAAGGTCGGAAGAGGTTGGAGCACTTCAGTGCAAACTCGGAGAATGCGGAATACATGTAGGATCGGAAATCCTTGGTTCTCAAAGTATTTGCTTACATCCATGTGCTCATTCTGCTTAGGCTCGAAGGGAGCAAACGTGTCATCATACTTCTTCATCGCTTCCTGGAGACACATGAGGGGCCGGGGCAAAACTGAGGCAAGGGCATCGATTGCGGTCCTGGTTATGCCAGTCCGGGAAGGTCTGTGGAACGCCAGTGGCCTGTTCCATGCTGGAGATGGCCAGATAGCCCTGCAGCGCAGTGATGCCCAAGAAGACCAAGACCAACGGATATTTGAACCTCCGCGACGATGCGGCACGGGCGGATGTGATATATGATCTTGCGCTATTGAGCCGTGACTCTTTCCAATGCCAACGGCCAAGTAGTCACCCAGGCAAGAGCCATGGGCCGCTCCCACACCCTTCTTCTCCGGGTCCAAAGCATCTGCCAACATCACCATGCCTTGGCTTCTATTACGGCTTCTTGGCTTCTTGACTTGATGCTTCTTGGCTTCTTGCACACCTCTCCGTTTGGCAACAGCTTGGTCGCGGTTCGTATGGACTGTCAGAAGGCCAGGGCCCGGACTCTTCCGCTTGGCGTGCTGGGCCACGGAGACCCGGCGCCCCTGTCCCTTGCTGCCCTGGGCGAGGATGCAGCGCCTCAGCGTCGAGCGCCGCCCAGCGTGGCATAGCGTCGAGCGCCGCCTTGCCCTCTTTCCATCTCTTTCTCTTTATCTGTTTCCTTTTGCCTCCTCGCTTCACTCACTCTGTGTCCACTTTGACTGCGGCCTTTCATGAACTTGGTAGTGCCTCAAGATTCCGGCAAGCCCCAAGTGGCAAACCGTTACAGCCCTCCGGCCAGGGTCTCGCAGTCTTGCGGTCTCTTGCAGTCTCTTGCAGTCTCTTGCAGTCTCTTGCATGCCTACCGAGGGCCTAACGTCGGACCTCCTTTTCCAGTAGAGCCGGCGAAGCCGGTGGGCGGAAGTTTCAAAAATATACAAACTATAGTTCCCTTTCTCTTTCTTTTCTTGACTCTTTTTCTCTTCTTCTTCCTTTTCCTTGTTTCTTTTTTCTCCTCCCTTCTATCCTTCTTTCTATCTGTCTTGTCTTTCTTTCTTTCGTTTGCTTGTCTATCTATCTTTCTCTACCTATCTATCTATCTGCTTATCTATCTTACTATCTATCTATCTCTCTATCTATCTTCTCTATCTATCTATATGTCTCTCTATCTCTCTATATATCTACCTATCTCTCTATCTATCTATTTACCTCTCTATCTATGTATCTATCTGTCTATGTATCTATTTATCTATTTCTCTACCCATCTACCTATCTATCTATTTGTCTATCTATCTCTCTTTCTATATATTTATCTATCTATCTCTCTATCTATCTATCTATCTATCTATCGATTTATCTGTCTATCTATTTCGCGTCTCTATCTCTCTTTCTATCTATCTATCTATCTATCTATCTATCTATCGATCTCTCTTTCTATCTATCTAGCCATCTATTTCCCTGTTTTCTCTATCTTTCTCTATCTATCTATCTATCTAACCGTCTATCTATCTATGCATCTATCTATCTCTCTCTGTTTATCTATCTAGTCTATCTATCTACCTATCTATCTATCGATCTGTACCTAAACTAGCGAAAGTGCTGTGCCTGCCACGAAATCTGTACTTGCCCTTGCGAAAGTGCTGCGGCTGCCACAAATTCTGCACTTGACCCTGCGAAAGTGCTGCGCCTGCCACGAAATCTGTGCTTGACCTTGCGAAAGTGCTGCGCCTGCCACGAATTTGGCACTGGGCCTTGCGAAAGTGCTGCGCCTGCCACGAAATCTGACTTGACCTTGCGAAAGTACTGCGCCTGCCACGAAATCTGCACCTGACATGTTGAAAGTGCTGCGCCTGCCATGCAATTCAATCCTTGGGAAAACTTGACCTTGCGAAAATGCTGCGCCTGCCACGAAATCTGCACCCGACCTTGCCAAAATGCTGCCCCTGCCACGCAACTCAAACCCTGCGAAACCTCTGCGTTGCCGTGCCAATGGGCCCGGCGCCGAACGTGATCCGAGCCCGCTCCGAGCATGCTCCGGACAGGCTAGCTTTCGCGTCTCCGGAGACGCCAATTCACGCACAGCGCCACGCTTTTTGCGACTTTCTCATCTCCGAAAAACGCCGATTCACGCACAGGGCCATGTTTTTTGCGACTTTCTCTTCCCCTGCCACACGCACACGCACGCGCATTTTTCCTCGCGGGCTTATTCCTTCTCTTGTCATTTGTCTGAGAGAGCTAGCTTTCAATTAGTTGCCGTAACACGGAAGTTCCTTCTAAACTTCCTTTGATTAATAGCACCTCTATTGTGGAAACTGTTTTTCTAATTCAGAATCCGGTGACTTTTTTAGGGGTTCTCTATTGTGTTTTTGTCCCCCCCCAAAAAAAGACAAGAAAACGCAGAGCTTCTTTCTTCGCTTTCTGGATTTGCTCTGGCTCAGGGGGCCTTGGCAATACTAAAGTAGAATTGGCAACACTAAAGTCAGTTCTGGGAATCTGCGAGGGGGCCTTGGCAACACTCTAAAGTAAGTACTGTCCCTCTCAGACCCCCCAGGAACCCACTAAAGAGAGTCCAGCTGACTGTTTCCACTGTTCGAGGGGGAGGTCACACTAAAGAGAGTCCAACATTACCGAGGGCCTCTTGAGTCTTAGGTGTGGCTCGCCGCTCCGCTCTGAGATTCTGAGATCTGGGCCTGCAGCTGCTGTGCAAGCGCTCGCCCAACACAAGGGCGGAAGGATATGCCAGGAACACGATGAGCCATGCCAGGGTCACCTGACTCGACAGGAAGCCCGAAGCCCGACTCGATCCGACAGCCGAGAAGTTAGAGAAGTTATGACTTGAGTTTCGTAGCGCCGAGCGTCGCAGACCCCCATGAAGAAGCCGAACTCTCGCAAGGGCCGCAAGACTGAGGCAAGGTTGGCGAAAAAACTCATCGCTGTTGTGAAGGTCGTTGCAGCTGTGGACGAGGCAGCCTGGCAACGAAGAGGATATACATGAGATGCAAAGGTATCCAAAGTGGTATCCAAATCAGTCAGTGTCCAACGGGCATCTTTCAATTCACGCACATTGTGCAAACTTCCCTGTACCGGGCCGGCCTGAAGATACGTGAATTTCAGCCTCTCTGCTGGGTCTCTGGTGAAGAGCCTCAATCTCAAATCGTTCTCCGACTCTGCCGGTGACAGCACTTATAGCCATGCACCAAGCAGCAAGGATTGCTTGTAGAAGTCGGTGTAGACAAAGAGCATATCCGAGCCGACGCCGATGACGATGAAAATCGACAGACACATCATGAGGCTGAACTCGCCACTTCCGCTGGCCAAAATAAACACGGCCAGGGTCGCCGGGATTGACAACATCACAAGGCCCAGCCCCACGAAGGCGAGGAAGGGGCTCCTCGTGTGCAGCGTGGCATAGACCATGACGAAGCAGTAGGACATGATGGCCTCAAATCCCAACATTTCCGAACGCTCGTTTTAGCGCAAGAAAACACGACGCCAAACACATCAAACACCAAATTTGAACATCACAGAGCTGAGCGTCAAAGTTGGCGTCGCCGGCGACTGCTGCCATGCTCTCGTAGGTGGAGATGCCATCACCCTCATAGAAAACCCGAATAGAACCAGATCTCTGACTGGAAGCCTCATTCTTTTTCGTGAGGATATCTACCATCTGAACGACCTCGGAACCATCGGATCAGGAAACGCAGGAAGCATGCTCATAGCTTCATGCTTTCTCTAGCCGGAAGGCGAGAGTGCTCCAAGTATTGTCCATGACCGCCACCCGCTCGAGTTGGCCGGACTCGCCTCAGCCATGCCGCAATGGCTTCGCTTGCGTCAGCGAGCACATCGATATGCATCGCTATCACCGTCAACGGCGCCTGCTTGGCAGCAGTAGGCCTGCAAGGTGAAGTATGAGCGCATAGCCGTGACCTCCGCGGGGCCTCACAGCGCCACAAAGGCTTGTGGAACTTGTGGGGGTTTGAAGCTTGAAGGGTGGGCGTAACTGAAATGGAAGCCGGAAGCGTCTGGCCTGTGGTGTCCCGCACCTGGCGCGTTTTGCAAGCTGCGACTCGACGACGCGCGACTCGCCCTCATGCCTCCGGGACCGCCTTGTCACAGTGGCCGCACGTGGCTTTGCAGAAGTCCTCGCGTCAAGCCGACGGCACGCCCTCTGCCTGACGGCCGGTTCCAGGTGCTCCTGCATGTAGGCCTCATGCTCGGCACCTCAGTTTGCTCTCACGCCCCAAGCGAATTGGACGCTCCCGGCCTGGTTCGCATTGGCCCAGCGTTCTCCAAGTTTCGCAGCTTGGCACCAGGTCGCCGCAGTCCTCCACGCCCACAATCCGCACCTTGCTCGGTCGCATGGCCGGCTCCGTCGCTCGGTCACATGGCCTCTGAGTCGGCCAAGCCCTCGGGCCACACCATGCTGGTGAGGCCCTCCTGGCAAAGTTTTCCAGAAACATCCGGAAACATCCGGATTCCGGACACCGAACGTCAAACGGAATCGACCCCGGAAACGGTCTTGGCAGTCGGGACCCGTACACCGAACGGAAAGGCGACACACGGAGCGCCTCCCGAGCCAGCGCCACAGCTACAGCCAAGGGGACAGCACTGGACCCGGTGCCATTCAGGTATAATCCTCAGCTCTGTCTGCATTCTCTCTCTCTCGCTCTCTCTCTCCATCCTGTGCGACACCTCTGTTTGCTTGGCTCCGGCGACAAGGGCCTGCATGCCCAGCTGCTGGCATCGGCGCCGTCGGGCACTTGCAAGGGGAAAACGATATTGGCCATGGAGATGCCAGGATCGCAATGCAACTTGTACTTCCTTGGCCGCTCGACTCTGTCTGTTTCTGTGCGCAATACGCAGAATGTCGAACACAGGCGCTTCATGTTGGCTGTTTTGGGCAAGGAACTCCTCAGCTGTGTCGCAAAGGGTTCTGAAGGCTGCCATGGATTTCAACTCGGCCTCGATGTTCCTGAGGAGAGAGAGAGAGAGACAAAAGTGCGTCTCGCACTGTCCGGGGAGTCCGACAGCCTGGCCTGATGTAGGCAAGGTCCGTCTCGCGCAGCAGGTTGCCTGCGCAGACATCGCAAACGACTGACGGCAAGCGGAGAATAGCGGAGACACACCCTCATCTCTGCGCGCGTACGTGAGCTCAAAGCTATAGCTTTTGAACCTGAGCCGAGCGATCTTTCGATTCCACCTTATTCGGTTCTTGCCAGTGTTCAACGTGGGAGTTGTTACACGTGTACATTTGTTACATTATGTTACATTTGTTACATGTTCGCCACGTGGCAACTTGAGGCCAGCTTGGAGCTTCCGCCCCGCGATGGGCGAGCCGTCCTCCAAGCTCAGTTCGCCTCGGCCTTGGAGGCGCCGGCTTTGGCGAGCTGCCCGGGCGTCCAAGATGCCCTGGGCGAAACCGGTCAACCGGTCTCAATCAGTCTCAAGCCATCAAAATCCGAGTCAAATCCTATCTGATGGAGAAGGCGTCAGGGGCCTGCAGGATGGCGTTCCAATTGAGCGACGCAGCTCCATCAGAGTCCATAAAGGAGTCCTGAAGCTCTCTGGATCCGACGCTATCCGACGCTCCGATTCGCCAGCCCACGCGGTGCGAGTTCCGCGCCGAGCCGCGAAGTCGGTGTTCAAGCTGATGGGCGCGCTGGTGGCTCCGATGCCAATGAGGGCAAAAATGCCCAGCAGTGTGCCGCACAGCACCAAGCAGGGGCAGCGTAACACCAAACACCAGGGCATACCGACTCGGAACTTGCGCATGCTCACCCAGACTTCTCCTCAGAGTGCGGCAGCATTCAAATTTTCTGAAGGCACCATGTCAAATGAAAGCGCTATCTGGAAGCCAGGGCACGATCTTCATTAATGGCATCCTCAACTCTCACAAAAAAATACACGTCAACACACTTTCAAATCATTCAGACCAGTCAGCTCTCAGTCACGGCCAAGCGGCCTGAATCGCCTTTTTCATGTGCTCTGCGTTTCGGCGAATCTCATGTGCTCCATGGCCCACGCCAACCAGCAAGCTGCCCCGTTCCCAGCTCTCTTCGCCAATGATCACCTGGCAAACTTCAACTGAAGCAAAACGAACTGCAAGTTGCCGCAAAGTCGCAAAGTGTTGGCCACGCCTCACGGGTAACCACGGGCTTTTTGCCAGACCAGTCAATGCTGGTGGACAGCTGAAAGAGCTCGTCGGCATTGGCGACGGCGCCTACCGAACTTTGCAACGCGCGAACAGCATGCCCGAACGTCCAGTAAGGGAAAGTGACAATTCGGACAACTCATTGCCGAGCAAGGCTCCCGTGGCCGTGCTGCTGCAACTGCAGCAACGCCGCCGCTTCACCTACGCGCCAGCTCATGCTTGCTTTCATCTTGCTACTCCAAGACTCTGACATCTCATGACATCTCTCGTCTTTGTACTTTTGCAGCTCTCTCGCGTGGCCTGCGCCTCATCCATGGGACATCTGCTTGGGAACACTAGACCCTAGACCCTGCCCGCGCGGTTCTGCTTTCTGCGCTGTGTGTGGAACTTCTGAGAGAGCGCTACAATCTGTCGAAACACAAACCGGGCCCTGGCAGTATTCCAATATGGCGTTCCTCCAGCATCCTTCCGCATTTTTGAGACGCCGAGTTCTTTCCAGCCACTTGTGCTGGCTTCTTGCTGCTTCTTGCATGTCTCTGCCAGCCCCTTTTAGGCATGCAGATTCCCCAACTTGAGCCAGTTGCCAAGAGGGGCAAAGTGATTAGAACGCACAAGAAGCACTCAGTTGACCAAGCGACGCACGAGTCGAGTGGAAACGACGTGCCCACCTTGCAGTGCATGGCCTCGAGAAAGCAAAGTGGCCAGGCACCGAAAGCGCGGCTGAGCAACGCACGGGCCACTGGATCTGCAGCAGCACGAACAAATGCCCTGCTCTTCTCCCTCTCCGTCTCTCTCCCTCTCTCTCTTTTCTTTTTCTTTCCGGATGTCCGCCCCATCTCCGAGGCACCTCGAGTCCGCTGCGCCGGCGTCTCCGGCATCTCCGGCATCTCCGGCATGCCCGCGTCCAGGATGGCGTGCTGGAAGCTCCGAATCCGGTTGCTCGCAACTCAATCTCCATGGCCTGGAGATTGGAGACCTCTGGCCGAATGAAAAGGATGGAGCCACTTGACCTCGGTGGCAAGAAACAGATAAAACGGATAAAGCGGATAAAACGGATAAAACGGATAAAACGGATATACACAAATGCCACGCTTCTCTGTGCGCTGCACGGCCTCTTGTTCCTCAGAAGGCTCTGCCGGTCCTGCGCGCATGCAAGTGCGAATATGCCTCCGAAAGATCCTCTCCTGGGAGCGGAAGTATGCACGATCTTCCCAGTAGGTGAACCCGAACCAGCCGTTGCAGCGGCACAGCTCCTGGACGAAAATATCGAACGGACCTTAGCACCTTCAGCTTGCCTTCAGCTTGCCTTCAGCTTGCCTTCAGCTTGCGTCCTTGCAGGCTTCAATGTCGCCCGTCTTCAAGGTCGCTGCATCCTGGCTGCTTGCGCTTCTCAATCACAAGCTGACGCCATGAAGCGCTCCTGGCCCGGCATGCTGTCCATCCCATCGAAACGACTCCACTCAGCCTGCGGGAATCTGCGGGAAATCAAAAATGTACTCGACTCGAGTCTCTCTACGAGATCCCAGGAATTGCCAAAAGTGTCCACTCAGCTCGCGTAAAGCCACACGCCGAAGCCTCGGCATCGAGCTTCTCGCGAGGAGCCAGCACCTCCGCAGTGCGCACCAGCAGCCTGCAGAGCTTTGAACCGATTCTTGAAGCAAAGGCTTTGACTGCATTACTCTCTGCCTTATATTACACAGAGCGAAAGCTGTGAGATTCATCCTGCGATGCTTCATGTTTGTTCAGGTTCAGGATATCGAAACGGATCATACGGGCGGTGAAGCCTGGAGGAACAAGCCGTGAGGACTGGAGGACTGCGTGGAAAAAGCACTCAGCCATGCCCCGCTGGACAGCTCGGGAAAGCCATATTTCAGGCAAATGAAACAGCTTAAGATCAATGACAAAGCTTTACATTCGTCCAATCGAAACGCTTCTTTGTGCTTTCATCACTCCTCTTGGGCGAACATTTTTTGGACAGCTGTTTTGGCTCTTGGAGCTCCGAGTGCTCGGCTTCTGGCCGTCCAAGTGCTCAATGACCACTCTGCCGGTGAGTGCCTGGACAATGGATTGATGGTAGGACTGCATCGAGTCCTTTCAGATAATATAATCGAAAACGGCTGTTGAAGGTTCATTCTCACAAAAAGCTCGGGCACTCGCAATTCGCCCGTTTTCGCACTAAACAAATCGCCGGCCCAGAAGCCGGTTGCACAGCCGAGAGCGTCTCAGCTTTCACAAGCTTTCATAGGGCAATCGGTCTGGGCCGATGTGGCAAACCAAGGTCGGCTTGCCGTCTACGCCTCACATGGTGCACATGTCACATGCTCCGATTGCCGCATGGCCGCATGGCTGAACCGCAAAGGTCGACACCCTCCGGCCTCTTTCGGCTTCCGCATAAAGCTGCGGTCCTTGGGCAAACGCTGCACATCCTGCGTTGATTCATGTTGATTCGTTGGGTGTTTTGAAATTTTGGGAGACTTGGGTCCCCGGCTATAAGCATGGTAGGCTGGCATGAAGTGGCTGACAAAGTCCCGCACCTCCGTGTGGCTCATCCCTGTACCTTGCGCGGCTTGCGCTTGCGCTTTGCCTTTGCCTTGCTTTGCATTTCTGATCATTCTTGCCTTGCTTGAAGCTTTCGGGTCGAATCGGAGAAGTCGATTCGTCGATTTGGACGATTCGCCTCTCGTGTTCTTCATGGAGTCTTCCGCCTCGGTCCGCCAGGTGTATACCTGGGCTGTTCCGACATCGGGCCATCCGTCGGGCCAGTCGGGCCTGCTCAATGTCGTCCACTGCTAGCACGCAGTAGGCGTCCAGCAGGTCATCCCAAGCCTGGAAAAGATTGGAAACGCATACGGGTGAATGCGGGTGACACCCATGTCACTCAAAAGCCATGGAGAGGATGGAGACAAGGCAGCGGCCGAGAGGGATCCACAAGCGCGGATCGTCATTTTGACATCAGTCCCTTCGCCTGATAAGACTTGAGCTTGTCGTTGACCAGTCGAAGTCCTGGATGGATCTTGGCAGCGTCCTGACGTGAACTCGGCTCAACTCGACTGCTCGGCACTGCTCGTGCTATGCCGCTATGCTCAGCCTGCGGCTTCCTGGGGCTTGAACCCCACCATCCTGCAAGTCGCTGCAAGTCGCTGCAAGTCGCTGCAAGTCTGACAGATTCTGACAGATGGGTGCGCAGTTTGGGCCGCCGGCCATCCCTCCAAGATCACCACGTCACAAGGTGTTTGAACACCCTTCCAAGACGACCTCGGCACCTGGGTCTTATGTCTTATGTCTTCATGTGTCTAGGTTCGCGCCCCGCACGCCGGCCTGGTCACCTCTTCCACCTTGGGCGGACTTGTCATACCGCGGCAGCAGGACCTCGAGTCGTCTTCGGGGACACGGGACAGAGGTTGACGGCGCCTCCGTGTCGTCTGAACTCTTCAGAGCCTGCGCACTGGGGGTGCTCACGGGCCCCGCTTCTCTCAGCCCTCCTGCAGCGTCTCTGCACCCAGCCGCACGTCATGGGTTCCGGCGTTGCCACGGGTCCTTGACATGCGGGAGAGGGAGGGTACGGAGTCCGTATTACGGAGCCCTGGGAGCGCTGGGAGCCCGGCTGCATCAAATCGTTGTCTGGATGCAACTCTGCCAGCACCTTCGAAACAATCATACAATGGACTCATACAATGGACTGTGCAGACTCCCACCTCCTGCCAACTTGCAGGCACGTAGAAGTCGTCAATCGACACCGCCTGCAAATTAGACACGCGGCATGGGATGCTGAGCTCAGGCGAGCCTCACAGCGAAGTCCCTCCAAACAGAAAAGCTCCTGGAGAATGTTCATGGTAGTGGTCTTCCCACAGCCCTGCGGCCTCGGAATTGAGCTCGGGTGGAGAGTGCCCCCGCATGCCCCCGGGCCCTTGCCCTCAGCCTTTGAGACTTTGGGCTCCGCACGCGGTGAAGCCGAAGACCACGGCGCCGCCTTGCCTCGAGGGCAAGATCGGAATGGCACGTTGGCCATTGCGTTGGCCATTGCCATGGCGCGCCTGCCGCGGATCTCATGCAGTTGATGCCGCATCCAGAAATACAGCGGCCTTGCAACAGGCAAGGTGAGTGCCCTTTCAGCGAGTGCAGCTTGCAGCTTGTGGCAGCTTGTGGCCGCGGCAGGTACAAGTGGTAGATGCGCCGGGCAACCTTCCACTGCCATGATGCCATATGCCGGGTATGCCGCCTCGTCAACACCTGCCAGTCCATCGGACCCAGCGAAGCCTAAGGAGAGCATCTGCGACTCGGCTCGCAGTTCGCCCATCAAATCTGAGTTCCGCTCTGCCAGAGCCTCGCATACACGCTGACTTCTCGCGATGCGCCGGAACATGCCGGAGCCCGAGAACCCTGAACTTCCCAACATCTTATAACGGGCCTGGCCCTTCTCCAGCCACTCGTGGCTCGGAGGCGCGCAGCTGAGCAGAAGCTCCCGATACAGCGGGCCTTCAGCCATCAACTCAGGCCCGGAAAAACGCGACACGCGACACGCGAAATGCTGAGGCAAGCGCCCTGTTGAACAAAGGCCTCCACTTCATCAATCCTGGAGCCCAGACGAGAGTACATGCACGTTGCAAGGCGCGATGTCGGTCCCGGTCGGGGCGCGCGTCACTCGAGGCCGCGAGGGTCTTGCAGCCTTCCGGGACACCGGACCCGGACCCACCGGGACCCACCGGGACCCACCACATGGGCATTTCGCCTGGAAGCCCTTGGGCCTGAAGGGGCCCGGACCTTGAGATTTTCTCGAAGTCTTCTTCAACTCTCCTCTTTTCTTCCTCTTTCTTCCTCTTTCTTCCTCTTTCTCCTCTGTCTCTTCTTTCTCGCAAGACCGGAAGCGCGGCGCGGGCCCGAGGCGCCCGCTCCAGGTGGCCCATTCCTCGCAGCGGCACCGGCCCCGCTGGTACGCACCCAGAGATGCCGCCTGAAGGTTTCTTGGCACGGGCGAAGATTCAATGATAGGTCGATTCGACAGTGGGCTAGGACCTTGAAGCCACTTGAAGCATGGCGGTATGCGGGCATGTTGGGGCATGTCAATTCTCCGTCTGACTCTCAGATCCGTTTGCTTGTCTCGCACCGATCACACATCAATTGCAAGCCACCACTCCCAGCGCCACGTGCCGCATCGCTTGCCTACAACTTTGCCGAACTGTGGATCTGAAAAGAAATGACCAAGGACCGCTCTAAGATCCAAACAAAGGGTGACTCAGGCAGGCGGCTCAAGCTAAACAGCTGCAGCCATACAGCATTGAGTCAGTGTAGAGTCTACTTAGGCTCCAGCAGCGTGTCTGTTTCTGACCCGCCTGCCGCAAGGTGATGTTCTGCTTCACGAAGAGATGGCTTCCTTGCCGGCTCCACAGTGGATGAATCATCTCCTAGGCTGACGGACTGCTTCTCACAACTCTTCGCTTTCCTGCCTGCAAGACGAAAACAACGTCCCCCGTAGTCACCTCGCAATGAAAAGTCCAGAATTCCTCAGGATTTAGAATTGCACATGCCTTGCCAGCAAAGGTCACTCGATGCCCGTCTGGTGCACCACGAGGCACGTAGACTTCAAAGGTCTCCTGAGGGCCAAATCGCAAGCGTACAGCCCGTCCTTTTCAACCCGTCCTGCAACAGGCAGTAGCCTGCCTTGTTGAGCTCTTTCGTGTTGACTTGCACCTGGCTTCCGTCGAACTGTTTTAGCTTCACCAAAGCTTGGAGTGCGGCATGGCGTATGGCCCCACAGTAGAACTGCTCCAAAGTAACCTGGCGAGCAAGCGCAAGTCACAAGTCACGGTACAGACTTCAGAGCATGTTGGGCTTGGGCCCCTGCGAAAAGTGGGAGAACGAGATCCCCCAGATCGCTACTGAGAGGGTCAAGATGGGTGAAAAGCAACTTGTACTTTACTTGACCCATGCGAGCCGAGTTTCCGGCCGGGAAGGCATCTCGCGTCAGCTCAGCTCCATGGCCGGAGTCTCGAAGCTGCAGGCTTCACGCTCTCACGCTCTCAAGCTGAGTGAATTCTGCTCCAAGCCCAACATTGCGACGCATTCCCCATGCATTCCCCATGCATTCCCCGGCATCTCGGCCTTTTCTTTGTAGCGAACAGTGGCAAGAGAGGCAAGAGACCAACCGCAGAGCCACAAACATAACCCGCCCCGTTCGACCTCGAGGCGTGACGCTACAAAACTTCTCATCTTGAAGCGCACCCGGCATCCATCTAGATGGCCCGCATCTAATGGGCATTTGCACCAAAACCACGAAACTGCAGCACTCGGAGCCGGGGACAGAGCATCAAGAGTTGAAGGCTCGCCTCAGTTCTCTCCTGGTCGGACACTCGGTCGGCGTTTCAATCTAAAAGAGTGCCTATTGGACCTCACACCTGAGTCTTCCTCAACTCCCAAATGTAGCAAGTTG
This sequence comes from Effrenium voratum, assembly GCA_963377175.1. NCBI lineage: Eukaryota > Dinophyceae > Suessiales > Symbiodiniaceae > Effrenium > Effrenium voratum. Next base: position 207,070 of record CAUJNA010003621.1, read on the forward strand.
ATCCACTTCTCAAGACCCATAAGAACTAATTAAGTTATTCGCTTTAACATGCTTTAACTACAACCCAATGTATTGCGCACAACACTCACTGTATTGCTCGCTACTTCCATTTCGATTCAAGGAACAACATGTTCGTTGCCATTCCGCGTGTCTCTTTGCGCGGTCGGTCCAATTGCTCATGATTTTCTGCAAGAAGCAGTGATGGGCTTGCTTTACTTCTCATGTTGCGGCGTCCTTTTTCTTTTTGATAATCATACTCGCGCAACTCTCAATGATGACTCGGTTGCCTACTTTCCGGAATTGTTGCCTGTCCTGCTTTCAACTCCACCTCACGTTTTGTTTATATCTTCTAGCCGTTTTCAGGACTACTCAGTGTCCGTCGCTTCTGCATTTCCCTTTTGTATCATGTTCTCAGAAGTACTCACTAAGTTGAAGCCTCGCATGAAATGATTCCAACGATATCTGGTCGCCCTGCCGATTGTCCAAGGCAACAGCATGCATTTGGACTGCGAAAATAACTTCATTGCGCCAGGAAAGGACCAACCAAGCGCAAATCCGTTTCATCATGTCGCACCTCACTAGATCAATGCAGCGAAAAACATCTGACAGCTCGCTTAAGAAATATCTAATCCAAGCTGAACAACTGCTTCACTTCCAATGCTTTGGTTTGCTTTCGCTGCAAAGCATTAGAGCCCCTGTCTGCGGGAATAGGGGCTGAGGGGATGTTTACAAATCGATCCAGCTTGGTCAGAAAAATGACGCAATGACGAGGCGGCAAGTAAAGTTAGGGTTACGCGGCTTGACGTCTTTGTTTCCATGTACCAGGGTTCCATTTTGGGAACCCATTTTTGACCCACAGCTTGGAGGGTTGCGGCATTGCTCACAGTCGGTCCCTGGTTCTTGGCACGTGGGAGAAGAGTCGCACTGACAACGAGAATGACCATCGATAATTCAAGACGTCGAGTCCAAGCTCAAGGCTCGCGGCTCCTCTCAACTTGCCTTCTCGCGGTTCATCGCGAAGGGCCTGGCCGGACTCCGCTTGAGCTCGCTCGAGCGGAAGGCGCTCGAGCCAGGGGCGCGTGAAAGATAGAGACACGTACGGGAAGAATTCATCATCCCCGTCGGCCTCATTTAGCAGCGCATGCGAACCCTAAAGAAGCCTCAGGCTGAGCTAAGCACCCCATCCGACATCGAGTTGCTCAAAGCACCGGCCTGAAAGAAAGCCAACAAAAGCGGAGGTGATGCAAATGGCTCACACCTTTTTCGTTCGTGTGAAGAAAGCAAGGAGATTTGAGATCGCTCGCCTGCTTTCCCAGATGCTCTGCGAGCACCTTGCGGGCAGCTGCCACATCGCCCTGGCGGAAAGGCTCGGCTGTGCCCAGGACCCAAAGCGGACCTTCACCTTCGCAAGCCTTTCCCTCCCTCTTTCCCCTTCGCAAGCCTTCGGACTGAGGATGAAGGAGGCAAAGGCTGGCGGCCTCAATCCGATGGCAGCGACAGCTGGGGCCATTGGAATTGGTTGGAAACATCAAGCCATTTTGCGTTTTCGGAGCCTTCGGAGCCTTCGGAGCCAACTTCGGAGCCAACTTCGGAGCCAACTTCGGAGCCAACTTCGGAGCCAACTTCGGAGCCAACTTCGGAGCCAACTTCGGAGCCAACTTCGGAGCCAACTTCGGAGCCAACTTCGGAGCCAACTTCGGAGCCAACTTCGGAGCCAAGCCAACTTCGGAGCCAACTTCGGAGCCAACTTCGGAGCCAACTTCGGAGCCAACTTCGGAGCCAACTTCGGAGCCAACTTCGGAGCCAACTTCGGAGCCAACTTCGGAGCCAACTTCGGAGCCAACTTCGGAGCCAACTTCGGAGCCTTCGGAGCCTTCGGAGCCTTCGGAGCCTTCGGAGCCGGTCTCTGAGGTGGCAACATACCAAAGCGCAGCACACTCTCCACGAAGATCCGCATGGCCTTGATGTGCATCCAGGCCTTGGTCTATCTCAGTCTATCTTGTGGACCTGATGAGCTGGAAACATCTGGACACCCTGGATCTCAGCTCCAGTCAACAAAAACATCTGACCACGAGGCCTGCAGCTTGTCGGAGTCACAGCCACCAAAGTCTACAAGTTGTTGGCAGTTGTGAGTGTGCCCCGTATGCAACCTGGAGTGTGCATCTGACAGCGTCACTGAAAGGATGGCAGTCCTGATAGAGTCCGTGAACAAGATCCTTTTGCCTGGCTCGGTTGGGCATTGGGCTGCTTGCCAAGGCTGACCCTCGCATGGGAAAGCAATGCAAGTGGTTTACGAGGGGTCGGCCTCTTCACAGACTCCTCCACAGTCTTCCGCTGTTGCTCCAGCTTGTGATAACCTCACAGTCAAGCAGCTTGTGCTTGGAGATTTCATACAAGTCGACTCTGCAGCGGTGGCCGTCTCTCATTTTGTTTCTTCACTTTAGACGTAGCGTTGGACAGCATCCCGAAAGCCGCTGGACGCTGTTGGACATGGGGTTTCTTCGTGTAGGACTGTTCTCAACACTGCAGAAGTCACCGCTTGCTCTTGCAACGGCCTCTTTCGTGCAGAACGAACCCCAACTCCTAGCATTGGGAGGACATAGAATGCTTGAAGCTCTGCGTGATGGTGGCTCGAGTGGGCATTATGTTGTTGATACTGCGAACTACCGTGTTGCTTCAAATCTGAATTCGGGTAATGTCAGTTGCTAAGACTGATGATGCTGAGGATATGAGTGATGCTGATGATGCAAATGATGCGGATGATGACAATGATGTTGATGATGCTAGTGATGCTGATGATGCTAATCTGAATGCTGAGGATGACATGGGTGTTGCTCCAAATTAAACAGGAGGGGTTACGCAGGTTTTGGTCCATGCTTCCACTTGCCAGGGTTCCATTTTGGTACCGGTTTTTTGAGCCACAGCCACATGCTTTTGTGCGGGTGTCGATGAATGACGACGTGTAGGACATGGACATATGCAATTCCGCCAGAGCAAATATGACTTGCAATGGATGGCTGATCATGCCCATCTGCACTCAGAACAGTTAATGGCACGCACTGGTGTTGCTGATGATACCGCGACCCTAGATGGATCCTGATGTTAAGCCAAACTTCCACTAAGCCCCGAGCCATCCTTGCTATACTCGAAATCCCGCACCTGCGCACATTTGGACATGGGAGGGAACACTCTCAGTTCTGGGGCGCTGGCTGTGAAGCGCTTCTCCCTGCAAGCCTTCTTGAAGCCTTCTACCGCACTTCTGAACCTCGGCTTCAAAAATCTCTCAGTGGCAAGTGCTGCAAATAAGATCCAAGAAACATCACCACGCGCCACAGGGTATTGCCATCCTGCTCAGGTGGTGCGCCTAGATACAGACATTCACCGGAATAGTCCACGTGCGAACCTGATGCCCAAATTACACCTGTCCGAGTTAGAGAGTCAGCTCCTTGTCTTCAATGCCCTTGAACTGCCTGGCTGATCTTGGCCTTGGGTTTCGAAGCTTGCAGCTCAAGTCCCAGTCTAAGTCCAATGGAATTCCTGAGCCACCCACACGATGTTCTCTTGCATGCTCTCGTACATCTTCAAGAACTCATCCTGAGCCAGGACTCAACTGGTGCTTTCACTTTTTCATGTTGCTCTCTCGAGGGGAGAGTTGACATTCGGAAGGCCCACCTCGCCACCACGCGGCAGGATCACAGGGATCGTGACCAAATGCTCAGTCCTTGCGCGCACAAGTCTCATGAGATCTCATGAACGAAGCGATGCGCGAACGGGTTCTGAAGTTAGGATGCCGGCGAGATGAAATCGTCATCCGGGCTGCCGTCCGCCTTCACCTTGTCGGGAGTGAGGACGTCGATCAGGTCTCTGCCTGAGCGCTCTGAACGCTCTGAGCGCAGGCTCTCGCCCGTTTTGTCACACCGGTCGCCCGGTCCTGCCAGGTTAGCGGCGTCCTTCTTTGCCAGGTTGCCTTGCACGGGATATGCACCATGGAGTCCGAGTCCGAGTGAAAGAATGTAAGGCGCCAACTCATCTGGGTCTTGAAATCATTGAACTGCGCTGTCTTGTTTCTTGCTTCCTCGTCGATATGGTTCACAGTGGACCTCGTGACAGAGAGAATCAAACAGAAAGATCCAACTTCAAGTCGCTGGCATCGCATAGGTCAGCATGTCCGGGATGGACCGGCTTTTGGGGTACTTGGCCTCGTCCCAGGACCAGCTCCTGCCCATCTCACTGAGCTCATGCTTACGTTCGCGACTCAGCTCAGCACGTCGGTCCCGAGATAGTCGAGGACAGGCAAGTCCTATCCCGACCGCACGCTTGCACTCAGCTTCCACTCAGCTTCCGGTGCACGCGGCCCACTCGGCCCACTCGGCCCACTCGGCCCACTCGGTCCTTCCGCTGGGACTTGACAATAAACCTCGCCTTGGGTTCCAGCTCCACGTACCTCAGGACCAAAATTGGAAGGCAAAACAGAAGACTCCAAAACTAAAGGTCAATACATTCCAGTTCTTGCTGCTCTTAACGGTGTGACTTATTTCAAAAGGCAAAGAACTGTTTGAACGACAAGTGACAGCGTTGAGACTCCAATGGGCCGCCCTCCAGGCCTCCAGGCTTTCCGTGACGCGTTACGGCTCGATGCTCATAGACCACTTGAACTTCTTGAACTTCTTGAACTTGTTGAACTTGTTGAACTTGTTGAACTTCTTGCTTGTCGGCACTTGCTTGTCGGCTTTTCTTGTTGGCACTTGTTCCAGCTTTTCTGCGTGTAAGTCTTTGGAATCGCCCGCTACAGCGCTCGCGGCATTTGCGCGCTCCCTCCAAAACACCAATACGGGCGAATACGGGCATTGGGCTAACGCTGAACGCCCAAAAAGCCGCCCAAAACGGTTTTCCCCGCATCCCAGCAGCGCCGAGCAGCGCCGAGCATCGCCGAGCATCGCCGAGCATCGCCGAGCATCGAGCACCACACAGCGCTGTTGGTTTTAGCAACGCTGTTGGTTTTAGCAAAGCTGGTCACCAGCTCTAACTTCCCTTCAACTACTCTAACCATTTCACTGCTTTTAACCGCTTTTAACCGTTTCACCCGTTGAGAGCTGCTTCCGCATCCCACTCTCATTGGCAAGACTGAAGAGAGAGCAAACCAAGCGCAGCCCGAAAAGAAACCAAACATACTAAATGTACTTTTTAAAACTAGGCCTGGGCATCTTGCTGCAGCTCGGGCGAAGCCCTTGACTCCCCAGGTGATGGCTCCTATTGGTACTTTTGAGCCGTCTGAGGCGGCGGCTGCCTCTCAAGGCGATGCAAAATGCTGTCCACCTGCGAATCCGCCTTGGCCAAGTCGTCCTGCCGGTGAAGCCACTTGAGACTTAATGAGCAGCGCGCTGGCACACTCACCGACAGAAAGAGTGTTCCACAAACGCCCGCTCCGTCAGTCGGATGAGGTTGTCAAAGGACCCAAAAAGAAGCGACTTCTCGCCGTCGGGCACATCAAACTTGCAAGGCTCCTGTGAGAGCAACACGCTCGACCCCGCGTACATCTCTCTCCCGACGCGGCCCGGAGCCTGCAGGACGACAGGCGATCCCTTCAGATGCGGGAACTTCTTTAGCCTCGGAGTGCATCCTCTTGCCGCCGAACCGCCGAACTCGCAATCTTGAAGTCTTAAGATCCCAGCTGGGACAACAGCTGATCCTTCTTCACTGCCGACTCCCTAAGTTTGCGAGTTGTCGCAAGGCACCAAGTGTCACATCGTGTCACATCGTGTCACATCGTGTCACATCGTGTCACACGCCAAGCAAGCAAACAAGATCAAACAAGTCTGGGATGTCTGGGGGTGGTGCTGGCCCTTGGCGCAACCAACGGCGACTATCCAGAACTCTTGCCCCACAATGCTCATCTCGGGCCCTGAGGATTGGCCGAATCAGAAGACCCCAGCTTCATCCGCGCGCCTTCACACGGTCCCGGCCTCCCGTGTGATCAGCTGAGCCAAAGCTTAAGCAATACATCCCGGGAACACGACTCATGCGACTCATGCGACTCATGCGACTCGCACGCGCTCGCAATCACACCGCACCCAAAGACGCTTCTTTGTCGCGCTCACAGCTTGCTTTGGCCGAGGGTGATGCAGCACCTGGGCTCAGTTGGGTGTGCGAATGATGCGAAAGCATGCGAAAGCCCGAAGCCTTAAAGCTGAGCCCCACACTTCCCAACCACCTCAGTGACGCGAAAGAACATCAGCGCCATGCCGAGCATCCGCGTGCGATCCGCTTGCGATCCGCTTGCGATCCGCCGATCATCCGATCCGGGCTCGGGGCTTTTCTCTGCTCCATGAGACGAAACGCATCCCTCGCTCGAACGGCTACTTTCAAACACGAGCCATGCACAGCGCCTGAATCGATCCAGGGGAAACTCTGTGGAGATGTACGGCTTCAGCTTACCATCCGTGGCCTTCACACTGAAACTCTCTCTCTAAGGCTTTGTTTTCAAGTTGTCAGAAGCTCGGCTGAACCTTTGAAGCTCAGGATAGCGCTAACTTCAGGAGGTCCAGCATCGTCTGCTGCGCAAGCTCTGGCTCTAGTCCTGACCGGTTGTTTGGCTTGCAGGGCATGCGCTGTGCACCTCATGCCAGTCAAACAGCTCCGTTCACTTCATTTTTGAATCCGAGAACATCGCAAGCGACAAGGGTCGCTGCTTTGAATCCAAGGATGGTCTTGGACCAAGCCTTGCCGGAATGCGCGGAATTCCTTGCTCTTCAGTGCCGATTTCAGCCATTTGTCACCTCGGTTTCGTGGTCATTCGCGGTTCTTCTTCTGGTGCGTCCCTTTTCCTTCCCTTTTCCGTCCCTCTTCATTCCCCCTCCCTTCTCCCCGTCTTTAGTCCCCGTGTTCCCCCGGTTCCTTTCTCGGAAATTGTCTGCTCTCGTCACTTCTCTCTGACTTCTCAAAGTTCCATCGTGCCGAAGGCCCGGCCTTTCGCTGCGCGGAGCGCACCCACTGCGCAGCCCGGAGACGCAGCGCCGCGTCCCGCACGCAGTCCCCGAGGCGCAGCGCCTCACCCGTCCTCAGGCTACGAGGCTACGAATGGCTGCGACATGCGATTCGCACTCCGAACTTGGCAATCCCGATCGGACATGATCGGACTCAAGTGACTCAAGTGTCAAACCACATACCTTTGGGCATGTGTTCTGCGTGAGTTGAAGGTTCACGTTCAAAACCCCCCTTCAGCGCGGAGCCCTGGGGGTCTGGCAAAGGGCAAAGCTCTTGCTCCAGCGCCCTGGCAAGGTTGGAGCGCTCGAAGACGTGGCCATAAGGCGACCTCACCTCACGTCACGGCGAGAGATGGCAAGAGTGCTGCAAGGCGGCCTCTCGCCTCAGCCTCAACCGCCTCTCTGGTCTTAGCTGTGCGGCTGGGTCCATCAGCAGCTTGCCGTCCAGAGCGCAGCACAGCTCAGGCGGCGCATCTCGGATAATGTCCCTGCGAATTCAAACAGGTGCTTGGTGCTTGGTGCTCGGTGCAAGCATGTGTACAGGGCTGACATGGGCTACCATCCTCTGAGGGGTAAGAAGGCACCTGCACTTTTGGCTCTTGAACTCACCACTGTGATCACGGAAAACGGATCAAACTTGCTCAATGAGTTTCTCCAAAGCCGGTGCCTGAGACTTGCCTGGGCTGGCCGCTTCTTTGGCTCTGGCTTTGGCTCTGGCTTTGGCTCTTTGGCGTCAGAGTCTGGAGAGTCTGGAGAGTCTGGAGAGTCTGGAGGCGGAGGGCGCGAGCCGGCCAGGTTGTACCAAAGCTCCCAGGTCTCCGGCTGGCGCATGGGCGCCCGGGACCGAGCCATGTGCCGCGCGAAGGCCTCCGAGGCCTCGGGGTCCAGCTGCTCCACGCGCGCGCGCAGCGGCGCCAGGTCCGCGGGGCCCAGCCGCGCGTTCGCCGCCAGCGCCGCCAGCGCCGCCAGGTCCGCCTCCGCGCCGCCGGCCCCGTCCGCCCAGGCGCCCAGGGCCGCGCAGCACAGCTCCGGCGGCGGCACGGCCGCGGCCAGCTGCGCGCAGTCCCGGAGGAAGCCCAGGCTGGGAGCCGTTCCGGTTGACGTGAGCAGCGTCCAGACACTGTGGCGATACATGGAGGCCGCAGCCGCAAAGGCGTCAATGACGCCCTCCGCATCCGCCCGGGTAGTGATGCTGGTGGTGCTTTCGCCCTCTGCGATAACTTCGGCCCAGGCAGACGACTGACTTTGCACGGGCTTCGTCAGCGCTGAGAGGAAGCTCAGCAGAGCTGCAACACAGTCAGCACTGCTTGAGGACCTCAGTTCATGCAGTCAGACTTGCGGACATTTCACACATGCCACTAAGTACATCATGGATGGCAGCCAAGATGCGCATGGGCCACAGCGGGAGCCAAGAGATTTGCATCAACTGCTGCTTGAGCGAGCCTTGCTCTGTGTAAATCTGATCCCACCAGGCGCTCAGCCATTGAGAAGCCTCCGCCCAAATCCTAGCGAGGCTCAGAAGACGAATCCAAACGAAAATGTCCGAAACTCTGGGAAAGCAGCAAGAAGAAATGCAGGAGAGGGATCTTGCGACAAGCATCGTCGGCGATGATGTCTGCTTCCAACTCACCACCAAAGGCGATGTCGGGCGTGTGCAGTCTGCAGGCCGCCAGGAGAACTGCATCCTTTAGGCTGTGCAGCTCGTCTGGCACCAGACCCTCCTCTGCCTGGCGCCAAATCGCAGCCGAAAAAAAGAAAGGAAAAGAGGAGCACGCATGTCTGATGCGTCTCATTTGTTGCGCCTGAGAAAAGGCCAGCACGCCCTTCACCAGCACCAAAGCCCAGTGTGGATCTCCGCCAGCCCACTCCCACAAATTTGCTGCTTCAATGCCAGAGCCTTCAAAGCGATACCTGCAGTTCCAAATTGCTCAGCTCACGCATCCAGCATCATCCAGCATCATCCAGCATCATCCAGCCCATTCCAGCCCCTAAGGCCCCTAGCCCGGCCCCTAGCCCGGCCCCTAGCCCGGCCCCGAGCCGGCAAGGCACAGAATGGTGAGAATCCAAATGCAGATTCGCTGGAACGCCCGCACCAGGCTTCGCTCCTCCGGCGTGCCCTCCTCCAGCTCAATGCGACACAGCGCGGCGTAGACCTGACGCAAACGCCGTGGCAAACGCAACTCGTCTCTGCCGTCACCTTCGCCGTGCCCACGTTCCGTCTGCCGAATTCGGTGCCGAACCCGCCTGTGCCGAGATGACGTCGAAGTCTGCAGCCACCGGCTCCAAATATGGCGCGATCTGTGCACGTTTGGCGTAGCGGTGGCTGGGCACGCTCATGTCATGGTTGCCTCGGGCTGGCTTCCATGGGCTTTGGACTCGGACTCACTCACCAGCTCACCAGCTCACCAGCTCACTTGCAGCTCAAGCACCCAGGACCAGCAAGCCGGCCACGGCAGCCAAACCTCGGCTTTGCGAACCACGAAATCGGGGCCCATCGAACATTCACCGAGCTGCTGAGCGCAACAAGCTCCGCGACTTCCACACTGAAGCCCCAGACCACAAGGCCCGTCTGGTCGAAGCAATCCATCATCTGGGAGGCGAGCTCCAAATCCACTGCTTTCGTCAAGCCTGACGTGTCGGGGCAACCTAATCTCTCTCAGTCAACTTGGATCCAATTCGATCCATCGGAGTCTCGTCCGAGCGGCCGATGCAGTCCAGGGCCAGTTGGCAGACCAAAGCCGTGGCCTGCGGCAGCGTCACGCCGGCGCCCAGCAGCTCCACCGCGTCCGCGGCCTGCCGCGCCAGGCCCTCAGCCCGCTCCGTTCCTCAAATACGGAGAGCGTGCCGGCGCGCGGCCGGCACGGCCCGTCTCCCAGCTTGGCTGCTAAGACGCTCAACTTGGACTCTTGCGACTTTGGGCTCAGTTGGGCGGAGCAAATGGGGTGGATCCGAGTCACATCGCGAGTGCGCAGTGTTGCAATGAGGCATCGACTCAGCCTATCAGTTTTCTCAGGCCGTAGCCCTGAGCTTCCGCTTTCGCAGGTCGGCTCTGTCCACTCCTATGAGAAAGCCTATATTTCTTTAGAACGCCGCTCACATGTATCGAAGTGCCCTTGAAGAGTGAAACTCGCTAGTTTGTAACTGGTTGGTTGTGCGCCGTTTTCGGACATGTGCAAGACATGCTTCGCTTTTGGTGGAACACTCTGGGGCTCTTGGCAGCCCAGCTTTCTCTGTGCTGAACCATGTGGTGCTTCCCTTGTTTTCATGGACGTCACGTGACTGTCTCAAAAAATTCCAAGAACGTCGACAATCGCATGGAATCACCATGGGTCTCACACAGGTTGCTCCGAAGCGTCTGACCTTTCGCTCGGAGATCCGGCCAAGTCCTGTCCGGTCTTCACACCAAGCGGCCGACGCAATTGGCCAGGCGCAGATTGGAGGCACATCCTGTGATGCCCTGCACGGCAGAAATGATATTGCCATAGTCCATGGCTGGACATTTGTTCCGATGCCAGGCAAGCTTGCACCCCTTTTCTGTTGGATCGAATGGATCTAATCCCTCCCGAGGAAGTGGCTTGGCTGTGAACTTGGGCTTCCTTAGTTTCCCAGCGTGACACATTGCGCTTGGCCATGGCCCCCGCGGTCTCATTCGCTGACTTGAGAGGCCGAGTGCGCTGACAAGAACACTCGAAGAGAAATTGTTTGAAAGGCCCATCCAAACCCAAAACCGCGGTCCAAGCTGTGCTCCAGATCGAACTCCAACCAGGTCAAAGCCTTTGATCAACGCCTCGGCTTGCAAGCTGGGAAGCCACTTCGGCGACTGAGTTTCGGCGCTGACCATGTTGATGCCAAACTTTGGGATGGTGCCAGACCTGACTCTCCGAAGTGTCTTTTTGGCGAGCTCTTTGGCTTGTGCGACGCCAAATGCATCAGGGGGGCGCAAAGCCCACCACTAGAAGTCTGGCATAGCCCTTTGGGGCCACACAGCGCCTAAGCTGATCGGGCGACGTGTGGCTCAGTTGCATTTATTTGTTGCATTATGTTGCCTTTGCTCCACGCTGACTTGAAGTACGTGAAGTGTTTGAAACCGGACTCGGGGGGCGGACACGCACTGGTCAAAGATCTCTCCTCCAACAGGGTCGTAGATCACCTCGTTGTGGGTCCATGGCGTTTAGACATCCGAAAGCTGAGGACCCGTCATCGCAGTAGTGCCCCTTGGTAATCTCCCCCACCTGCAAAGCGCGTGGACTCGGACAGGACCCGAACTCGGAAATGAGGGCACTCCGAGCCCCAATTTCTGAACCCAAAGGCGTCCTGAAAAGCGATCAAATCAAACAAGATGGCCGGTGCTTGTGGGAACAAGTCCTGGAAGGATTCCAAGTCCAAAATCCCCATGCGACAGTGCGATCCAATGAGCCAAGGTCCAGGCAGCATCCTTGAGCTTTTGCTTGCTGTAGTTCACCACGTAGTCAGCACCCAACTGAGAAACTGAAGACTTCTCGCGGACGGCACACGGCATTTAAGGCCTTCTTGCAGACCTCCAGCTTGTCGTCCGAGCTGGCGGCCGCAATCACCTCGTGCCGGGTTCTTTCGCTGTTTTTTCCGGTCACTTCCGGTTCCTCCGTTCAGCTTTCTTCACGTCACGCGCTTTTTCGTTCCTTCCACTTGTCTCGTGGCGAGCCTTGGCGCCCACGGCCTTGCCCAGCTCCACCGCCATGGTGCCCATGCCGCCCCCGGCGCCCGTGACCTCGAAGCGGAGCAACGACGCCGCGACGCCGCGACGCCGCGACGCCGCGCCGCGACTCACTCGAGAGCCCCGCCAGAAGCCACTCCCCAGCCTGGAGCCGCCCTCTGGTCACCAGGCCATGGTAGCCTCAATGACTCGATTCAATGAATGATGCAATGAGATGCGATGGGACAAACGCGCCTGTCGTGTAGCCCATGTGGAAGCTTGCCTGGCAGGCGCATGCCACACGCAGGCGCCAGGCCGAGCAAGACCTACGCAAAGGCACCGGCTCCCTGGCTGAAGGACAGTGCATCAGGAAGTGGAACGCACATCTGCGCAAAGGCAATTGCAACACCAAGCATCAAATCAACAAACACGGCAAACATGCGACATATACCGCCGCCGCCTGCTCCGACAGAGTCATCTCCTCCCGTGCACAGCCCGCCAGAGTTGCCTGGGACAGGCCGACGCCACATTGTGACGAAGCGCAAGCGACACTGAAAGCGACCGAGCCACATAAAATACCCGATCTCCAGGATGGAATTTGGTCACCTGGGAGCCACACGAGCGTACAATTGCATGAGGAATTCAGATAGATTTCAATTGTGTACATCTCAACCCGGCCTTAGACCCAACTTCTGTGACCACTCCAGCACCTCCAATTCTCCCCAGTTCGAATTCCTTTGCGCAAATGTGCCAAATTGCGAACCCGAACGACTTGCCTTCCGTGCACAGGACGAAAGGCAGTTGAGGTTTGTACTGGTACCTGGGCTATCTCCGACTCGGGCAAAGCAAAGCGCAGAAAACGCAGAAAGCGCGCACTTGTTCTGCATCATCAGCAACTCGGGGAAGTTCAGCGACGCCGCACGCGCCGAGATCCGCACCTGCCGTAGAACAAACCCGCGAGACATCCGAAGAGCTTGGAATACAAGCGATTTCTTCCCCCCCCCTGGCGCCTCGTCCTGCCCCAGCTGTGCTTGACGAGGAAGGTCCTTGATGACGGCTGCCTGGCATCTTGCCAGCGTCCGCTCAGCGCAAACTAGCAAGCCGCCTCTATTCCTTCAGAGGCGGAAGCAGAAATCTTCTCGCACATCAAGGCCCTGCGCGCTCTAAAAAGAAGAAGAAGAAGTCAAGAGAAGCACTAGAGCCACTTGTAGCAATCTACAATCTACTTGTAGGCAATAGAATGCGCCTGTAAGTGCCAGAGCTCGCCATGGCCCGTTTCACAGCGTCCCTACAGTCTACCGCCCGGCTTATCTGACGAGCCTGGCGCGAGCACCCCTTCCAGGCGGTCGGAACACTTTGCCACTTGACAAGAGGTCCTGTGAAGCCTTCAACAGGGCTCTTCTGAAAATGACACATCCAATGAACAACTACATTCATGTCGGCTGTACCTTGAAATGACTGAAGACACGTGACCAGCTTTCTAGGGGCATATTGGCAAAGGCCCGTTTTCCTTTTCCGAGTTCCGTGACACTTCGTAGCACCAAGACACTGCGATAGGCATCACTTAGCAAATCGCAAGCTCATTGCTCTTCCTCCAAGGCTCCATCAAACTCTTGCGCTTCGCTCTCAAGCCCACAAGGCGAGTCAGGCTTCTGTGGCATGCAGGGACTTGTCTTCAATTCCAGAGCTGGCACTTCCAAAAAGATGCCGTACAAGCAAAAAAAAAGGCGTTCCCAAGCTAATCCGAGAATGTTCAATTTGTACTAATCTTGGTGGCTTGTTGTTCCAGGGATCTGCAGCTGATGAAACGAGCCACGCGCAACATGCATTCCAGGCTCTTGTTTGCCATCTGTGATGAACTGTCAAAGGCCCAAACCTGGAATTCTTGCATTTGATCCGAAAGGCATTGCTTGCCGCAATCATTGCAATCTACATGCGTCTGCAAAACGGGCAGGCGATTGATTGCTTTGCCCAGCCCGACGACGTTTTCAGGGGGTTCTTGGATGGCACCACTCGACTCATGAGCCGCCCCGCAAACCAACGCACCAGTCTCTGGCACGCCCACTTTTCCGCACTCGCTTTTCCTCGCGGCTGGAACACCGCTTCCAGCGGCTGGCAGAAATCTGGGCACAGGGGTCAAAAGAGGGAGTTTCAGGCCGGAAACGAGCGGAAAGGTACAGAGAGGGAATGTGGAAGGACGTGGAAGGGGATGGTTTAGGCTGAGGCTGCATGAAATGGACAAAGAACTCCACGTCACAATTTGTGCAACCTCACAAAATTAACTTGTGCAAGCGTAGCTTGTCTGTCTCAAATGTCTCAACCGTCACAAGGACCCCACCGTCACCGGCCCGTAGGCGCCGCGAGGCCCGCCGCAGCTCCGCTCGCAGCCGCGCCAGGCGCGGCGCGTCCAGGATGGCCCCCAGGTCCCAGTCCTGCGAGCGAGGCGAGAACCCGAGAACCTCAACCGAATCCTTCGATAGGACCTGGAACCAATTGAATTAATTGTGAATGGAGACTTGCTATGCTGCTTGAAATTCTGGCACTGTCCGTCTCAATGGGATCTTCCAGAGACAAACGTGGCGGCGTCCTGCAACGGACTTTGTCCAGTAGACTAACTGCACCACGGTCATTTGCCGCGCAAACGAGTACTTCCCGCCTGTACCGCGGCCTGTCCGGCCTGTCCATGCCCACGCGCACCGCCTGGCAGGAAGCGCGCCGCGGACATGGTGAGACATCGGCTGATCGGCTGATCGGCTGGCGCCGCCCGAGTGCCGCGCCCGGCAGCCCAGGCGGACGGAAGCAGACTCCCGGTGGAAGTCGAAAGCTGCCGAAACGAAATGAAACAAAAAACGGGGGGGAGGGGGGGAAGAGCATAAATTGTAAAGTCACATCTATCACTCCGACATATCCGATTTCACATCTTCCGTACTCCAAGTCGGAAAAAGCCAACTCTTTGCCACAAGCACCCACGGGCTGGCACGCTCTCAGGTTGGGGCTCTCATCGAAGAAGCTGAAAAAGCCATGAAGCAGCCTGGACCGCGTCTGACTGGAAAGCCAAAATGTTGTGTCAGACATGCCAGCGGCGCCCGGCTGAAGTCCAGCCATTCCAGTCAAGCTGACCCTCGCGTGGAATGCTTCACTTGCAAGACATGCGTCTGTCGGGGTCTGTCAGTCTGTCGCCATCCGTGTCTCTCCTTGCTCACATCCTGGGCAGCAGCCCAGGCCACGTTGTAGCTCGAAGTGTCCGTCCAAATCTTGGGCGTCGCCATGGCCTGGAAAACGGAAGCCATCTGAGCCAAAGTGTCAACTTGCCTTGCTTTTCCCTTTAAGGGCATGGCTCGCTCGCTTTCCTTTGTCATGTTTTGCCGCTTTGTAACATTCTTCCGACTCTTCCGACTTCCCTCGATCCGGTGCAAACGAAGCACTCTCTCCCTCTCCCCTTCAGAGCCTGCAGCGAGGGCACTGCCACAGTCTGGGCAAAGGCCAGCGCCAGCAATGTCCACGCATAGCCACCCAAATATCCCCTGGGCCCAAACTGGAAGCAACTAACCCGGGCGCGAACCAAAAGCTGTGAACGCTTGACCCATTCAAAGACATCCTAACAGGTTCCTTTACGGATGGTACACACACGCAATTGTCCCGTGCAAGCCGGAACCCGTGTATTGAACCCATTTAAGGTTTCCCGGTCTCCTGGCCTCCTGACGCGACTGGATAAACGCAATTCAGGAAAGCGCCGTTTTGTGTGCGCCCAGCTTCACTCAAACGGGCTGCAAACTATCGGGGCCCAACTTGCACAAACAAACATGCTTGAGGTCCCCCAAAGCAAAACCCCAAACATCCCAAAACCTCCGTCTTCTGTGTTTCCCCCGTTTTCCGAGTTTCCTCCCCGCTCCTCGTCTGCCCGCTGATCTGCCGCAGCTTGGCCCAGCCTTACATCAAGCGATGCGCAAGGCGTCAGCCGGTGCCAGAGTCTGGAGTCTGGATGGATGTTGGACATCTGCCCCGAAGTCTACGAGCCAGCACTAAGTTGAGCAGTCACCAGGCGCTGGCCAGAGGGCAGAACAAGACTGTGTGAAACGTCTGACGTGCCATCCCCAAAACCGCCTGCACATCGGTGATCTAAAATGAGTTCCTTGAGCCGCCGGACCTGGATCGATTTCTGTCCCTTTGATGCCCCAGACACTTGCAACGAGACAACTTTGCTCGTGTACGAAGGTAGCCGCCCACGTTTCAGCGCCACACAGTTTACGCGAAATGGAGAAGTCACGAGGTCCGATCCGATTTTGCGACGGAGGCTCGAGGCGCGGGTGTGAGGCATCGCGCAAGAGCTGTGCAGAACAGGCCACAGGGATCGAACCGGAGTCTGCAAATACGCGCAAAACAACTGACAGAAGCCGTGGCTCCCAGCAGTGCCTGTTTTTCGGAGCTTCAACTTTGAATGAAACGAGGCTGGAAAGGAGAGGAGACGTTAAACGCAACGAAGGGCTGCGTGGCGTGGGCAAAAATAAGGAATACTGTGAGAGAGGGACTCAGAACAGGGCGTTTGACTGCAATGACGAGGTCACAGAGTCGCCTGTCCAGCATTGAGTACCTCCCACTTGTACCATGTTGGCATGGCATCCGAGAGTCGGCGCACTCCCGCAAGAGCTCGCTCTTGTAGACTCCCAGCTGGTTGCCCACCGTGACCTGAGCTTCAGGGTCTCAGGGTCCGCTCCTCTGCTCCGCAGGGCTCCAGGGCATCCGGGGGCCCAGGCGTCGGCTGTGCCCTCCGCCCAGTACAGCGTCAGGACAGGCACCTTGACTTCGGATGCCTTTGGATGCCTTTGGATGCCTTTGGACTCTTTGGACCATTGAAATGCCCGGGCTTGCCACGCGACCACCCAAGCCAATGGCTGACACATGCCATCCCCGCTTCAAGAGCCTCAACTCCAATTCCAAGGCAAGGACTCCTTCGCAACTCCGAACGCTTCTCCTCAAGTCACCCTGAAACCTAGGGCTCCTAGGGCTCCTGCTCTTGCCGCAACTCGACCAGCACCTCCAAGGTACACGCTGAAACTCCGATCGCCTGTGCTTGGGGGCGCCCTTTGCTGTAGCTGTCGGGAATGGCATTGCTCGGGAAGTACGGAGAGGTCCTTTGCACATGTCGCATCGTCCAGGTCTAAGGCATTCTAAGGCTGTAAGGCTGCAGCAGCGTCAGCATCTCGATCCGCAAATCGGCTGATGATGGAACCATACGGAACCACCTTCGGCCAAGGGAGTCGAGGAGTCGAGGAGACGAGGAGTCCACGAGTCGAGATCGAGTGCCAAACCGAGCCTGCCTTGGCGGGAAAAGGCAGGGCTGCCTCCAACCGGGCTGCCAACTCCTGTCAGATGGCTCCATGCGGCTCAAGAACAGGCCCCAACGTCCTTCAGCGGAGTCGGGTCAGGGTTGGCTACCGCAAGGACACTGGCCAAAGCCTCACGCTCAGAGATGTCAGCCTCATGGCTCCTCTCCGCGCGCCTTCCCAGCGGCATCACTGCACCAGGAGGGGGACGGGCGCAAGGACGGTTTCAGTCCCTTCGGATTCAGTCCCCTCACCAGGCTCTCCCGTCTCCGTTTAATGGACTCGCCTGTCCAGCAACAGCAACGACTGGCCGCGGGTGCTGCCTGGAGTAAAGCCATGAGCCCGTGCGTATCGCCACACCGCACTCTGGGCCACCGACCTCTCAGCGCCGTGCGCCTGCAAACATTCGAGTTCGATGGCAGTGAGAATGGCGATTGCCGCGCTCGGGCACTGGCGCTCGCTCCGGCCATCCTTGGCAACGAAGGCTATCGAAGGCTATCGAATGCTATCGAAGGCTATCGAAGGCTATCGAATATCGAAGGCTAGCGAAGGCTATCGAAGGCTATCGAAGGCTAGCGAAGGCTATCGAAGGCTATCGAAGGCTAGCGAAGGCTAGCGAAGGCTAGCGAAGGCTATCGAAGGCTAGCGAAGGCTAGCGAAGGCTGTATCGAAGGCTAGCGAAGGCTATCGAAGGCTAGCGAAAGCTAGCGAAAGCTAGCGAAGGCCATCGAAGGCTATCGAAGGCTATCGAAGGCTATCAAAGGCTAGCGAAGGCTATCGAAGGCTAGCGAAGGCCCCAGATCATCCAAAAGTGCTTATTTAATTTAAGAACTTTAAATGCCATGACTATTAAGCAATGTTTTGTTAATTAAGCATTGTTTATAATTTAAAGAAAAAATGCTTATTTAAGCAATGTGAAATTTTCTATATGCACCATATAGATCCATATGCATATGCACTTGTGTTTTGACGGGGATCTATCCCGTGCAATGGCACAACATTTTTTGCAGCCAGCAGGTCGAGCTTGGAGTCGAGGCAGCTTGTTAGCTGCAAGAAACCTCCTCAGGACTTGGCAAGAAACAGCACGCATGCTAAATTTGCCTCCTCGTCTCCTACCCAGGAGCGCCAAGGTGTGTCCATAGCTCTCGTCCCGATATGTCCAGATCTTACTAGGATTGACATCATGCCTGGCCAATTCGACAAGCTGATGAGCTTTCGGTTTTACTCTGAATATCTTGTCTTCTTCAAAGAACGCCTCCAGTTGCCCAGCCAGCAATAAATATCTTTGAGCAGCATCCCTGAAAACAGCCTGGTCCCAAGCAGCAGAGCTCAAGCAAGTATACATGGAATTCAAAGCTTCTGCAGCATGTAGCATGGCCTCCTCTTGTGATATGACTGGATCTAAATATTTCCTGGCCAGCTCCAAAGCACAAGGCACAAGTGCTCGAGCCTCCCCAGCTTTTGCCCTCAACTTCGGCGCCTTAGCCTTGCCTTTGTCTTCATCTCTGAGCATTGTTGGCAGAAGCTTAGGCAATCTGTCAGTTGCTTGTACTCTGTTGTAATACTCCTGAATATCTGTGAACAGCTTTGCGCATCGGAGCAACTTGCTGACACCTCTGATCTTCTCACTCTGTAGGTAAAAGAATAAAGATCCCAACCAATCTGCTGTGATGCCCAGATCCACTGCATGCAGCCAATCCATTTTGCAGCAGCTTGTGCTAAAGCCTGGGCAAGAGAATAATCTTGAGATCATCTTATTCTGTTGCCTTTGCCTGATATAGAAATCCAAAGAGCGGATCAGTGGATACCTGACTTGGGCTGAATTCAGCAAAATCCTCCCAAGGGCCTCCAGAAAAAAACAGGCTCGGGGGCGATTTAATTATCTATATATACCTCAAACAAAAACAATTACTTGAATTAGAATGTGCCCATAGGTACTTGGCAAAGGTGTGGCTGTCGAACTTTTTGAGGTCGGCTTTAGGCACATTGCACTGCCAGCAGATGTAGCCTGTACTTGCCCAAGATGGGAAATCTAGGACATCCTTGTAGCAAGCCCAGTCTGCTCTGAATTCAGCCAGGCAGGCTTTGATGCCAATGCTCTTGTGGGCCAACTTTCTTCTATAGCTATCAGAGTTCGTGAATGGCTGCCCATCATGTCTACAGCTTGGGAACACACCTCCTAACAGAATCTTGTAGGACCACTGCAAAACCTCGAAGATGCATTCAAAAGTCTTCTTCTTGTGCAGAAATTCCTTTGGAAAAGCTGTCAAAGGCAATCTGGCAGAATCGTCACCAAAGATGTTGAGAGAAATTGTTTCCAAAGTTTGAGACCGGTCTGAATTGAATGGCACCCCATCAGACCAAATGCCTGTGAGAAGCAATTCATCAGGATTCAATCCCATTTGCTGCAACTGCGCCAAATGAGATAGCAGGTCAGGCCTCTCAGGCAATACATTGCGCTGGTTGGCCAACATTGTCTCCGCAGAATTTAATTTCAAGAAAGCATGCAACAGTTCGTGGGGCAGCAGCATGGCCAATTGATGTTGCTGCTCACATTGCTTGGCTTGGTTCCACCCAGGCACTGAAAATTCATACACTGATGGCCACTTGCTATTTCTGAAACATTTTCTGAGCAGGTCCCTCTGGGCATTTGAGCCCGACTGATTGACTTGCAAATCCTGCACATGTCGTGCCCCTGCCATGGCAGCATTGTGGAGCAGTCGAGCTGATCTCGCGCTACTCAGCTCATTGTTCAGGAAAACATCCACCATGTCATGCCTGAACCTTTTCTCATCTGGAATGTCTGCAATGTCCTCTGAAGCCAAAGACCTCTTGTTGTACATGGCACCAAATCAGCTCATGGCAGAATTGGATGTCCGGCAACTGCAAATTACATGCTATTGCTCATAGCCTGGCACTGCGCTAGCTAACATGTTTCTTGAAAAACATTCTGTTTACCGAAACATGCAAAGTTCAGAATTTTGGTGTCTACATGAAGAGAAGACCTAAAAGATCCCAAAGTTGTGTCTGATAGTCTTGCTTAAGCCATGCGCGCTTGCTCCCAATTATTAACACGCAACGTGCTGCACAAGGTCAGCGCAGCCTGCAAGCAATCAACACAACATCTGTTTCTCCAGCTTGCCGCAAGGGTGGATCCAGAGATCTCGAGCCGGGGCTTGACAGGAGAATATCCTCCAGCCGCCATGCTCACTGATCCAGGACTGCCTTGAAAGTCTTGATCATAGACTTGCCTCCTTTGTCATGTGTAAGAGCCTGCATATGAACTGTAGCCAAGGACTTGGCCAGCTCTAGGCAATCAGCCTCAGCATCCTTGGGCAAACCATTGGCATGGTGAGCCCTCAGATCCTCCAAGAAGGAATCCAAACTGACGCATGCATTGGCCAACTCCTCAATCTTCTTGGTCCAAACAGGGTCATTCTTGTAAAGGCTGTTCATCTTGTGCTTCAAAAATTTGAGATCTTCCAAATTTGCGGCCAACCTCGCCTTGTCCTTGAGCAGCAACTTGAAGCTTTCAGATGCCTCAGAAAAGGAAGAGCTGACGTTCTCTGGATCCGGGCGGTTTGCGCTGCTGGTCTTGCCCATCATGATGTCCATGGCAGCTTTGTCCTTGACCTGCATGCCCTTCATGCCAGTGCAAGAACTGTCTAAGGTCTGCTCTTCCACAGTCCCTGTGGTTTGCTTCTGGCCTTGAGAATGCACAAAGTAGTACTTGCTCAGAATGTCAAACTTATCATGCAGCTGCGTCTGCCTGGCATGTCCAAACCTTAACTCACACATCGTCAAGATCTCTTCCAAAAGCTGCTGCTTCATGTCGTCATTTGCCAAAGAGCTCTCATCCACACCCTCAATTTTGAAGATGGCAGACCTGCGCGAGCCAGACAATGTGCAAGCAACATGCAATGCAGCAACATGACAGCAGAAAAACATGCATCGCAGTGGCCTTGTGTAGAAATTCCTGATGACATCTTCTGTATGGGCATTGTGGGTCTTTGTGCTCTTGCTGAGCTGGTGCACCCAGCTGCAATTTTTGACTCCATATTTGTCCAAATTGGACAAAATCTGCCTCTTGGTCTCCACATCGCCCTGCTCATACTCCTGCAAATACAAACAAGAACCAAAAACAACTCCAACCATGCCACAATGGAACATTCATCTGTCCTCAAGCGCTTTAGCTGCATCTTGTTTCTCTTCTGCGCTGAGCTTCTTGGACTTGGGCTGGTAGCGCAAGCTGGTGAGCAAGGCCGAAATGGTTCCCCTGGGATAGCCCAAGGTTTCCTTGCTTGAAGATGGCGCCTCACAATCCTGGACTTCTACATCTGTCTCCTTCTTAGCCTTCTGCGTTCTCCTTGGAGATGTCTTTTCCTGTTTGATTCTAGTCTTCTGGGTCTCCTTGTGCTTGGGAGCGGCCTTGCTCTTGGCAGCCATCTTCATGGCCATTTTTCCACCATTTTTTTTAGGCGCCATGCTAATTGGCTGCAGCAGAACTGCTTGCAGTACAATTGCAAACCATTGTTCCAACAGCACATCTTGCAAGCAGTTTGGCCTGATGTCCTTTTTCAACAGCTGCATGTTGCACCCACAGGCGCCTAAAAATAATTCCAAAAGTCTGAAGCTCTCTACCTAGTCTCCTGGCCAATGCAGTGGCTGAGCCAGAGATAGAGAGGCATGTGAGCTCCCAAACTGGTGGTTCTCACAACCCCCTGCATGCCACTCATACAGAAACATCTGGAAACATTGCTGGTGACCTTCAAAATACTTATGCCACAAAGCAGCACTTAATCCCCCCATGAAAAGCAATCTCATTCGCTTGAGGGAGTGCAGCACAGGCCTGGACCTGATCTGGCCCTGTGTACCAAGTCAGCTGAACTCTCATCCAATCTCTGGCCACATATTGCCAAGTACATTCCAACTACCAATTGTTGCAGCAAGGATCTGAGATTGCCACCAAACCGATATAGTAAACCAGTGATGGTCACCTGGCCAGTCATGGACACATGCAGCATGTGCAAACACTATAATTCCTACCACCAAAAATTTTTAACAGTAAACATTTTTAGCATTTTTTCAAAATTTTTAACATGTTAAAAATTCCTGGTTTAAAAGGAAAGTCAAAGGAAAATCAAAATTTTTAACATGTTAAAAATTTTGAAAAAATGTTAAAAATTTTAACTGTTAAAAAAACGAATGAGGACTCTGGAAATTCATGCAGTGTCCAGCAAAAACCACCACAGCAATCTCCAGGTTGATCATCAACCAAGTGCACAGACATAACTGAGGTTGGGACCCACCTGCTCCTGCCCAGGAGCGCCTGCGCGTGAGAAACATTGGTGAACCAAAACGCAACCAGCTCTCACAACTGCATCCTACCAAGGAGCACTGCACTCATCAACTGCATCCTACCAAGGAGCACTGCTCTCATCAACTGCATCCTACCAAGGAGCGCTGCTTGTTTTTTTTATACACCGCTGCCAAGTTTGTCTCATCGATCACTCTGCTGTATCTTCAGCATCCGAATGCACTTCCTGAGCTTCTTCAGCTTCCTGTTGCACTTCCTGAGCTGCCCCCACCAAGGACCTAAATGCTGAATTCAAATAGCTTACATGCTCAGGTGATTCTGCTGCCATGAGCATGGACACAAACTCATCCACTAGCCCGCGCTTATCCAGCTCAGACTCCAGTGCAGGCTCTTCGGGCTGCACCACATCAGCTGGCAAAAGAGAATAGGAAGGACCGCTTTTCTCCTGCAGGCAAAAAAAACATGTCTGCGAGTTGCAACAGGCCACACTGCTATTCAGTCACTCTCCACCCAGCATGCAAATTGAACAAAACCAACAGTCCTCTCTCATGAGGCGAAGCTGTTTCGAGGAAGTAGATGGCTCGCCTCCAACCCACCTGCCCTCTTGCTTGAGGCTCATGATCTGGCCCTCGATCCAAGCCTTTCTCTTCTTGCCTTTCGTGCCCCTCTCCTTTTTCCAAGCGTCTGGCAAATAATGCTTGTCCCAAGCATTTCCTCCCCAATACTCTTGGGCCTCGGCATCTTCTGGATCTTCCTGTGGCCAGTCCTCCTTCTTCCAGCCCTCCTTCTTCCAGCCCTCCTTCTTCCAGACCTGTTTCCAGCTCTCCTTAGGCCAGTCCTCCTTCTTCCAGTCCTTCTTCCAATCCTGCTTTGCGTCCTGCTCCTTTTTCCAAGTCTTCCAGTATGATTCCTTCTTCCAAACAGCAAGTGGGCCCTCAAAACCAACAGCATCTGGATGGCTGAGAGCTTCTGGATGGCTGGGAGCAGCTTCTGGATGGCTGGGAGCAGCTTCTGGCTGGCTGGGACCAGCTTCTGGATGGCTGGGACCAGCTTCTGGATGACCAGCTGCAACCTCCAAAGGTTAGAGATAGGGAAGGGAAGATGATTAACTCCTGGTCCATTCATTCCCTTAATTACAAGACCAGGAGGTGTGATAGGATAATGATAGAGAGATAGTGAATTGGTGGACAACCTGAGTCTTCTTATCTCTAAGTCACGTTATTTCCTTACTATTTCCCAATCAACATGAAAAGAATAGCAATAAAAGCTAGAAATGGAAAGGAGATTCCTCACGTCATCAAATAATCATAAAATAAATATAATAAAATAAGATGAAGATAATGATAAAGAACGAGAAAAGAGGAAACGAAAGTAATAAAAGAATATGAAAATGTGCTCTTCATCTGATGAAGCCACTTCTGTGATAACAGCAGTGCCCTCTTTCAGCCCATACACAGGGCTGGATTCATCTTCTTCTTCTTCAATCTCGTCCAGCTCTGCTTGCAAATGGGCTTGGTATACCCCGTCAGCATACCCAGCCTTTTTCCAGCTCTGCCAATCCCAGTGCTTGGGGCTCGAGACTGCATTGATCGGGCCTCTGACCCACAGATTGGTGTTCGGGGCCTGCCTCATGAAGTAGCTTTTGCAAAACATATTGATGCAAATCTTCTTCCTGATGTAGGATTTTGTTCCACATTGGGGACAGATCCTCAGATCTTGCAGGGCCTCGCCGGCCATGGGCTTGGCAAGTGCCATGGCGCCGAATTGCTGCTGCCACTCAAAATGGTATTTTCAATTGTTTGCCTAATCCTTTGCTTTCTGTCTAGCTTCCTGCCCGGGAGCTGCGGGACTTGCAACGTTTGCTGCTTGCATCCAAGACCTCTTGAAAGATGATCAGCAACATGCAGCACGCTGCTTCAATGCCAAGTGCTTTCAAGACAAATTCCTTCCATGCAGAATGTGCGCCCACGCAGCCTCAAACACGATAGGCAACAGTGCATGCAGCCGCCCGCTGCCCAAACCTCAGGATCAACACATCAGAGTCCTGTGAAGACATGGGATCTCCCACAACTGCGACAAGCATGACTCTGGCATGAACAGCAACGCATCCTACCAAGGAGCATCAACTGCATCCTACCAAGGAGCAAATTATACACCGCTGCACTCACCAACTGCATCCTACCAAGGAGCAAATTATACACCACTGCATGTGCACAGGTGAGCCATCTGTCTCATCAGTCACTCTGGAGTATCTGAGGCCCTGGCAACACGAAAGCTAGCTCCACACTCTCACTTCTGAGGCCCTGGCAAAACAAGCAAACCGGCACAAATGGCCAAAATTGCTGCAGCAACTCACGCTTCAAAAATCCAAGAAAACCTTGCATGCAACCAAAATCAAGCAAATGGACTGAACAATTGCATACATGCATAGCAAGAAAACCTTTTCTGCCCACAAAGCGACAAAGGCCTCTCAGTTCAAAGTCTTTGCTGCCTTCGGCTTCTGCTTCGCCAAATGATCTCTGCATGCTCCAACGCAAGCATACCAAGCATCTGCCGGCTTGTCATAGAGACTCCAAGAAAACTGAACTCTGCATTTTTCAGGCTTCTTCACGAAAAAGCCCTTGCTTCTACACAGGACGTCGATGGAAATAGCTCCATCATCAAGCTTCACTGTGTACGAATGCTGCCCCTTGCAGCCCTCTGGAGGCTGTGCTTCCACAGGCAAACCAGTGATGTCATGCACTCCAAACAAAATCTTCTTGGAAGCTGAGGAAGTCTCAGCAGGAATAGGCTCTGCTGCAAGGCTCTCCACAGGGCCAGCTTCCTGCCCGGGATTGCCTTCAAAATCTGCTGCAGCTTTTTCAGGAGCTGATGCAGCAACAGCCCCCTTGGTCGACTTGCCCTTGCCTTTGCCCTTGCCCTTGCCAGTGGCTCGAACCCTCTTGAGCTTGGGCCCTGACTCTGGAAAGGGCTCCTCATCTTCGAATCTAACCAAGCAAAAACCGGCAGGCCCCTTTTCCAACACTCCCCTCGAAACCTTGCCCTCTTCAGCCAACCGGATGTAGCACCCTTCTGCTGGGTCAAAATAAGGCTTCGCTGTGCCCGGCTTTTTCTGGAAAGCTTCTGTTTCTGAAGATGACTCCACTGCGCTTGGCGACTCAGATATGGAAATAGCATCTCGAGAGGATCCTGTCATGGCAACATTGGCATCCATGCTCTTTGCATTGGCGCTGCCCGCTGCATATATAGCAAGGATTTCATCTTCGGTCTTGGATGGTGCGCCGAACTCAAGCTTTCTCTTAAGAGCCACCTCCTCCTCAACAGAAGGTCGACTACCTTCGAGATCAAGAGATCTGCGAGAGCTGGGGCTAGAGCTGCTGGCAGAAAGAGTCTTCAGCCTCTGCACAAACTTCCACACTGCAGGCTCCAATTTCTTTCCACTGGAACAGCTTTGGATTTTGCTTCGAAAACTTGAACGCATTGCAGATACTTTTGGAAATAGCCTTGGCTTCGTCCACACCAATCTGATAGGCCATACTCAGACCCTGCTGCACTTCCTTCTGTCCTGGCCTGACCGTCTTCTCAAGGAGTTCAGAGAAAAGCCTTTCATTTTGGACTATGACCTGCTGCTCTGACAATCTGAAGCTCTCCACATCAATCTCTCGACTCCACAGGACAAAGCAACCCATCATGTCTTTGGCAGTGGCAGTGTTCTTAGCACGAACTTTGGCCATGGCTAAATTGATCTTGGTCTCTCAAAACAGCTGCAATTGTCGCACGCATGTATACGCCCAGGCGTCATGAAGCACAGGCATGGTGCGCATGAATTCCTGCGCGTGATTCCACGCAGCTGCATGTTGCACCACAAAAAAATCGACAAGAACACAGCTCACAACTCATTATTCTTGCATGCCTGCTGTAACATTGAAATTAAAAAATATGATCGATCGATATACATGCGTGCACGTGATCATGCTGAAAACATTGCTTAAAAAACATTGCTTATTTAAGCATTTTGACATTTTTATATATCAACACGATTTAAGCAATGATTGCTTATTTAAGCGGCACAATGCTTAATTAAGACCGCAAAAGTCCTTAATTAAGCAATGTTACCATGAAACAATGCTTATTTAAGCGAAAAGTGTTTAAATAAACAATGTTTTCCAACGAACATCGATGATTTAAGCATGGTTCTGTTAAATAAACACTTTTGGAAGATTTGGGGCTAGCGAAGGCTAGCGAAGGCATCGATGGCTATCGAAGGCTATCGAAGGCTATCGAAGGCTAGCAAAGGCGATCGAAGGCGATCGAAGGCGATCGAAGGCTATCGAAGGCTATCGAAGGCTAGCGAAGGCTATCGAAGGCTATCGAAGGCTATCGAAGGCTAGCAAAGCTAGGCTAGCGAAGGCTAGCGAGGGCTATCGAAGGCTATCGAAGGCTATCGAAGGCTATCGAAGGCTAGCGAAGGCTATCGAAGGCTAGCGAAAGCTAGCGAAAGCTAGCGAAGGCCATCGAAGGCTATCGAAGGCTATCAAGGGCTAGCGAAGGCTAGCGAAGGCTAGCGAAGGCTAGCGAAGGCTATAAGGCTATCGAAGGCGCTATCGATCGGGCTAGCGAAGGCTATCGAAGGCTATCGAAGGCTATCGAAGGCTAGCAAAGGCGCTAGCGAAGGCTAGCGAGGGCTATCGAAGGCTATCGAAGGCTATATCGAAGGCTATCGAAGGCTAGCGAAGGCTATCGAAGGCTAGCGAAAGCTAGCGAAAGCTATCGAAGGCCATCGAAGGCTATCCTGCGTGCGTGAATGATCGCATTTTAAGTGGTCGGAGGTCTTTGCGCTTCCTGGCCGCGAAAAAAAGCTATGGCCGTGAAAACCGGTATGGCCGTGAAAACCGGTATGGCCGTGAAAATGCAGGGTGTGAGTTCAACTCACACCTTCTGCGCCCTTTCGATGACACAGTGAGTTATGACAGCGCGGAGGCGGCGCGCTCTTTTTGGCGGCGCTAGCTGAATGCTAACGGTAAAAAGCCACTGCGGGACGCACGCGCTGATTTTACACACGCACGGCTATCTTACATTGCTGAAAGGGGCTCGTGTTCCGTTTGCTTGTTTGATTGCCCTGCTACTGATTTCGGTGGCCTTGTTGTTTTGTTTCATGGTTTGCGGGTCTTGCCTTTTGCTTTTGTTAGATGGTGTGGCCCCTTCTCGCGTTTGTCTGTTTGCATGTCTGTCTGTCTGTCTGTCTGTCTGTCTGTCTGTCTGTCTGTCTGTCTGTCTGTCTGTCTGTCTGTCTGTCTGTTTGTGTCTTTGTTTGTGCGTGTGTTTGTTTGTTTGTTTGTTTGTTTGTTTGTTTGTTTTTGTTTGGCTTTGGCTTGGGCTTTAGCTTTGTTGTGTTTTTGTTGTTTGCTTGTGATATGTGTTTATCTGTTTGTTTGCTTTTTGTTTGGCTGGCTGGCTGTTCTTTGTTTGGCGCGTGTTGTTCTGTTGTGTTTGCTTGTCTGTTTGTCCGCTCGCTCGCTCGCTCGCTCGCTCGCTCGTTCGCTTGCTTGCTTGCGCGCGCGTGTTTGTTGCTTTCGTTCTTTCTTTCTGTCTGTCTTTCTTTCTTTCTTTCTGTCTGTCTGTCTTTCTTTCTTTCTTTCTTTCTTTCTTTCTTTTGTTTCTTTGTTTCTTTGTTTCTTTGTTTCTTTGTTTCTTTGTTTGCTTGCTTGCTTGCTTTGTTGCTTGGTTGCTTGCTTGTTGGTTGGTTGGTTGCTTGTTTGTTTGCTTGTTTCTGATTTTTTGGTTGCGCGGTTAGTTGTTTGGTTGGCTGTTTGTTTGGCTGGTTGCTTGTTCTGAACTGTTTTGCTTTGGTCTTGTTTTGTTCTGCTGAGTTTTTCTTGTCTTGTCTTGTCTGCCTGTCTGTCTGTCTTTCTGTCTGTCCGTCTGTTTGTGTTGTGTAGGGTGGTGGGTTATTGCCTTCTTAACCTGCTACGTTGCTCGTGGAATTGAAGCAGCTTCTGGGGGTGGAGTCTCATTGCTTTCTGAAGCAAACAAAGCAACACTTGGGAAACATTTTGACAGAACACATCGGCATGTAAAAGGACAAGGGCTGAACTCGGCCCTTTTTGCAGGCGCCCTTGTCGTGCGCCGACGTAGTCTCACTCGAGCTTTTTGTTTCCACCCAGCCAGCGCAAACAGTGATCAAGTTGCGCGCGCTTCAAGCGCGCCTCAAAAGCTGATGCCTCGTGGATCAAAACACAAAACATTGAGTTTGAAGCGGTTGAAGTGCTTGAAGCTGAATGGACAAGAACATGTCTAACTTTCTGGCTTGCGTGCGCTCAATGGGCGCGCGATTCGCGCGATTATCCAGCCATGCAAGTCTCCGAGGCGTGGCTTCTGCAGGTTTTGCAGTCGTGAGAAGTAGCAAGTCGCAACCCTTTCCTGGGAGGTGTCCTGACCGCCTGCCTCTGAAAGACTTTCATGGTGCGCCTGGCGTGTTTTGGTGATTCATGCCACTCTTGATGTGTCCAGCTCATGTTTGTGTTTTCCAGACAGCGGCGAACCCGCGCAGGCGCGGATCCATCACTTCACCACCACCCCGGCGTCAGGCGCCGCCGCCTGTGCCAGGGATGCTGGCGTTCGATCGCACACGCAAGCTTCCGTTTCCCCTTGCAGATTTTGGCTCACCTGCTACTAGCCTAGCAAAGTCGCTTGGCCATGAGTTGCCCAGACAGCTTGGAGAAACAGTCGAAAGAACACGAGCCCTTTGTAGAAGCCTTTGCGTCCTACCCGAAACTGAAGGAAGCCGCTCGTGTGCAAAATGGTTCAAGGGACTGCTAGCTGACATGTTGAAAGAGGCTTTGCAGCTCAGGTTGGGCTCACCTTTTTGACGGACCACTCCGGCCGCTTGTTCACCTCCCAAAGGTGCACGCTGAAAGATCTAACCTGCAACTCTGAGGCGACGGGGCAAAACGTGCGTCAAATTTTGGTTCGACTGCCAAGCAAATTTGTTTCTCAACCCGCAATGGAAAAGGATGATTACATGCTTTTGGTTCGCCTAGTATGCCCAACCTCGCCCCAACCCACCCCTAATTGAGCAGCCCATTTGCAGCTTGAGCCTGTTGCAACTCTGGAGTTTGGCAAGCGCGTTTCACTCCTAGGCGATTTGCGCCACCATGAAAGGGTCTGGCGGCAAGAGCAGATTGAGCGCGTATGTCATCCGGCGAGCAGTGCTGGAGTTTTACGCGAAGCACCATTTGTTCCCCGCGGGCATCGCAGCCGAGCTGCCATGCGTTCAAGACTGGGGCCTTCGGATTGGATGGGCCTTGAAGAAGCTGGCCGGGGCGCCAGTTAATTCGTAAGCTTACTCATCAGTCGCATGCAAGGTTGCATCAGTGCATGTCAGAGCTACCTCGTGATTTCTCAGGTCGGGCGACTTCGAAGGCTTCTCAAAAGGGCAAAGCAATCCAAACTGAAGAAGTTGAACCATCTCCGGACCATGGTGACTGAGTTGAAGCTGCCAGGCTTGGAATCTTTCCTGCAACATTGAAAGTGCTTTCTCTATTTACACGCTGACTTGAGCAACGGGCCCTAGGAAGATGATTCTGACAGTGAGGAGGCTGACCATGACTCTTCTTCAGCCTTAGACTCCCTCAGCGAGTTGAGCTCACGTGCCTCCACGACAGCGTCATCCACCTCCTCCAGCGCACTCCTAACAGGTGTGATCTCCAAGGGTGCAGACTCGCAGAGGCTCACGCGTGTGATCCAGCAGTTGCAACTTCTCAAGGGCAACGAGAAGTCGTTGAGTTCTTCAAGGGGGGAAGCAGTTCCATTTTCTGAGAAGGCCGTTGAAAATACATCTGGCGCCAAGAATGAGCTGAACACAAGTTCCGCCAAAGTGAAAGATTCAGGAGATGGAAAGGTTGTGTGTGAGGAACCCAGCGAACCCCACCTTCTTCCGCCCAGTGCCCCTAGGCTGCTTCAAAAACAGTGAAATTGTCACCCGGGGGGTGACGCGCAGGGGCCCTTCGAACTTGAGTGGAACGGGTTTGCAACGCTTACCAAGGGCAAGCCGCCCTTTAACATGCTACGCGCTTACAGGGTTTGGGTTGAGCTTGCGACCAAACTTTCTCTTGCTCAGGTTTTGGCGACCATACGAGCCAACATGCTGGCGCCGCCCAAGCCCTTTGCCTCTACCAACCAGTACTCCAAGGCCCGTGAGGAGTGGGAGGAGGGTGAGTCAGAAGAGCCAAAGCCCAAGAAATCAAAAAAACATAAGAACGCTAAGCCAAAGAAATGCAAGAGAACCAAGCGCTCTCGCTCGTCTCGCATGAAGAAAATCGTCCTTAAGATCAAGGCCGACGAGGAGGTTGGGTACAAACCCGGGAAATTCGCTGCCCGTAAGAAGGAATTCATTGCTGGGCAGCGCGCCAATGGCGCCACTGCTGCTCAGGCAGCTTTGGCTTGGGACCAGTCAACCGACAAACGTAGCTTGTTGAGTCAGCTCTCTTTGGGCGAGCTCAAGAAAAGGAGGTTCGTGGATAAGGCGTGCGCAGCCAACCCGTGGGCGTGACATTAAATATATGTGTGTGTAGGTTTCCTCTTCACGTGGGCTCACAGTGCAATTGCGCTGTGGATCGGGGCAGCGGGAAAGACCCTGCTGAAAGCTTTGGGGCTTGTGAGGAAAACAAGCCGACTACTGCTTGGTGAGTTTGAGCTAACGAACATGTTGCGGGCGCTTTGCAGGGTTCCTGTTTTACTCCAGCGGCTCAACCAGCGTGGCATTAACTTGCGCAACTCCAGCATGGTGGTTTTGGACCTACTGAAGCACGGGGCCCCAAGCATCCTCATCGTCATGGTGCTCTTGCTGAAGTGGAACACAAGTTTGAAGGACACGGTTGAACCCTGGCTGCTTTGAGCCATTCTACCCACAAAACAAGAGGCCAATTTTGCCTGACAACTTTCTCCTCTGCTGCCTAGGACCGTGATTTCCTTGAACTTTTCTGCGGGCAAGCAGAAATTTCACGCGCTTTTCGTAGGGCCTCTTGGATAATACCATTCCCTGAACACGGCCCCTCCCCCAATTGTCACTCCTGAGCTTCTGCGTCGCGATCCAAGGCTGGCCTGAGAGGCGTGGCCGTTGACCGCGATATCGGCGGCAGGCTTATGGACCTCCTGGATCCTGCCCCTTTCGCGTTTCTTGGAAAAGGAAGGTGTGTTTGGTTTTCCTCTTGGCTTGAAGGCCAGCAACTCAGGTTATGCTGCAATGAGATTTTGAGGTGCCGACCAGGGAGCCTCATTGTAATTGCACTTTGCTGCAACAGCTTCAGCTTCATGCGCCCTCCTTACATGTGCAACAGCCAAAGCCTTGCCATGCCCCACACTCTAACTTGTTACCCACTAAGGTCACGTTGGACTTCGGGGCGAGATCTCCTTCGCCCTGAGGGGAGGGAGTGTCACGACTTTGTTTCTGCTGGAAACTGCTTAGCAGCACGATGCGTGCTAATGATATTCCTAGCAAATTTTGCAGGGTGCCGATGGCTGCTCGAGCAGCCGAAAGGATCCTGTTTGGGGGATCTTCGTCGATTTCAATTTCTCTTTGCAGCAGCCCAGGCGCGTGTAAAACCTTGCGCTTGCTACACGCGCGTTTCCTTGTCGAACACATCGTGCCTTGGCCAGGTGCTCCGGACGACCATTTTCATGGGCGCTTTTGGCGGAGAAACTCAAAAACCCCACTATCTATGGTCAAACGACAAGATGTTCCTGGACAAGGTCTACAAGCGGGCTGGAACCCTTTCGGCCGCTGAGCGGTCTGGCTTTGTTGAAAAGCTGGTTGACACATACATTGACGGAACTGGGAAAAAAAGAGTAAAAGGGAACGGCAAGTTGAAAGGACCCCAGCGCCCAGCCTCAAGTGGCAAGGCTTTTGAACATTCTTCATTCAGGGGGCGGAGGGAACATTTTGGAACGGATTCCCCATTGCCAGTTCTTCAAAAGCCTAGGGGCTATACGCGGGAGTTCGGGGAGTTTATCTGCAAAGTTGCTCAGGACCGACAGGGTGCCTCCTGGCAAAAAAAATGTACTGCAGTGAAAAGCTGTTTTTTGCGGGCTGAGTGGATTGCCTCAGGTTCCTCTAGACCTGCCCTTGGACAGCTCGCGCCTTGACATGCTTGCTGAAGATCACGGCCTGTCAGACCGCGAGCTGTTTGTCAAACACTGCGCAAGTGTCACAGATGTCTGGAACGATGCGCCCTGGCAATGTAAGTCATAGAGCCTTCCTAGCCAAGTTGGACGCCCGACTTCAAACCCAATTATAACGCTGAGGACATCTTGAGCCAAACAAATCGTTACATCTTAGAGGTCTTTTGCAGTGATATAAATAAGTTTATGTACCTTCAATGGCATTTCGCTTGGCCGGGTGACTTTTCTTGGCCAAGTACGTGTTCGACGCATTGGCCGATTTTGGTTCCCCTTTTTTCTTGAAAACAAGGCAACCGAAAGTAAACAGCATTGA
Source organism: Effrenium voratum (assembly GCA_963377175.1). Taxonomy (NCBI): domain Eukaryota; class Dinophyceae; order Suessiales; family Symbiodiniaceae; genus Effrenium; species Effrenium voratum. Next base: position 239,858 of record CAUJNA010003621.1, read on the forward strand.
GGACTCTTATGACAGATGTTCCTTGGCGGGGGGGAAAAAAAAATAGTAAAAGGGGATTTGAAGGAACTGAAAATCCTTTTACTATTTTTTCTATCAACCAATGAAAAACACATTGAAAAACCAAGTATCAACTAATAGATAAGGTTAATAAATCACAATCTTATTCATTCTAAGTAATTCCTAGAAAAGATACACACCTTACCCATTATTTTTCCACTACTTAACCTATTTCATTTTACTATTTGTTTACCCTTATTCATTTTATATTTTAAGTCTTTTTCCAATTCTCAGAAACTCCAGTTGTTCTTCATTTGTTCTTTTTACCTTATTCATTGTTCACGAATTTTTCACTCAGACTTAAAAATATGACTAAAACACATTTCACCTAATAGTTCCACAAAACCAAACAGTCAAAGCACACAAGAAAACTAAGAAAATATAATAATTCAATCTTTACAAACGATAAATATATTACAATTATAACATATAATATTTTACATGTTATAATTATAATATGGTTGAGAATTATGGGTTAAAATAATGGTCAGGTAACAAGTCTTCAAATATGTAATCTACATATTTATCAATATCACCAATGTCTATATATTTGATATTGTCTTTTCCTATTATTGAATAAATATATTCCCAAAAGAATAAATACAGCAATAGACATACTTTATATTTAGTGTTGTAGTAATACCATACATGATATTTAGTTATTCTAAATTCATTCAAGACCTTGTTTATTTTATCTTTGCTTAATAAATGCCAATCAATCTCTTCAAACAAATCACGAAATTCTTTAGCAAATGATTTATATGGTTTAATGCTTAGTTCTCCTCCAAACCTTTTAATCAAATCTTTATTATTAAAAAACTCATCAATTTCTTTTTCAAATGACTCTCTATCAATTTTATGACAAAAATATACAGGAAATCGTTTTTGATATTCATAAAGAATTTCAATTTTAATTGAAACTTTGTATATCCCTTATCCTTATATTCTTCAACAAACAACTTTTCAAGGTCTCTTGTTATACAGCATTGATTACAATATACATCATATTCACTTATTTTATTACACAGATTAGCAGGTAATAAGTTATACAATGTAAAATTAATATCATTCTTTTTATTATTACAACATTCACACTTACTATAATTAAACAGTGTCATTTTTCCTCTTAATATATTAAGTCAATATTTCTTTAAGTCGTTTTCAAAGAATTTATTTTATAATGGCCGTAAGCAAGTGAGTTTACACTATCTATCCAATATTTTTTGTTTTCATAACTACTAAGAGCAATTTTTTTAGTTGTTATACTAAAAATTCTGTGGTTTTTACTTCTAATACTATTAAATGACTTATGTATAACCTCATTAGTTTTTAAAACCGTCTCAAACTCTTCATATTTCATTTGACGTCTTACTGTGCCTTTTGCTATGCCCTTACATTTCTTATATTTTTTATCATCACCATAAACTGAGTAAGCATAGCATTTAGGACGAAGAGCTATAAACCCTGTTATTATTTTACTTTTTAATTCATCCTTAAATTTACCTAATACTTTCTTGTTATTATCATCATAACATTTATGTTCCTTAGGATAATCTGAAAAATCTAATTCTTTTTTAATTGTATTAAGGTCTTCATAAATGTCATTGGTTTTAGTATGAAATACAAAACTATCAGTATCAGTATATACCATTTTAATATTATCTCCATATTTAGGCTTCATAACGTCATAATAAAATTTATACATGTGTTGCTTACTCAAATCTAAAATACTCATCCCAATAAATATAGGTTTGTCTAGTTTCAACTTTGTTTTTTGCTTTTCAACTCCAACCAAATTTTCATTAATGATATGACTATGTTTGAAGTTAGGATTACTTACACACTTCATATATCTAGTTTCATCACTTACAACCTCAAAATCTAAATGTTTCCTTTTATCCTCCATTGTTTTTCCAAATATGGCATTGTTCATCAATTTGTAAACATCTTTCTCAAAATCATTTCTAGCATTCTTCCTCTTCTCAGTGTTAAACTCAATGTAAGGTTTTAAAACTTCTTTTTGTTCAAATTTAATTGCTCTATGAATTTTCTTAAGTTTTAACCCTTGCTTCAAATAAAATTGTAAGGTTCTTATATGGATTACATATTTTTCTTTATCATTTAAGTTCAATATTAATTTATTTGTTTTCTCATCCGTAGGTTTTTTATGATTTAAAAATTCATAAATTTCAATTTGTTTATCTGACAGCATGTTGGCTTTAACATTCATAACCTCAGGTGCCATTGGATAGTCATTGTGTAAATCGTGTAATTCTTTAGGATATTCTAAATCCACTTCTAGAATATATCCAATATTATTATTTTTGTAATTAATAATGTCTTCTTCTTTTAATGTATCATCCCATTTTAGATTTTTATATGGCAGTTTTTGTATCATGCTTAACCCGTACAAATTATTAGCATCAAAATAGTTAATATAACTACTTTCTTTATTTTTATCATATTCTTCTCCCATGTATTTATTATTTGCTTCAACTTTTTTAGTAGAAACCATACACATCCCGCCTCTAAGTCCCGCTTCTATCATTTCATACATTTCTTGGTCATATATTAAATCAATCTCTACACCAGTCATTTTAAGCATAGCATCAAAAGCAAAGTTAGGCAATGTATAATAATAAGCAGGGTCCAATCCATAATATTTCATACATACATCTCTAAAATTTTCGAAAATGTCAGTCAATAATAATACATCAGTTTTCAAATATAAATCATGGTATTCACCCATATTCTTAATGTCAAAATGCTTCCATATAATTTTTGCCCTTTCATAGTCGTTAACACTTATACCTTCTTCACTCAACTGACTATAAAAATCATCCTTACTCGGTAATTGCTCATCATCAAATTTATCAAATGAATTCATGTAGTCATAAGGATAAACGCCTTTATCAGTTAATAAATCTAGACATTTCTCACTCTTAATCACATCATTTTTACTACTGAACCTAAAATTATCTTTCCAGTTTTCACGCAATAACCATTTACTTTTATCTTCTTCATCTGTATTATCATACTTACTCATTGAAACTAACTTATCTAATGAAGCAGTTAAAAACCCAAAAGTGTCTTTAACACTCAAACTTTCAAAACTGATATTAATAAATTTTTCACTGTTCTGAGCGATGACACCTATTTTATTGTTGTTACTTAATTTATCCGCATTTTGAATAATTAAATGACCGTCATAATTTTTCATGTTATGAAAGAATACTGGAATTTTAAAATATCTATTACAAAAATTAAGATTGCAAACATTATGAGCACAACCTCTATACTTACCTGTAAAATGACAATGGTCTCTAACTTTTCTATATTTCTCTGCTTCCTTGGCATTCTTATAGTTCATTCTAAACTTATCCCCACAAATAAAGCAGTTTTTAGCATTTTTAAAATCTTCTTTGTCTTCATCAGTCATATCTATTTTTTTGTTTTCTCCCATCTTCTCCTTTACTTCTGTCCTAATCTCATTAAGTTTTTGACAAAACACATCAACAGCATCTTTACCACGATACATAAATTCATAATTTGTATTATCAACAGCATTAACCATATTAAGCATAAAACCACATGGTTTATGCTCTTGATAAGAAAAAGTGTTTTTATCTTCATCTTCATCAGGTTTTTTCAGTTCCTCTGTCAAACATTCAAAATCAGCATATACAACAAAAGGACACCTTAACTTTTTGAAGTGATGCTTAAAACTAACTTTCTCATAAGGCTTAGGCATTACTATCTGTTGTCCTTCAACTTCCATGCATCCACTATCATAATGTTTATTTAATAATTCTTCATTTCTAAATCCATGATTACAATATTTACAAAAATAGGACTTACCATTATGATTACTTTTTTGATTATTAATAAGTCTGCTCAAACTTTTTATATACACATAATGACTGCAATCCTCATCATCAACTCTTAATAAATCAAGATGAAAAGAAGCATCTTTATTTTTCAATTTTCTACTAATAACAATTTGTTCATTATCATCAATTTCATAAACATTAATGGATATTGATTTATTATTTTCTTCAAATATATCTATATCATTATTATTAGCAGGAAAACTCACACCATCAAAAATTAAATCACTTGCTATCTTCTTGTAATGAAACATCTTTTCAGGGTGTGCTTTATCACAAATTTTACAATATCCACACTCAATAGAATATTTAAAACACTTGTCATCTTGATTTTTAATATTGATACATGCCTTTTTCTTTTTAATCCATTCTGGAAGTTCAATATATTTGCCAGCTCTAGTCGGATTATATTTATTATACATGATATGAATATTATTAATATTGCTAATTATTAATCCTGACTGATACAAAGCCATATCTAAAATTCTTGTTTCAACATCAGGTCTCATTCTTTTCAAAGCATTCCTTAAATCCTCTTCATTTACAATAGTGTACGACCTTGTCCTAACTGTTACGTTTCTCTCCTCATCAAATAAGTTCATAACTTTCATATTTATTGTAGCATTAAGTTTCATTCCTCTATTCTCTTTCAAGTATTCATTAAGTTTGTCAAATTGATAATTAAAATAAGTCAATCCGTTCAACTCTTTTAAATGAATGTTTGAAATTGTGTAGGCGTTGGCATATGCTCTAAAGGCGCTTCTTTCTTCTGTTATTACTGCTTTTTTCTTAATAGCATGTTTTAAAACCGTTCTTGCTCCTACTCTTTCTCTGATTTGATTTGCTTTGTAGTCATTAGTTTTCTTTACTGCTTCAAGTCTCTTACTCAATCTATTGCTTATTGGTTTTTCTGGATTATATCTATACTGGTTGTTTCCTATAATTATGGTTTTAAGTTTTTTACCTTTATTATTTACTTTGTATTCTCCTAAATTTTCTTTAAGAAGATACTTAACTATTTTAGTGTTTTCATCTGGCGGTAAATCTCTATTCATATTATTATCTATATAATTTAATTATGGTTTTTCTCTTTAAGTCTTTTTAAAGTCAAAAAATTCTAAGAACTAAATAACTAATTATCAGTCTAAATTATTATTTTTAATTTTCAATTTTCAATTAGTAATAATTCATGGCGCAAATAATGCTTTTTCAATCCTTCCAAGACATAGTATGTTTGTAATGTTATATCTTTTTCTATCTTTTCTATTTTGTATTTCCTTTCTGTCCACTTTGAGTTGGTTTCTTTCCTCGATGTATAATTACCTTTTCCTTTTTGGTATATTTTCACTGTGTCTGAAACTGATAATTTAGGGTATTTTCTCATATGCTTTTGCTTCAGTGTAAGGTTTGCTTTTACATTTGCTCTGTTGTCATCATCATGCGCTTCATTTGGTTTCATTCCAGTTGATGAGTGAATAGCGCTATTATATTTCTTTAATGTAGGTTTCAACATATCAGTCCATCTACCTTTAGTAAAGTTTATTCTGTCTCCTATTCCTTTTTTCATGGTTCTGATAAAGCGTTCAACAATATTAGCATGCGTTAGTGTTGTTTTATGTATTATACCTAAATCATCTAAATATTTCTTTACTTCTGCTTTAAATGCTCCATCATCATCAGAAAAGATTTCCACAGGCTCACCCATAACTTTAAATGCTTCTTTCAAACCTTTCAAAACGTTTGGACTGTCTCTTTGAAACATTGGATGCACAAAACCTAATTTACTGAAAGCATCTATTACAATCAATGCATAGCGTTCTTCATCTTCTTTCTTAAATATTTTCATATCCATAATATCTATTTGAAATTCTGCTCTGGCATATGGCACTAAGAAACTGTTATAATTCTGATACGGCTTTATTTGCTTGTTAGGTTGCTTCTTCAACCACTTTGCCACTTCTTCTAATGTTACACTTGCTCCTTTCTCTTTTGCTTGATTGTATAAGCTTTGTTTAGAACCATAACCTGTTTCTAAATCATAGTAGATATTGCTCATTATCTCCTCATTACTTAGTTTACTCATATATTGAAATTGGATTATATTAATTAAATTATTAAATTAATATTATCCAATTAGACTTTACTTTTAATACTCTGGCACTTTCTACTTTTTTCATGTCTTGATTTGTTAGAACTGTTGGCCATTGATTTTCCACAAATATTACATGTATAAGGTTTATTAAGTTTTTCTTGAAAGTATTTTTTATGATAATCCTTTTGATATTGTTTCTCTTTATTTTCTTTTGTTTCTTCGCTATCAGTAGGACTTGGCAACACATCAGCATCTGAACTTTTATAATGTCTTTCAATGTCATCAGCAAAACTACTATTCATAAATAACATATTCATAAAGTCATTATAATCATCTTCATCATGTATTCCTCCTAACAATCTATCGCTTCCATCATCTGAGTGTCTGCTATAGAATGGCATTTATCTTATAGAATAAAGTCGCTATTTCTTTAAGGCATTTTTACAAATTCTGGTATTTTAATTTTTATTTTATTTTTTATTATTTTTTTATTTTATTATTATTATTTTATTTTTGTTATCATTATTTTATATTTTTTTTTCTTTATTCTTATCTTTATCCTTATCTTCATTTTCACTTTCAGCATCAGTAGGAATAGGTATTTCTGTTGGTGGTGCTATTTCATAATTAGAATTTTCTTCTGATGATGATGAATTAACAGTATGCGTTGAAGAACTATTAACAGTGATAGGCGGAGAACTATTAACGCTACCAGGCGGGGAAGTGTTTAATTCAACTTCCTCACTAACATTTGTATTCAACCAATTCATTATAGCAGTTGCTATATCGTGTGATGTTACTAATGAATTCATTGTTAAATTAACTAATAACTCTGAACCTTGAATTGTAGTTAATGTAGTGTGATATGTTAAATGTGCTACTATTTGTCCTATACTAAAACCCGTCCTCAACATAAATTCTATAATCCTCATCAAAATAAATAATTTCTTTCTATATTTATCAATATCATCATCATTTTTATCATCATCATCATCGTCGTCATCATATAAATCAGGGTCATATGTAAATGCTATTGCTTCTGCTTCAGCCTTGGTTATCAGCTTGCTTTTGAAACTCTTTGAAGAACCGCCTAATATTTTTGTCTCATCATCAAAATTATAAGTTTGTGTCGCTTTATCATTTGGTAGGTCTGTTTGTGTTGCCTTGTTTTCTTTGTTAAGCGTTTGTGTTGCCTTGTCTGCCATCATAACTTGAGCGTTCATATATCTTTCTTTATTTTTATAATTCATTAAATCCATTTTATCAAAATCAAAATTATTCAATAACATATATTTTTTGTATTTCTTCAATATAACTGTTGTTTTCATTTTGCTTGTGATTGCTTGTTTAAGCATTTCATCATAAGTAGGGCGTTTCCTTAACTCTTGCTTGTGGTTGTTAATCATTTTATATAATTATTGATAAATTATGTAAAATGAATTATTTTTCCTTTGTTGCCTTGCCTTTTCCTTTCATATCTTTCCAATCATTCATTCTTTTTCTTAACAATTCATCATTTACTTCTGTTGTCCATTTTCCGCTGTTTATAAGTTTCTCCACCAGTCCAACTAAATAAGTTCTACCTGTTTCCTTTTTTCCTTTCCCCTTTTTCTTTGTGTTTGAATATTGTTGTTCCTGTTCTTCAGTAAGTCCTGCTCCTCTTAAATATAATTGAAATAATATGTCTTCTTCTTTTACTGTGCTTCCCTTCCAATGGTTTATATCAGTTGAGTAGTCAATGGTTTCCTTATGTGTTCTTGTTTGTCTTGCTGGTAATGTGGATGAACTGCCAGCGGTGTCCATTTTTTGCTCTATGCTTTTTTCTGCTTCTTTTATTGCTATTAGTTCAGGACTGTTTTTATCTTCGTCATCTAATCGTTTCAATTTCAATCTTGCTCTTGCTATTTGTAAATTTGAAACTCTTTTTGGTTCAGGACTGTATTTATCTTCATCAATAAATCGTTTCAATTGCAATCTTGCTCTTGCTTTTTGTAAATTTGAAACTCTTTTTGGTTGTAAATCTTCCAATGGCGGTAAATCATCACTTGACTTTGCGGTTGCTACTGACTGCCAGTCATCTTCATCTAATTGTCTTGCTCGTTGTGCTCGTTGGTGTAGGTCTGCTATTTGTTCACTACTAAGTCTTTTTGAAATTTGACTGATTTGTCGTTCGTGTTGTTCCTCTGCATCATCCATTGTGGCACTTAGTGTTTGTATTGAACCGTCTCTTAAATCATCCATTTCATCATCCTTCGATATATCAAAATATTTTGTTTGATTTTCTCCATCTACCATTTTTTTAAAGTGTTGCTGTCTCAAATCTACTGTATTATTATCATACACTGTTCCTAATGGACTATCACGAAAATAATAAGCGTTTCTGTCTATTACATCTCTTATATTCTTATTTTTAAATTCTTCCTTTGTAATTTCCTTTATCAGTTCATTATAAGACGGTCTTAATCTTAATTGAGATTTTAATGTTTTCATCTGTGCATTGTCTAATCTCATTAGTATATTAAATTAATTAGATTATATTTATTAATCTAATTAATTAATTTAATTAATTTAATCAAAATTAAAATCTTGTCTTAATTGATTGATTATTCCTTTCTTCTTCCTAATCATTTCTGAATAGGATTTACCTGTTTCACTTGATGGGTGATGTCTCAATTTTTCACTTTCCAACCTTTGGATTTCATTAAAATAAGCCTGTGCTTCTTCTTGATATCTTCTTTTATTTTGAAATACAGCATAATCTTTTTTAGCGCTATGACGTTCTAATTGTTCTTGTAATTCTTTAAAATATGTGTAATTAGGTTGGTGTGCCTTGTTGTCTCCTTCATAATAGTAATGTTGACTTGATTTATATTTATTCTTCTTTTTTGGTTTGTTTGTTTCAAAAACTGCTTTTCTATCAATAACATCACTGATATTCGGTTTGTCTTTATTTTGTGGTTCTGTTATTCTATTTACAACGTTGTCATAAATTTCTCTACGGTGCATAAGCAATTGTTTTTTATCAATAATCATTATATAATAATAATTAGATTAAATAATTTTATTTGCTAAATTAATAATTTTCTGTTTATTTTTATTATCTCGTTCCATTTTAATATTATTGTATCTATCTTTTGCAGTTTCAAATACTTTATTAGCAGTTGTTTCTAAATGTTTTTTCAATCTTTCTTCTACTCGTCTTTCTATTTCTTGTTCATCAACTTTTGGAATATTATCTTTAACTTTTTCATATACATTATTCTCAAATTCTTTTGCTTGTTGTGGATGCATAATTTTTCTACGGACAACTTTGTTAGGGTCTGGTTCTTTTTTAACTGGTATTCCATTACAGTTATGACGATATCTGAAAGTGTATTTTGTTAAATATTTTTTACATTTTGGACATTCCACTTTTTCAGTTGAGTACGTTTTAGATTTTAATTCTTGCTTTGGTTCGTGTTCTTCTACCTTATTATTTTCTTCATTTATAATATTATTAGTTTCTACTTCTTTACTTTCTTCATTAATAATAGGTTCTTCTTTACTGTCTTCTACTTCTTTAGGTGTTTCATTATTTTCAATGCCTACATCTACTATTTCAATATTTTTAACCATATAATTAGTATATAATAAATATTTATATTAAAATATTTTAATATAATTAGTATATAACAAATATTTATATTAAAATATTTAATATATGCTTTTCTAACCTTCAAAAAATGTTAATGAAAAAGAAGATGTTGTGCCATTCATATTTAAAACTCTACCCGACGCATCAGTAAATCTAAAATGAAGTCTATTCAATGAACGCATACTAACATCATTAGCATCATTTAAAATTAGTTCATTATCATATATGAGGTTGCCGAATGATGTTAAAACTGGTACTTTCTTTATTATTGATGAAGTACCAAAACTACATAACTGGTTTCCGTTACTTAATTCATTACAATGAATATAAATATTTTTAACAGGTAAAAATGATATAAATCCACTAACAAACGGGTCTGCTGTACTATTTACTTTTTCAGTAGTATTTCCTAAAATGTCATTAATACTATTAGGATAATCTCTATCATAATCAACACCAAAACTGTAATTTGTTTTTAATTCTTTATCTGTATGGATTATAAAAAAGTAAGAAATATAATTACAACTTATAGTTATATTATTTGTTTTTAATGAATAACTACAAGTAAAAAAATTACTGTTTCCATCAGTTCCATTAGTAGCAGTATTCAATTTATTTTGTAATTCGGTTGCTAATTCACTACCTACATAACTACCTTTATCAGGTGCTACAATAAAATAATATACTGGTGCTCCTATTAATATCCCTCCTAATGTTAAATATAATCTGTTATTTAAATTATCTTCAATTGGATAAAATGAATTAGCGATAGATACTTCGTGACAAATCATTTTAGTATTTGGTCCGCATTCTTGTTGCTCTCTTAAATTAATAACAAAATCTGATGTAGATTGACTGTCATTTAAATCACGATAAGCACTGTTGATATATATTTTACGAAATCTCATTATATTAATTAATTAGAAATTTTATAATTTAATTATATATGAAAAATAAATATAAATATTATTTAAAAGAAGGAAAATTAAAATCATACAATCCTCTTCATCAAGGTCATAGTGAGATGTATAGAAAAATAATTAATGAAATTCAACAAGAAAAATCATTATTCAAACCTAAATATAATAATAATTTATCTGACACAGAAGGATTAAACAAAGCATATACAAATGGTAAAGGTTATTATTTAGATAATAATAAACTATATGTTGCTGGAACATTTGGTAAGTCTAATATTATATCAAATATTAATGATATTTTAAGTGATATTACAATTCCATTTGGTTTAAGTTCATTCAGTGAAAGGTATAGAGATATTAGCGATATACTTGATGAAAACCATAATATTAGTGAAGTTATTTCACATTCATTGGGTAGTAGTGCGAGTGCTAAATATTTAAAAGAAAATCCTGATAGAAATATTAGATTAACTACTTACGGTGCTCCTTTTATTTCAATGTCAAACAAAAACAATGACAACTACACAAGCATACGAAATTTTGGAGATATAGTCAGTATTTTAGATAGAGGCAGTATAACATCAAATAGAGGAGGTTTTAACCCATTAACAAATCATCAACACTCATTATATGGTGATACTGGCAAGGACGTATCAAGAAGCATTGAACCTGTAAAGGAAATTTTGTAGTCTTATATATAATGCCTAATAATGATATAAAAAATACTATAAATCCTAAAAAGAAAGTCAGTTATGATGACATTAAAAAGATTGTAGAAGACGAACCTAATTATAAGGTTGAAAATAATAATATTAAAAATAAATCTAAAAAACTATTAAATAAAAAATCTAAAAAAGAAGTTATAGATTATTCACACTTTAAAATAAATTAATTTAATAATAGAATAATTAATATTTTTCTATTATTAAATATATAAGTTATGGAAACATTAGATATTGAAGATGTCCTTGTAGAGAAGAATTTAAGATTTAAATTAAAAGATGGCGGTTCTTATGTTCGGTCAAAAGAAAGTAAAAACTTTTATCCTTCATCGGTTTCTACTTATACCGCTGATACAAATTCTGTAATTAGATTTAACATTACTGGACCACCTAATCAATGGTTGTCCTTACCTTCACTATTATTAGGATTTACTCTAAACAACACTGATAACACAGAATTTAACGAACTTCGACCAATTGATACAGCAGGTTTCTTTGATAGAGTGCGTGTGTTAATGGGCGATGTCATTGTATGTGATTTAAATTCTCTTTCTCGTGCAAGTGCTATGAAAGATGTGTTAAAATCATCAGAAGAAAAAAGAATTGATGAAGCATTGGGTTTTGGAAATAGTCTACTCAATCATGATGGACGGTTTTTAGTTTGTGATGCTACTGGAACTTCCAGTACTCAAGCAGTTACTAGAAATGTAACCGATGGTAATTATAAAGGAATTAAAGAAGGTAAAAGTGCTAATGTCTATTTTGATTTAAATTTAAAATGTTTCAAGACTTGTGAAAACTGGATACCTTTATCTTATTGTCCAATAACAGTTGAATTATATTTAACAACTGATGTATTAAAACCAATTGTTAATAGAACAGGACTTTTTACTGCTACAAATACAAGTATACAGTGGTCTGTTACAAAACCTTTATTCAAAGGAAATGTCTATACTCTTGACGATAGCTTATATGCAGAGTATGCCAAATTATTAGAAACTGGTTCTCTTCCTATTACTTTTGAAACTGAAACCCTACAAGAACAAACAGCATCAACAACAACTGAAATATTCACAACTATTGTCCGTAATGTGTCTAAATTAAATAAACTGTTTATTTCTTTTTCAAATGCGACTCAAAAGGGTTATGGGCGGATACGGTGAATTATTGAAACCATATAACTTTATGTATCATCCACTGGCACATGTAACAGGTGATAAAGGACGTTATGACCCAGAGCATGATTTATCTGCTTCTTTGATAATCGGTAATCAAGTTATTCCAAGTCAAGAAATTCAAGGTGTTCGTGAAGCATACGCCCATCTTATGCATTGTGCTGATAAACCAATGTTAGTTAGTGCAGAAGATTACAGGTCTCACGCTTTTATGTATGGTTTTAATTTACAAAAATTAGAAAGTGCAAATTATACTGGTATGAACCTTAAAAATAATTCAAATATGGTTGTTAAAATAAAAGCGTTGGAGGGTTCAACATTATATAGCGCTCCTGGTAAAATGGCCGAGAGAATTTATATGCTCTTGGTTCATGAGTGCATTCTTGAAATCCGCTCAAATTCTGTATCATTTTATGATTAAAATAAAAAATATGATATTATTAATTTTCTAATTAATAATATAATATTATGAGCAAAAACTTAATGAATATCTTTGATATTACAGCAAATAGAATTAGGCAAGTAAAAGATGGAGCAGTCAATGATATAGAAGACCTTTACGCGAGTAAATCTGACATTCAAACAGTATTAGATAGTAAAGCAGACCAAGCAGATACTTACACAAAGGAACAGATAAACGCTAATTTTTATGATATAACTGAAACATATGACAAAACAGAAATTAATGTATTATCAAATAATATTAGTTCAAATTCTTTTTTAATAGGTAATCTGACAATAACTTCAAATACAAATTTTAATAATATTTCATTAAATACAAGTTTAATAAATAATTTAAATTCTACTATGACAACTAATTTTAATAATATTTCTTCAAATACTAATTTAATTAATACAAATTTTAATAATATTTCATTAAATACAAGTTTAATAAATAATTTGAATTCTACTATGACAACTAATTTTAATAATATTAGTTCTAATACTAATTTAATTAATACAAATTTTAATAATATTTCATCAAATACAAATTTAATAAATAATTTAAATTCTACTGTATCAACTAATTTTAATAATATTTCATCAAATTCTCATTTAATATCTCAATTACAAACAGGTTCATTTGATAGTAATTTATATTACAATAAAATAACAACTAATAATTTATTAACAGATAAATTAAATACATCAGTATTAAATAATACATTAATTCATAATATAACAACTACTTCAATTTTCAAAATAGCAAATTTTGGAAATTATAATAATTTCTTTGAAATGTATAATAATTATTTTGATAGTTATGTTTATGGAAACTTAAGTGGAGCAACTATGTTTTTAAATCAAAGAGGTTTTGGAAATGTAGAAATTAATAATTCTTCAACTTTTCAAAATGATAAAATATTATTAAATCATAATACTACAATATTATCTAATTTACAAGTATCAGGTTTATTTTCGTGTTCATCTATTTTAGATATAGCAGGTTCTGATGCTAGATATGTTTTACAATCAGATGGATTAAGTGGATTAATAACAGGAAATACAAATACAATTAATTCAATAATTACTAGTAATAATTCACAGGATACATCATTAGGACAAAAGTTAGATAAAATAGATACTAACGCTCAATCAGTAGCAGGTGCTATTAATTTTAGTGATAATACAACTTTACACAGTAATTTAAATATGTTGACTACTGGTTCTATAATATGTAATAAGTTTAGTACTACATCGTCGCCTAATGTTGGATTGCAAATGACTTTTCAAATGTTTAATAGAGAGTTCAATATTAATAGAGATGGCAGAATGTGGATGAGTAGCTCTGGAGGACAATGGGAAACACAGATAGGAGATGCTAATGTTGGAAGAGTGTGGGTAAAAGATAGGTTTGGTTTAGGTGCTGTTGGTGTTAATGGTTATGTTTTAAACTGTGCCGGAAAATCGAGATTTACTGATGCAGTTGATTTTATAGGGACTGACAAGGCAGTAAATCTTAACAATGGTTCATATTTGAATTTTAATAATAATGGTTCAATACGAAGATATACTCCCAGTTCTATTGAAGGCTTATATATGTCTCATGATGATTTTGTAGCCATTAGTGTTGGTGATGTTACAAATGCTTCCAATCAATATATGATGTGTGATGGATTAGTTAATAAAACTATTTTTAGTAAACCTATTGATGTTTTAGGTAATATTTATACGAATGCTGATGTTAATTGTGATAATGTTAATATTGCTACTGATGGTAAATTAACAATTGATACAAATTGTGAATTATATAGATATGTTAGTGCTTTTTCATCTTTTGATATGAGGAATAGTGATGCTAATTCTTCAATTAGGTTTATTTGTGGAGACCCTGCTGTTCAATCTAACATAGTTGGAGCAGTTAATATTTCTACTGGATGGACTTTTAACACTTCTACTGCTGATGTAATGGGTAATTTATTTGCTGATGATGTTTATGTTAAAACTAATGGAGCATTAAGAAGCAATCATATAGCGCCTAATGGTGGAACATTAGTAACTGTTGATACTAACTTAGCAGTTCAAAATGCATATTTAGCAACTAATACCATTCAATCATTTGATTTAACAACGGTTTCATTTTTGAATAATATTTCAATGACTACTGGAACTGATATTAAAATGGGAACATCGGAAATATCAACTTATCATGATGGAACTAATTTATCTACAATTGATGTAATATTCAGAACATCAAACACTGCGTTTAGAGTTTCAGATGCTTCAAGTACACCTTCAGTTTTATTATCTATTGATAAGACATTTGGAACTACAGTAAATACTGGAAGTTTTACAAATAATGCTCCATCGACTTTTAATGAAAATGTAACAGTTGCAGGAACGAAAAAAATGTTATGTAATTTAATTGAACCATCAACAGGAACTAATATAGATTTAACCGCAACAACAGTAACCATCAACGGAACTTTTGTGGATTCATCTGATTCAAGATTGAAATATGACATAGACAATATCAAATCTAATTGTATGAATGTTATTAAGAAATTTAAACCGAAGAAGTTTAAAAGACACGATAGAAATGATGGCGGTAAAACTCATATAGGATATATAGCAGATGAAGTATTAAAAGCAATCCCGAAAGAATTTGAAAATGTTGTTAGTAAAGACAGAGAGTATTTAGGATTAATTATTTAGTTTTACCCGTGTTAGTTCATAAAGCAGTATTAGAATTAAATGATAAAGTAGATAAACTTGAAAAAGAAATTAAGGAATTTAAAAAAGAAAAAAATAAATAATTTAAATATATAAATATATAAATATATAAATAAATAAATAAATAATTAATATATCTAGATATATATATGGACATTGACAGAAAAGTTAAAATAGAAGTATTATTTAAAAATGATAGTATGAGAGAAAAAAATTGTTATTGTGGTTGTAAAATTACTAAATTAAATAAAGATGAATTTACATTAGATAAATGTAATAATAAAGAATGTGATTTTAGTCATTCTAAATTTGATGAAAAAATTAAAGAATTAAAAAGACAAAGAAGAGAAGAGGAATTTGACAGACGAGTGGTGAAGTGTGATAAAATATGTGCTCCTTTTACACTGTTGTTTTGTTGGCCTATGCTAATTCCTTTGCATATTTATCATTGTATGGCATATCTTTGAATATTTATTATTGTATTATATTATAATCTAAATAATAATATATAATGGGTAATTCAAATAGTAATGTTGAAACTTCATCTATTGATAAAATTAATGATATTGATATAGAAAAATTAGATTTAAGTAATATTGATAAATTACAGTTGAAAGCAATTAAGCAAGTGAGTGAACGATTAGAAAAACTAGAGGCAACTAAATGTGACAAATTAATATATAAATTACCTGCTCTCAATCTCTGTTCGTATTCATTATTTTGAATTTTAAATTAATAATATTACAAAAAATATATTAATATTATTAATTTAAAAATATTTATAAAAGTCATCATTGATGACTTTAATAGTTATTTTTTTTACTTGTAATGAAATAAAATTAACCATAGTATCATTATACACTAATTCGATTTCATGAAGATATTTATTAAGATAATAATAAATATCAAATAAATTATTTGATGTTATAGTACGAAAACGATCTTGATTCAAACATTTAGATGATGTAGATGTAATAATTAACCCATATTCAATTAATAAATTTAATGGTTTATATATTTTATGTAGTTTATCTAACTCACTTAAATTAAAAATATATGATATTCCATTATTAATATTGATATTATCAATTTCAAAACAATCTATGTTATTTAATGTGTAAGACTTATAAACTGGTTTATATTTATTAATATAATTTTTAACAATATTACTATTTTTTATTTTTAATAATTTAACATCACCTAAACTATAAGATAATACTATGTTTTTAATTTCTATTGGTAAATCATAAAATATCATATAATATTAATATATATTTAATTATTTAATATTATTAATTATTTAATTAGTAATTTTCAAATATTGAGAAAATTTTTTCATAAACATTTTATCTGGATTCTTTTCTAAAAGGTTAATATATAAAAAACTATGTGGTTCATCAGTGGCAGTCTCATATATTTTATAAATTAGTTTCTTGCTTTCATGTAAATTATCGCTTCTAACAATTGCTGATAATTCGTCTTGCAATATTTCTATCTCTTTAAAATTTCTAACTTTATAATAAAACAAATGACTTATATTTACCCTAATAATTGGTGGTACGGTTGATGATTTTTGAAGACTTACAAGTGTTGATATTCCACTATGACGACCTCTACAAAATAAAGAATTTAACAATTTGTTATTTCTTGTTATTGCTGGATTATCAGATACATCATCCAAAATTACCAAAATATTAAATAATTTCTTCGTTCCTTGTTTTTTCTGGTATTCAATTATTTTATTTTGAGTTTCTATAACTCTTTCTAAATCTTCAACATTGAACTCATCCCACCAACACGGTTCTTTATCATTATCTACTTTCAAACCTTCTTTAATGTATTTTTTAACAGGCAACCAAATACTATCTAAATTTACAGATGGAGACCAGATAAAAATTCTTTCAAATGCTCCTCTATAAATATCAAGTATCATTGATACAAGTAAAGTTGATTTTCCACTTCCAGATGGACCGACAATCATAGCTCTCATTGGCAATTTAGGGACGACCTCATGCTTACTTTGCTTAAAGTCATATTTGATTTCATCAATTGGTTTTACATCAGGCATAATAAAAATAATATTATAAATACTTATAAATAAAAAAATATATAATATAATTATATCATAATGGCTATAGAATCTATTAATTTAAGTGAAGTGGCTAGTATTCGGAGGATATATAAATTTGGTGATGTCTTAGTTCCAGATACTGTACAAATATATTATGATACGATGTTATACTTTTTATCTGGAATTAAAAATTATAATATCGTAGTATCCAAGTCCGCAATTGAAAATGACAATAACCTAGATTTTAATTTTAGAAAGTTAGTAAATTTTATGAAAGATTATTCTAATATATATACAGATGAAATGATAAATAGTGTACAAGAAGTTATTAATAATAATATTCTAGATGTTGATATGCTAACTGCACTAAAACTTACTAAAGCTAAAGAAAATAATTTAAATAAATATTCTATTTAATATTAATGGAACATCATTATGTTATGAGTGGCGGTGAATAACATAATGGAACAGGTTTCCATTGCTTCAATCAGTAAGCATTGAAGCTAATTAGTTTGTATCTCTCTCGCGTGCAATGAAAACCCCAAGTGCTGTGCCCTCCGAATATTCTATCATGCATGAAAATAATAAGATTAAATAATTTAAATAATTATTTTATCTTATTATTATATGACTGTTATCCATTGCAATTGTTGTAAAACTTATGATGACAAATATTTATTTAAACATCTAAATTCAAAACATCATCAGAAATTTGTGGGATATAGATGGAATAAGGACGATACAATGAAAAAACTTTACAAGAAAAGAAAGACAGAAATTAAAAATAATTTATCTTATTATTTAATATGAAAAGGAGTTATTCAGATTATATTAATATAATAGATGAAATGGAGAATATAGAACAAGTACTAATAACTGATAATAGATGTAAAAAAATATGTTATTTTATTTTAGAATTAATTAAGTTTTTGATACAATATATTAAAAATATAAATGCTAATATAAATGCCAAAAAAGAAAAACAAAAAGAATAAGACAGGTTTAAGTGTTTCTTCAACAGAAGATAGCGGAGAAATTGTTAAAGAAACATCAGTATTTGAGATTGCTTGTCCTATGTGCAAAAAGATGTTAGAACTTAAAAATGAATTAGAAATAGAAAATAATAAAACATGTAAATGTTCATGTATTCCAACAAGTTTCAAAATAAGTAAAAATGATAAGAAAATGAGTATTGATAAAACTAAAGACAGTATCAACTTAGAAACTGATGTCCATAGTATAACTTTTAAATTTGGTAGGCAAGCAACACCAACCGATAATAATGAAAACGAAACTCAGGAAACTGTTAAACAAATCATGAAAAATTAGTATTTAAAGAGTAGATTTAACATAATTGCACTTTATAAATATAAATAAATAAATATTTAAATAAATATCTAATTATTTATATAATCATAATGCCAACTATGAATGGACAAGACCATAGAATTATAACTTTTGATGATGAAGAAATTAAAGACCTATTCGATGGTGATAAAAACTTTGCTAGACAATTGAGTATAGAATATTTTTATTGGTTAGATGCTAAATTTAATAATAAATATTTTATGAAAGGTATAACTAAACCAGATAAATTTGATAAAATGTTGAAGTTTTTTGAAATTACAGGTAACGATGAAGGTTTAATAAAATTGAAAAATAAAATTGATGAAAGACTCTTAGAATATAATTTATTTACATATATAACATTAAATTATTCAGGTAAATTATATAATAAAACGTATAATTAAATAAATAATTATCTAAATAAATATATAGTAATGTCTGAAAATGAGAATTATAGTATTAATGATTTAATGAAGAAGATAACATTAATTGGTAAAAATATTAAAACCTTAAATGATATGATTAAATCCATTGATGACAAAATGAAACCAGTTGAACGCAATGAAGATAAAGAAAAAATCGAAAAGATATTTCAAGCAAAATCTATAGGAAGACCAACGGGTGATTATCCTACAAAGCAAAAGAAATACTGTGATATGTTGAATACAGGAAAAATCAAACAACCTAAAAGCACCACTTTAGAATTTTACAAAATTTCAAAAAATGATGATGGAGTATATGTATTATTTGAATAATTAATATCTAAATAATTCTAATAAATGAATTTATTAGAATTATTTAGCGGAACAAAAAGCGTTGGAACCATAGCAAAGTCGCTTGGATTTAATGTGATATCATTAGACTTGAAAAATGCTGATATCAACACTGATATTTTGGAGTGGGATTACAAACAGTTTGACAGAAACCATTTTGATTTTATTTGGAGTAGTCCCCCATGCACTGAATACAGCATAGCAAAAACTAGGGGAATTAGGAATATCGAATATGCAAATAGTATTGTCTTAAAAACTATTGAGATTATCAAATATTTCAATCCTAAATATTTTGTAATCGAAAATCCACAAACTGGATTATTAAAATATCAGGAGTTTATGGATGAGTTTGATTTTAAAGATGTTGATTATTGTAAATATGGATTTAATTATAGAAAGAGGACTAGGCTATGGAATAACATTACAACTTGGAAACCTAGAGAATTATGTAAAAAGGATTGTGGCAACATCAGGAATAATAAACATATTGAAACTGCACAACGGCTTCCATCGGGAACCAAGGAAAATTGGGGAGACAATCCAACAATACATAAGCAGGAAGACCTATACAAAATACCTAGCGAATTAATTTGTGAAATCTTAGTGAGTTTGACGGATTAAAGAAACAAGACACCAGTCCCAAAAATAGGGGATTCGAGTCCCAAATGCGTGGGATTGGGGATTCGAGTCCCAAATTCGTGGGATTCGGGGATTCGGGTCCCAAGTTTAGGGGATTGGAGTCCCAACTTTCGGGGATTCGGGTCCCAAGTTTAGGGGATTGGAGTCCCAACTTTCGGGGATTCTGGTCCCAAGTTTGTGGGATTGGTCCCATCACGCCTACGCCCCAACTCATCATCAATTAAATTATTATCCCAAACTTAAATTATCACCATACTATGATTATCACATGTAAAATATTATATGTTATAATTGTAATATATTTATCGTTTGTAAAGATTGATTCTTTTTGTGCTTTTGAGTATGTCCTAAAACTGTATAAAGACTTAGAACTATACATTAATAAGAATAATGGAAAACCAAAGTGAAAGGCAGTGCTCCAAGTGTTGTAGAATATTAGGAGTTGAAGAGTTTGAAGGTGAAAACAAAAACTGTAATAGGTGTTTAGAACACAGAAGAACATGTTATGAAAAGCATAAGGAAGAATATAGGGCAGAAGCGAATAGAAGGTGGAAGGAAGATGAAGAGTATAGAGAAAAGAAAATGGAAAGGAATAAACAGTGGAACAATAAGTTGTATTTTTGTAGTGAGTGTGATTTGTCTATGTATTTGAGAAATAAAGCAAGGCATGAGAAAACAAGTAAGCATCAAAGAAATGTAGTTGTAAAGCTGAATAATGAAATGTGAAAGGTGGAACTATTAGGTGAAATGTGTTTTAGTCATATTTTTAAGTCTGAGTGAAAAATTCGTGAACAATGAATAAGGTAAAAAGAACAAATGAAGAACAACTGGAGTTTCTGAGAATTGGAAAAAGACTTAAAATATAAAATGAATAAGGGTAAACAAATAGTAAAATGAAATAGGTTAAGTAGTGGAAAAATAATGGGTAAGGTGTGTATCTTTTCTAGGAATTACTTAGAATGAATAAGATTGTGATTTATTAACCTTATCTATTAGTTGATACTTGGTTTTTCAATGTGTTTTTCATTGGTTGATAGAAAAAATAGTAAAAGGATTTTCAGTTCCTTCAAATCCCCTTTTACTATTTTTTGGGGGGGGGGATTCCTACTTCCAAGGTTGTTCAATTGAGTTCAAAAGCTGTTCCCAAAATGAGCTCCTCTTACGCCCCCTCAACGCAAGCCCTTTTTGGTCCCAAAACAAAGCTCACAATGGAAGCCTTTTTTGAGTAGATCTCAAAACAGATCCCTTGTAACGCCCCCCAAATGGATGCCCCTTTTGGTCCCGGCAACGGATCCCTCGTAAACCCCCCCCCCAAACGGAAGCCTTTTTGCTCCCAAAACGGATCCCTCGTAATGCCCCCCAAATGGATGCCTTTTTTGGCCCCACAACGGATCCCTCCCAAAAATGAAGCTCTTTTTGGTTGGCCCCTCTTAAAGCCTTTTTTGGTTCCCTCACAACGCCCCCACATGGCGCCCGTTTTGTTCCCAAAACGGACCCCTCGTAACAACGTGAAAGTGCTTTGCATAAATTCTTTACATATTCAAACAGACCCGAACACTCAAACGCAGTGTTTGAGCCGAATCTCCACTTGGGCCATTTACGGCCCCCAAGCCCGAAAAGCAACATTGGCCGTAAATGCTTGTTTGGCCCAAAGGGTCACAAATGAACAAGGATTTCAAGACTCTTTTGCGCTCCAAAACAATCGCAGGGTGTCGTGTTTTTTGGGGTGTAGAGGCAACCCTAGCAAAATCCTGATTTTCTTGAGTTTGCCCCTTAGGTCAGTTTCGTGCACGCAAGCCACCTTCAAAACATTTGGTTGGAACACCCCAAGTCTCTCGGACGGCGTGGTTCGGCTCAACCTTTTTGCCGAAAAAAGGTTGAAACTTGCTCGGATGAGCGTGTGCTTGTTAACGGACAGCTGATGGACTTGGCTCGCTAGACACGCGATAAGGGGTGCTTCATGGACCATGCTCATCCGAAACTTGCTCGGATGAGCATGTGCTCGTTAACGGACAGCTGATGGACTTGGCTCGCTAGAGACATGATAAGGGGTGCTTCATGGACCATGCTCATCCGAAACTTGCTCGGATGAGCATGTGCTTGTCGGCAATGCGTGGGATGTTGCGGGTGTTGCTGATGATGCTGGCGATGCTGGGGGGAACGGGGAGGTCCAGTCAATTCAACCTTTTTGTCGAAAAAAGGTTGGAATGGCAAATTCTTGAAAAGCGGGTCCTCCCACATCCACATTGCGCCCAGGCGAAGATGCCTGAGGTCGTGCGCTACCTTAGCCGGAGCAAGGATGTAGTGGTGTCAGGGGCATGGGAGACTTGTCCAAAGATTCCCGGGGTTGAGAGTGGTTTTGGCGCCCCATCTTAGCATTAGAAACGGTCGACAGTGTGGTCTTGGCGTGCCATCTTGGTGCCAGATGCTTCCACCATCACCTCAACCGATTAAAATATGGTTGGGGTAGTTTTAGGATGATCATCAAACCGCAGTTGTATCACCGTCCGCGCGCATCCAGGTGAAAGTTTTCGAGGATCTGAAGAGGGCTGGCGTGTGGTAAGGAGCTTTGCCTAATTTGGGGTCTTCACCAGTTTGCTGCTAGGGCGCACATGCGTGAAAACCCGTGATATGGACGTGAAAAACTCGTTCTTGGACGTGTAAACAGCGTGAACTGCGTGAAACAGGCACCGCCCAAACACCTATGATTTCACAGGTTTTCACGGAATTTCACACCACCAGAGTTTGGAATTCGCGTGTTTTCACGTATTTTCACACACCATATGTCTACCAGTAGTCTTGGGATACCTCGGAATTCACAGTTTTTCACGGGTTTTCACAAAGCCTACACGCACCACGGTTTGGAATTCACAGGTTTTCACGGTTTTTCACAGACCCGATGTCTTCCAGTAGTCTTGGGATAGCTGAGAAATCACAGTTTTTCACAAGATTTCACACACCCTATGTGCACCAGAGTTTGGAATTCACGTGTTTTCACGTGTTTTCACACACCATATGTCTACCAGTAGTCTTGGGATACCTTGAAATTCACAGTTTTTCACGGTTTTCACACCCGCCTCAAAATCAATAAGCAATAGTTTTCTGGAGTCGCATCTTTTCACGCATGTTCACGGGGGCGGTGTACGTTGGCAGCCTATGGCAACCAACAATTCGTGGCCTGCGTGGCCGCTGAGTTTCACGGTGTGCTCACAGAAGCCCATTAACTTTTGGGGATCGCAAATCTGCAGCTAGCAAAAGATCTGCCCCACCCACCCAGCTTGCAAATTGAACATTTTGAGCAATCAGGAGCTCCCTTCTCTTGCTTGGCACGGTCGCCGGATTGCTTGCTTGGCCACACGAAGCTTGTGAGCTTGAACAGTTTACTACAATGTGCGCGCGTGTCTTACAGGCTCCAACAACAAGTGTTTGTTTCTGCGTAGGCGGCATGGCTCCCAAGAGGTCGCCTGAGGAGTTTCTGAAGCAGGCGCTGGCTCTTGCGGCGGAGTCGGATAGCAACGGCCAGGGGTCGTCGGCTGATAGAAAGCCTCAGGCCTCTACAAAGAAAGCGGCAAAGACGAAGGCAAAGGCGAAGGCTGTGCCTGCGGCAACTCCTGCAGCTACTACTCCTGCGACCGCTACTCCTGCGGCAACTACTCCTACAGCGGCTACCCCTGCGGCTCCTACGTCTTCTGTACCTACTACTTGGGACTTGTCCACAGCGGACTTTGAGGTGTCCTGGAAGAACTTGAAGCTCGTGCAGAAGCGCTTTGGGCTGACAGAGGAGGAGGCGGCTGCGTGCTTACTCTCGGTCGTTGGGCCCTCGGCGGACATGCGGAAGTACTGGAAGAAGTACGTTGTTGAGCCCAACCAGAAGCAGGTGCCCGTGCCTGCACCGAGCCCTGACGTAGAGGAGACCGAGGGCGAGGAGGACGAGGAGCACGACAAAGACAAGAGCGAGGAAGACGAGGAGGAGGGCGAGGTGGGCCTTGAGAAGGTTGGCGACGGGCAGGGCAAGGGCGGTGCTGCTGGTCGTGCGGAAAGCCAGAAGTCAAAGGGCGAGCGCAGTGGTGCGGGGGCGGAGAAGGGCGCTAAGACGGAACAGGACCAGGCGGCCAAGGACACGCAGGCGACGGTCGTGGAGGGCGACAAGGACACGCAGGAGGACAAGCGTGAGAACAAGCCGAAGAAACGCAAGATCGGAAAGCAGAAGAACCAGCCAAAAGCCGACGAGCAGAAGGGCGAGGGCGAGCAGGATGCCAACGGCAAGCAGAAGGCCGTGGACAAGCAGAAGGCCAAGGAGGTTGTTGAGGTTCCTGACGAGACGCAGCGCCCGGACTGGACAGATGCCCAGCCGCGGGAGTGGGCGCAGGAGTCATCCCCCTTGAAGTCTTTGTCTTCTTGCGCTACTCTGCAACTTGGGGCGGAGGCCTTCAGCAAGCAGGCATCCCCTGAGGCTTCGCAACCTACGAAGGACGAGACTGAGACGCTTCGGCTTAATTAGGTTTTCAATTCTTTCGTTGATGCACGTCCGCGTATATATTCTTACCCTCTCCCTTTGGGGGCTCTCGGCCGGATTGACGTTGCACTGGCTTTCAATTTGGCACTCGCGTGCAATTTCGTGAGGGCTGCGTACAAGCCCGGCGATGATGGCTTGAAGCAGCGCCTTTTTGACATCATCTACTTGTGCAACGACTTGCTGAAGCAGCCAAAGGCGCAGGAGTGGTGGGAAGAGAATATCGCGAAATTGTCAGAGAAGGCCGTCAAGGTCAAGGAGGCGTGCCTGAAGGCTGACGAACTACCGGACGGGTTCGACGACTTGGACGGGGAGAGCCTGCCTGACGAGCTGATGAACCACATGGAGGAGCTGGTGGAAGACGCGGAGGAGGCGAAGCCAAAGAAGGGGACGAAGCGCCAGCTTCCGGACGCTGCGGATGTGAATGACCATGAGGACGAGGTCCCCATCATCATCAACAGCACCACCCGCCGGCCGCACTACATGAGGTTGTCCCGGAAGATGCAGTGCGAAGACGCTCGCGCGTCTTTCCCGCAGATGTACAAGCTGTGGGAAGGCTCGCGCCAGGACAGCTTACGCTACTTAAAGATCCGAACTGTTTCGCCTTTCCGACACTCCAGGACCGAAACGAGCTGCTCAAGACCTTCATCGAGTCAGGTGAGAACTTGGAGAAGGTCGAGATGCAGATTAAGGTGACGCGCTCCGCCAAGACGGAGATCGAGAAAAACAGGGAACTGTTGACGATCAAGCAAATGAAGCAGAAGGGCTTCAGCCAGCAGTTTGGCGTAATTGGGCGGGGCGGGGGAGACGGGGGCGGTTCAGGGACAGTTGCGGGAATGCGCCTCCAAGGCGGAAGATCGAAGCGATCATCCAGAAGGGCAACCCGCAGCCGGACGAAGACGCGCCGGACTGCGTTGAATCCACTCGCTGGTGGTGCACTACTACTGGCAAATTGTCCGAGAAGGAAACGGTCAATGTGGAGGGCTCTGCGCGGGCAGATGTCAAGGCGACGCCCAACAACCTGACAGCCTTGCTTGCGGGGCCGGGGTCGGTGCCGCTCGCGCTTCCATCCTCCACAGTGCCTACCGGTTACTCTGGCCCTTCGCTGGAATCGATTTCTGACTTGATGAAAAACTCGGGCAGCGCTCGCGATGAAGGACCGAGCCGTTTTTTTGACGCGCGCGCGCGTGCGTGCGTGCGTGCGTGCGTGTGTGTGTTGAACAGAAGCCCTGCCACTAGCCCTGCCAGGAGAGCCCAGCAACAAGAAGTCTAAGAAGAGCAAAGCGAAGGCTGCGGCAAAGCGGAGCGCGGTTAAGCGGGAGGAGCCGAAGACGCCGCAAGAGCTACGTGACGGGCTACGTAGTTTGTCTGCAAAATGTCAGTTGCTTGATGCTTGAGGCTGCAACCTGTTCGATCCCTTGTTTTGTTTCGCCAGCCGCCTAAACCGATAAACTGCAAGGCTCCATCCTGAAGAAGGAAATCAACGCGTGCGGTGGACTCTCCTTGGACCTTCCTGTCGGACACAGTCTTCGGGCGCAGCTTGCTGACGCTAAAGCGTCTTTGGAATCCTGTGTGGATCAGAGCCTTGCCAAAAAGGAACCGTTTTGTGTTATTCAAACTTGGGCTCGGGCCCAATGAACTGTTCCCCCTTGCCAGTTTGCATTTGGGCGAACATTTCTTGGGCTGGCTGAGCATATGTCACACAGGGTTTCAAGTAAGGATCCAAAGCTGCGAAGAAGCTGGCTTGCAGGATTTGAAGAGCAAGATTACCCAGGAGGCCTGATGGTGTCAGGCAAAAGCTAAACGCAAACTTTTCTTGTACAGCCTACGTTGCCCCTCTCCCTTGCCAGGTGGACACGACTCGGTTGCTCCAGGCTCAGGCCCGAGCCGTCAGGGCCGAGATGAAGAAGAGCAAGAGCGCTTGAGTCACACGTGATCCCGGCCTTGGCGTGTGTGGCAGCTTTAGGGGAGGACTCCATGAGAGTCCAGGGGCCACGGTCTTCGGGCAAAGGGGGAATGGTTGTCTGAAGCTGAAGTCTTCATGTTCACGTTGCAATGGATTTTTTGCTAAACCCGCACTTCCATTTTGCACTACTTTCCTGAAGGTCCGTGTAGCTGCTCTTTTTGAATCTGATTTACAAATCTACTGGAGCATAGGTCGGGGGCATTGAAACATCAGCCGCCGTCAGGCTCCCAAGCAAGTAGCGAATGAGTGAAAAAAGCGGAAAATGATTCAGCTTGACACTTGATGCCAAAAAAACAGTTCATCTCGCCTTGCCTTTTGGTTTGCCCAACGCAGGTGCTCCGGATCAACTTGCTGTTCTGCGCGAGGCGCTTGACCAAGCGCCGCTGGCTGAGATTTACCTGTGGGCATAGTGGGCTAAATGTCTAGCACCAGACCCCGGCCCTAGGATTGCTTTCTCTATTGGAGCTGGCTATTCGTCTGTGAGCCACAGTCGAACCATTGGGTCTGTCTATGACAGTGATTTCGTGATGCGCCTGGGCCTAGCTAGAAGTTTTTGCAGGGAGCATATTTGCACATTATTTGTGCCTCAGCCAAGTTCGAACGAAGAGAAAGGTCTTCATGAGCGCGCAGCTCGCGGCGGGCTATCGCTGCCGTGCCCCATCACCTGGGCGAAAGTCCCAGTTCAGGAGGAAGGTTGCCCGATGCGAATTGCCGACTGGCCATGCCTACTCCCGCACGATTTCGCTTCAAGCTTAGCTTCCTACATCTTTGGCGGAACGTGTGGTTTCCAAAAAAAGCTGATTCGGCTTGAGGTTGCCACAATGATATCTGAAGGCTATCTTTGGGCTTTATTGGACGACCAGGACAAGCTTGAGCAGCACTGGGGCAAATTGCTGATGGATTTCCCTGGGCACCCTGCTGCCAACAACCCAAAGTCTGCTGTGCCATGCACCCTCTACTGCCGTGGCCTCAGCCCTGCGATCTGCCAAATGTTTGGGGTTTCAAAGCGGGCCAAGGTGACGAGGTCACATGTATGGGGCAGAGCTGGATGTTTCTGATTTTCACAAGCGACGTGGCGCCGCCGCACGCGGCAACAAACTCAATGGCTTCTAGGTGGCCGATTGCCGTCGTGCCTTGCTCCCACTACGCCTTTTCCTCCCAAAACGTGAACTTGACATTGCAAACTTTGGCCGCTGAAATCACAAAGTCGTTCAACAAACTATCAACTGATGGCACGCCTGTGCGGGACATGCGATCCTTTGGTGGCGAAGAAGCCCCTTGGTTGAAGTGAGTTTCTGCTTCTCGGTTCCCGTTTTGGGGTTGGTTCCGGTCGTGAAAAAGAACCCCCCTCAAAAAAAAACACACACACACACACACACGCACTTAGACCAAGTAAGGTTGCCTGCTTTCACTGGTATGTCACTGGCTTTCGTGGAGATTGGAAAGCTCTCAAACAGATCTTCAATTTCTGCCGCCACTTCAGCACGGACCAGGCGATGTTCGTCAAGCCCTGCAAGCCAAACCCTTCTCTAATAACACGATTTCCAAAATAACACAATCGCCTGTTTAAAGCGCACTTGGGTGGAACCTTTTGAAATAGATTGAAAGATTTGCTACTCTAACGAAAATATTTTTCCCCAGCCCAGACCCTTGCCGTTGAACCGCTTCTGCAAGTGCGGGCGCCCCTGCCCCTGTAGATTTGCTGGGCATGCCTGGCAAGCAAATCTGACGAGAACTACCTCTTTACGGATATGACGGAAAGTGCCCCATACTGGGGCACGATGCATGCCCAGCCCCCGTGGGAGCATGTGCCTGCTTATGTTTCTCTCCTAGGCTTCCAGGAGTCAATGATAATGCCTGACCTTCTACATGTCTTCAACCTCGGCGTGGCCCGAGACGTGATAGGATCAATTTTGAAAGTGGTCCTGAAGGAGCGACATGTTTTCAGGGGGTCCAACATTGAAGATCGTATGAGTGCCGCAACAATGAAGCTGAAGGCGTGGGCGAAAAGCCACAAGCTCCCTTTGAGGCTTCGGAAGTTCTCCAAGGCCAAGTTGAGCTGGAAGGGAAAAACATATCCATCCCTGGCCTCCTCGGGCTATGATGCTTATGTTTGCATGCGGTGGCTCCAAGATGAACTTGCAGACCACCAAGCCAATTACCCTTCGATTTTCTGTTTGATTTGGTCGGCCAACGTGTTCGTGGGCCTGCTGAACAAGTCTGGGTGGTTTCTGTCAGAGCGGGAGCACGAACAAGTCAAAGTTATTGGCACGGTTTTCTGCCAAACTTTGATTCGGCTAGCAGGGGAAGCTCTTGAGAACAGGGAGGTGCTTTGGCACATTAGGCCAAAACTCCACATGCTGTTTCACGTTGTCCATAATTCGCGGCCAAGCGGTGTGAATCACGCTAAGTATGCAACCTGGCAGGATGAGGACTATTTGAAAAAGGTAGGAAAAACGCTTCGGTTGACTGATGCGCGGACTGCCCAGAAAAGGGTTCTCCAGCGTTGGCTACTCAGTGTGCCAAAGACGCTCCAGAAAGCAAGGCTCGGCTAAAAAACACGGGTCTTGGGCCTCCGGCGCAGTCTGATGAGGATCATTGCCACCGCGGCGGGCCGGGTGAGCAAAGCTAACGGGTGGTCTTCTTTCTTGCCAAACAGGGAGCTCGCACCACGTTCAGATCCCGCCACTGACAGCTATCGCGTTTCTTTCCGAGGGGCTCAGCTGATTTGTGGACAAACCCAATCCCTGCTCGAGCCACGGGAGGCATTAAAATGATTTGTTTTCCAGATAACCCGGATTGGGTGTTTGGCAGCCAGGGCTTCTTGAAAGTGGGGTGTTCCTTTTTCCCTGCAGAAACCAAACAGGCCGTTTGCCCCGCCTTGCATTTCTCAACCACGTAATGAAGTAATGTCTGAAGACAGGTTGTTCCCTGCTGCCGATCCAAAACAAATCCACAAGGCGACCCGCCAGGCTCGGAGACCTGCAGCGCTTTGCAACCGCGGGATCCCTGAAAACGGGCTGTTCCGTGTCACTTTGGAAACTCAGAAACCTTTTCCAACCAAACTATTCTTTTCTCTTGCAAACGGAAATGGCGCTAAAGGGTTGTTGACTTTGGCTCAAGCTTGGCAAGGCCAGGCTGGTGGAGATTGTGGCGAAACGTGCTGGCGCAGTCCTTTCGCATAGCGTGTTGTTGGCGCGCGCGAGCGTGCGTGCACGTGCGTGTGCGCGCCTGCGTGCGCTCAGGTATGTTTGCGCAAACAGAGCTTACAAACATGCTCGCGGGCGCCGCGGGCGGCAAGAAGCGTGAAAACCATATGTGGCTGCGACAACCGTCTGGCCGTGAAAACGTATGTGAAAACCGTATGGCCGTGAAAACGTAGGCCAAAACCGTATGGCCGTGAAAACGTATGCGAAAACCGTATGGCCGTGACAAACACATATGTCACGCAACCCGGTGTTTCATGGTCGCTCACGGTATGGGCTCCTGAAATGTGATCGAACACGCCCCTAGGATCGAAGGCTAGCGAAGGCTATCGAAGGCGATCGAAGGCTATCGAAGGCTATCGAAGGCTATCGAAGGCTAGCGAAGGCTATCGAAGGCTATCGAAGGCTATCGAAGGCTAGCGAAGGCTAGCGAAGCTTTAGGCTAGCGAAGGCTAGCCAAGGCTATCGAAGGCTATCGAAGGCTATCGAAGGCTATCGAAGGCTATCGGAAGGCTATCGAAGGCTAGCGAAGGCTATATATCGAAGCTCGCGAAGGCTAGCGCCTATCGAAGGCTAGCTAGCGCTATCGAAGGCTATCGAAGGCTAGCGAAGGCTATCGAAGGCTATCAAAGGCTATCGCTATCGAAGGCTATCGAAGGCGCTAGCGAAGGCGCTAGCGAACTTAAGGCTAGCGAAGGCGATCGAAGGCTATCGAAGGCTATCGAAGGCTATTGAAGGCTACCGAAGGCTATCGAAGGCTAGCGAAGGCTATCGAAGGCTATAGCTATCGAAGGCTATCGATCGAAGGGCTAGCGAAGGCTAGCGAAGGCTATCGAAGGCTATCGAAAGCTATCGAAGGCTATCGAAGGCTATCGAAGCTAGGCTAGCGAAGGCTATCGTTTCGAAGATTTCGAAGGCTAGCGAAGGCTAGTACGAAGGCTAGCGAAAGCTATCGAAGGCTAGCGATCGCGCCATCGAAGGCTATCGAAGGCTAGCGAAGGCTATCGAAGGCTAGCGAAGGCTATCGAGAAGGCTATCGAGAAGGCTATCGAAGGCTATCGAAGGCTAGCGAAGGCTAGCGAAGGCTTTCGAAGGCTATCGAAGGCTATCGAAGGCTATCAAAGGCTAGCCTAGCGAAGGCTAGCGAAGGCTAGCGAAGGCTATCGAAGGCTAGCAAAGGCTTTCGAAGGCTATCGAAGGCTATCGAAGGCTATCGAAGGCTATCAAAGGCGCTAGCGAAGGCTATCGAAGGCTATCGAAGGCTATCGAAGGCTATCGAAGGCTATCGAAGGCTAGCGAAGGCGATCGAAGGCGATCGACTATCAAAGGCTATCGAATTGGCTATCGAAGGCTATCGAAGGCTATCGAAGGCTAGCGAAGGCTAGCGAAGGCTATCGAAGGCTATCGAAGGCTATCGAAGGCTATTGAAGGCTAGCGAAGGCTATCGATTGCTATCGAAGGCTATCGCTTTCGAAGGCTATCGAAGGCTAGCGAAGGCTATCGCTTTCGAAGGCTATCGAAGGCTAGCGAAGGCTACCGAAGGCTATCGAAGGCTAGCGAAGGCTACCGAAGGCTATCGAAGGCTATAGGCTATCGACTGAAGAGAAGACTTTGGAATCTTTCCCAAAGCTCAAGTTCCTTTCCGAATCTTTCCGAATTCCAACAGCCCGAAGCTGGTGCCACTCTCGCTCTCGGCACCCGGGCAAGGCGCGCTCCAGCCGGTCGGCGATGGCCTCGCGCAGCTGCAAGGTCACCGCACTCGGCCGCGCCGTCCTGAAGGCGAATCACACAACCAGCTCAGAGGGTGGGAAGTTGCGCTTCTTGATCAATTTTTGAAAGCCACCTTTCCGATGGAATGCACTTGAAAGAGCGCCAGGATGGTGCAACTTGCCACTGAGTGTGTTCCCCCTGGCCGTTGTCAAACTCAAGTGCAAAACCAGTGCTTGGAATAACAGGCACTGCAGCTGCAGTCGGGGACCGAGGCTTGAGAAACACGGCTTGGGAGTCTTCCTTCCGAGTCTTTCCTCCCTGATGTCCGCTTGCGAGACTGTCTTGAGACTGTGGTCTTGACGCCTGGAGGAAATTTGGAGGCCTTGCCATGCCTTCGCATGCGGTTGTTGGACTGTCCTGAACATGCTGTGTCGCCCGCTGCTATAGCAATCAGCAGCTGGTTCCTGACATGAATGCCCCTTCTTTGGTTCAGAGCCAGCCTTCTGAAAAGCCAACAATTCAGCGCGTTCTTGTCGCAATTAACATCAACAAGTCAGGCTGCCCTGGTAAAGACTGTGCGCTTGACCGAAAGACCGACTCCTCCTCAATGAAGTCGCGCAGGAGCACAGCGACAGCCCTGCGATGCTCCTGCCGTGTCACCGGGAAGGCCAGGAGTCGAAGAACTTCCGTGCAATGCAATTGTCAAGATGGCGTTCTTTGAGAGGCGAACAGAGCCATTGACAGCACATGTCGATCGGAGTCATGAATTCAATGTTATTCCGAAGCAAGCACAAGGGCATGTCACCAAGAGATTGCACAGCGTATGTCACCCAGGGACGGTGCAGAGATATTCCACAGTGAAGTGCTGCAGTTTGATAGAGCGTTCGCACAGAGATTACGGAGCAAGATGGCTATACAAAGGGAGTTTGCAAGAGATTGCGAAAGAGATGGCTTCCAACGTGACGCGCCGTTTTGCAATAATTCGAAAGCAATCCAAATTTCCGAAAACCAGAAAAATCCAAACACATATCCAAATCATCCGAATCCGAGCTCGGCGAGAGTTCCCGTGCCGAGCACGATCTCGGACGGAATCAGCGCCGGGCACGCCCCGCCAGCTTCCAGGGATCGGACCACCGAGTTGCCTCAAGTCCAAGCCAAAACATCGGAAAGCGACAAACGCTTTGATTGGAGAGATAGCAAAACTGCACGTCAAAAAATTCTTAAAAAAGAAGAAGAAGAGAGAAAAAAACAAGACAGAGCCCACGAATCCGAACGCACATCACTTTGCGCAAACCCAAGAAAATATTTAGAGAGAACATTTTTCGGTACACGTTAATGGGGCTTGCAATGAAGCCTACTGCGCAAACTATGTTTTTCAGCTTGTAAAACTACACGTTGCGAGCTCTGCTTTTTGCTACGAAGCTACGGTTTTCAATCTGGAGCTGGACACCTGCGCTTCGCGCGCTAGACTTGTGCTACAAAGTTGCGATTTTCCAGCCGGAGCTGGTATTTCGCGCACTAGACTTGCGCTACACAGCTGCGATTGTCCAGCTAGAGCTGAAAGCCTGCACTTTGCGTGCTAGACTGGTACTACAAACTTGCGATTCTCCAGCTGGAGCTCAAAACCTGGACTTCGCGCACTATACTTGCACTTCAAAGTTGCGATCTTCCAGCCAGAGCTGGAAACTTGTACTTCACGTGCTATACTTGCGCTACAAAGTTGTGACTTTCCAGCTAGTGCTGGAAACCTGCACACTTCGCGCACTAGCCTTGTACTTCAAAGTTGCGATTCTCCAGCTAGAGTCCCTAACCAATTTATCGGGTCTAGATTCATGGGGTCTAGATTTGGGGGGTTTTTGGCTATCTCGAATTATCTCGAATTATCTCGAATTATCTCGAAGAGGTAGGTCAGGTTGAAAGCAACTTGCATTATTGAAATTTGGTTTTGCATTTTTGTTGTTTTTTTTGACATGTGTGTGTGTGTGTTCAGGAATACCGTTCTCGATTATCTCGAGGATGTAGGCGAGGTTGAAGGCAACTTGCTTTTTTTGGCATTTGGTTTTGCATTTGTTGTTGTTTTCACATGTGTGTGTAGGAGTGCCGTGCAGTATGTTTTGACAAACAACGCAAACAACACAAACAACAAACAACAAACAACTAACAACAAACAACACAAAACAAACAACAAACAACAAACAGCAAACAACAAACAGCAAACAACGAACAACAAACAACAAACGCAACACACACACGACTACCACAACAAACGCAACAAACACAACAAACACAACACACACAACAAACGCAACAACAGCAACAGCAACAACAACACCGCCACCACCACCAACAACAACAGCAGCAGTTGTAGTTGTAGTTGTAGTTATAGTTGCAGTCGCAATCGTAGTTGTAGTCGTCGTTTCTTGTAGTTGCGCTTGCAACTGTAGTTGTAGTCGCAGTTGTAGTTGTAGCGGCGGTTGCTGTTGTAGGTGCAGTTGTTGTTGTAGTGGTAATAGTTGTTGTTTTTGCGTGTTGTTAGTTGTTTGCTGGGTGCTGATTGTTGTCTGTTGTTTGTCGTTTGTTGTTAGTTGATTGATGTTGTTTGTTGCTGTTGCTTTTGCTGCTGCTGCTGCAACTACAACTACAACTGCAACTACAACTACAACCGCAGCTACAACTACAACTACAACTGCAACTACAAGTGGAATCCCCGCTACAACTAAAACTACAACTGCAACTGCAACTACAACTGCAACTACAACGACAACTACAACTGCAACTACAACGACAACTACAACTACAACTGCAACAAAATTACACCACCGCCACAAAAACAACAAGACAAACGAACCAATAAACAAACAAACAAACAAACAAACAACAAACACCAAAAAAAAAACAACAAACAACAACCTCCAAACAACACACAACGAACAACAAAACAAAAACAAACAACAAACACTGAAATACCAACAACCAACAACAGTAGTGCATGGGCACACGCGCGGCTTGGGGGGGGGTTCGGCCATTTTTGGGCGGTCTCTTTCGAGCCTCACGCGTACGCGCTAGAATGAACAACGACCTCAAGTTATTTCAAGGCACATGTGTTTATCTCAATCGATGTTAGACGCTCGCTTCAAGCCCTATCTCAAGTTATCTCGTTTCATCTCAATACAGGTTATCTCAAACGTTCACCCTGAACTCTACCTCAAAGCATCTCTCCCAAACCCAACAAGCCTTTGAACCCTTGCCGACGAGGTTTGAAGGGTGGGCTCGTTTGAGGCTTCCGAGGCCCCACGAAATTTTAAACGAGCCCGCCCAGTTGTTCCACGTCACAAAGTGTATCAAAGTATCCCAAATTATCTCAAATTCTCTCAAATTAACGCAAATTATCGCAAGTTATCTCAAAACACTCACCCAGACTCTATCTCAAATTATCTCAAATTATGTCAAATTATCTCAAAACACTCACCCAGACTCTATCTCAAAGTATTTCAAAAAATCTCAAATTATTTGAAAACACCCACCCAGACTCTATCTCAAATTATCTCAAATTATCTCAAATTATCTCAAAACACTCACCCAGACTGTATCTCAAATTGTTTCAAATTATCTCAAATTGTCCCAAATTATCTCAAATGATCTCAAATTATCTCAAATTATCTCAAAACACTCACCCCAGACTCTATCTCAAATTATCACAAATTATCTCAAATTATCTCAAAATATCTCAAATTATCTCAAATTATCTCAAACTATCTCAAAACACTCACCCCAGACTCTATCTCAAATTATCTCAAATTATCACAAATTATCTCAAATTATCTCAAATTATCTCAAATGATCTCAAATTATCTCAAAGTATCTCAAATTATCTCAAATTATCTCAAATTATCTCAAATTATCTCAAATTATCTCAAATATGCATGTGACATGAAGTGAGTTGAGGGATTTGGAGATGGCTTTCCCGAAAAGTGGCGGGCATAGACTGTGAACAAGCTGAAAGTTGTGAGACTCTTTGAGGTAAATTTGTTAAAAATTGGCGGGGGCATACCAAGAATGAGTTGAGACTTTTTGGACACTCGGATATAACTTTGTTAAGCAGCTTTGGGCCCACACAGTCAACAAGCTCAGCACGTTGAGGCACTTTGAGATAAACTCGCCAAACAGTTTTTAATTTTGAGGGAATCTTGATGGAATGTTTAGGGATTTCAGGGAATTGGGCGGGAATCTTGCCGGAAGTTCAAAGGGAAATTGAGGTGATTTTGAGAGGATGTTGCAGGACTTGTGTGGGAATTGCGCGGCAATTATGAAGGACATTTGCAGGAATGCTGAGGTGTTTGAATGTATGTTGATGGGATGTTGCTGGGGTTTTGATGGAATTTTGATGGAATGTTGTTGGGATTGTGAGGGAAGTGTACTGGATTTTTGAGGGGAACGCGCTGGGATTTTGAAGGAAATGTGATTGAGGTGAACGTGGAGGGAATTTTGATGGGATTTCGAAAAAGGCCTCGCGGTGATTTTTTGGAATTCCGAGGGAATTGTTGAGGGAGTTCTGAGGGAATTGTGAGGGACTTGTGAAGGAATTTTGAGGGAATGGGGAGGGCAATTTCGGAGCCTGTTCGTCAATGATTGATATTGACAAAGGGTATCACTGCAAGCCATGATCGGGCCCGTTCATCTTCTGGAAAAATCAACAACTTAAGGCGGCGCAAGCAGAACAATTGGGTCTAACTGTTGCTAATGCGAACGCACAAGGGTAAACAACAAACACAACACACACACACACACGCGCACGACTAACACAACAAACACAACACACGCAACAAACACAGCGTACACAACAAACGAAACAACAGCAACAACAACAACATCACCACCACCACCACCGCCAACAACAGCAGCAGCAGCAGCAACAGCAACAGCAACAGCAACAAACAACAAACAACAAACAACAAACAACAAACAACAAACAACACCCAGCAAACAACTAACAACACACAAAAACAACAACTACTACCACTACAACAACAACTGCAACTACAACAACAAGTCCAACAACAACTACAACTGCAACTACAACTGCAGTTACAAATGCAACTACAAGAAACGACAACTAACTACAACTGCAACTGCAACTACAACAATAACTACAACTACAACTACAACTGCAACTACAACTACAACTGCAAGTGGAAATCCAACTACGACCGCAACTACAACTACAACCATCGCTACAACTACAACTACAACTGCAACTGAAGCTACAACTACACCACCGAAACAACAACAAAACAAACAAACAAACCAACCAACCAACCAACCAACCAACAAACAAACAAACAAAACAAACAAACAAACAAACAAGCAAACAAACAAACAAACAAACACACACAACAAACAAACAAAGAAACAAACAAAGAAACAAACATACAAGCAAACAAACAAACAAACAAACAAACACAAACACAAACAAACAACAAACAGCAAACACAAAACAACAAACAACAAACAACAAACAACACCCTACAAACAAACAACAACAAACACCAAACAGCAAACAACAAACACTAACTTACCAACAACCAACAACGAGCAACAAAAAGACAACACCCACACCCACACACCAGGCCCTTCTCAAACAACATACCTTTACCAACGGATTTGGAGGCCTCATCGTGCATTTTTGTAGAACTATGGGATTCATTGTTGTCATCATGATTTTAGTGCTTGCCATGCCCGACATTCTTTTTGATGTTGCTTTTTCATTTCTTGCAGTTTGTGGCATTAGTTTGTTGATTTTGTTGTTTTTGCATTTCGTGCACGTTGTTTGCATAATTGTTGTGTTTGCATGCTGTTTTGCACTTTTGTGTGTGTTGCTTTTGTTTTTTTGCATTTTTTGTATTTGTTGCATTTGTCTACATGTTTGCAGGATTTTGCATTTTTGCACTTTTTTGCACTTTTTTGCACTTGTTTGCATGTTTTGCATGTTTTTGCATATTTTTGCACTTTTCTGCATTTTTTTGCACATTAGATGCAAAATAAGATAATTTGAGATAATTTGAGATAATTCGAGGTAAGGTCTAAACCTCATGGATCTGGGACCCCTTCTATAATCAATGATAGAGCTGGTACTACAAAGTTGCGACTCCAGCTAGAGCTGGAAACCTGTACTTTGCGTACTAGACTTGTACTACAGAGTCGCAATTTACAGCTGGAGCTGGAAACCTGAACTTCGCGTCCTAGACTTGTACTACAAATCCGCGAAAATCCAGCTAGAGCTAGACCCTGCGCTTCGCGTACTAGACTTGTACTACAAAGTCGCGATTTTCCAGCCAGAGCTAGAAACCTGTACTTCGCGTACTAGACTTGTACAACAAAGTCGCGATTTTCCAGCTGGAACTAAAAACCCGTACTTCGCGTACTAGACTTGTCAAAGTTACGATTTTCCAGCCGAAGCTGGAAACCTGTCCTTCGCGTACTAGACTTGTACTACAAAGTCGCGATTTCTAGCCAGAGCTAGAAACCTGTACTTTGCATACTAGACTTGTACAACAAAGTCGCGATTTTCCATCTGGAGCCGGAAACCGTACTTCGCGTACTAGACTTGTACAACAAAGTCGCGATTTTCGTACTTCGCGTGCTAGACTTGTCAAAGTTACGATTTTCCAGCTAGAGCTGGAAACCTGTACTTCGTGCGCTAGGCTTGTGCTACAAGGTTGTGATTTCCAGCTAGAGCTGGACTTCGCGCACCTGTGCTTCGCGTATTAGACTTGTACTACAAAGTCGCGATTTTCCAGCTGGGGTTGGAAGCCTGTACTTCGCACGTTGGACTGGTACGACAAAGTTGCGCTTTTCGAGCTGGAGCTGGAAACCTGTACTTCGTGCACTAGAAATGCGCTTCAAAGTTGTGATTTTCAAGAAACCTGTACTTTGCGCGCTGCACTTGTGCTACAAAGTTGCGATTTTCCAGCTAGAGCTCGAAACCTGCACTTCGCGAACAGGACTTACACTACAAAGTTGTGATTTTTCACCGCGCACTAGACTTCTGAGAGACACGTCTGAGCACAACTTCTGTTTGATGATCGACACTTCTGCGCGACACCTTTTCTGATCGACTTTTCTGAACAACACTTCTGATTGACACTTCTGAGCGACAATTTTGAGCGACAACTGATCAACACTTCTGAACCACACTTTTTCTGATCGCACTTCTGAGCAACACTTCTGAGCAACACTTGTTCTGATCGGTTTTT
This sequence comes from Effrenium voratum, assembly GCA_963377175.1. NCBI lineage: Eukaryota > Dinophyceae > Suessiales > Symbiodiniaceae > Effrenium > Effrenium voratum. The sequence continues at coordinate 278,997 of CAUJNA010003621.1, forward strand.
CTGAGCCACACTTCTGATCGACACTTCTGAGCAACACTTTTGATCTGCACTTCTGATTGACACTTCTGATCGACACTTTGAGCAACACTGCTGAACCACACTTCTGATTGACACTGATGAGCAACACTTCTGATCCAATTTTCTCATCGACAGTTCTGAGCAACACTTCTGACCAACACTTCTGAGCCACACTGCTCATCGACACTTCTGAACGACACGTGTGAACGACACTTTTTCTGATCGACTTTTCTGAGCAACACTTCTGATTGACACTTCTGAGCGACACTTTTGAGCGACACCTGACCAACACTTCTGAGCAACACTTTTTCTGATCGACTTTTCTGAGCAACACTTCTGATTGACACTTCTGAGCGACACTTTTAAGCGACACCTGATCAACCACTTCTGAACCACACTTTTTCTGATCGACAATTCTGAGCAACACTTTTGATCCGCACTTCTGTTTGACACTTCTGATCGACACAGTTTGGCAACACTGCTGAACCACACTTGTGACTGACACTGATGAGCAACACTTCTGATCCAAATTTCTCACCGACAGTTCTGAGCAACACTTCTGACCAACACTTCTGAGCCACACTGCTCATCCACACTTCTGAACGGCACTTCTGAGCAACACTGCTGAATTGACACTTCTGAGCGACACTTCTGAGCAACACTTCTGATCGACACTTCTGACCGACACTGTTGAGGAACCCTTCCCATCAACACTTCTGAGCAACACTGCCGACCCCACTTCTCATTGACACTTCTGAGCGACACTTTTGAGCGACACCTAATCAACACTTGACCAACACTTCTGAGCGACACTTTTTCTGATCGACTTTCCTGAGCAACACTTCTTTTGAGCGACACTTTTGATCCACACTTCTGCTGGACACTTCTGATCGGCAGATTGAGCAACACTGCTGAACCACACTTCTGATTGACACTGATGAGCAACACTTCTTATCCAATTTTCTCATCGACAGTTCTGAGCAACACTTCTGAACGACACTTCTGATCCACACTGCTCATCAACACTTCTGAACGACACTTCTGAGCAACACTGCTGAACTGACACTCCTGAGCGAAAAGCTGAGCAACACTGCTGAATTGACACTTCTGTGTGAGCAACACATCTGACCCACACTTCTGATTGACACTTCTGAGCGGCACTATTGAGCGACACCTGATCAACACTTCTGAACCACACTTTTTCGGATCAACACTTTGAGCAACACTTCTGAGCGACACCTTTTCTGATCGATTCTTCTGAGCAACACTTCTGATCGACACTTCTGAGCAACACTTTTGATCTGCACTTGCGATTGACACTTCTGATCAACAGTTTGAGCAACACTGCTACTGCTGAACCACACTTCTGATTGACACCTTCTGATCCAAATTTCTCATCGACAGTTCTGAGCAACACTTCCGACCAACACTTCTGATCCACACTACTCATCGACACTTCTGAACGACACTTCTGAGCATCACTGCTGAAGTGACACTTTTGAGCGACACTTCTGAGCAACACTTCTGATCGACGCTTCTGACCGACACTTGTGAGGAGCCCTTCTCATCAACACTTTTGGGCAACAATTGACACTTATGACCAACACTTCTGTCGACGCTTCCGATGAGCGACACTTTTGATCGACACTTCTTCTAATCGACACTTCTGAACGACACTTTTAATGGACACTTGTGCTCGGCACTTCTGAATGAAACTTCTGTCTCCAAACGCGCACCGCGCCACAGCGAGAGCGATTCGACCCACCCAAAGCGCGCAGAGGGTTCACTTTGCGCGCTCAAAATGAGCACCGAGAGCGATTCGACCCATTCAAAGTGCGCAGAGGGTTCGCTTCGCATGCTCAAAATGCGCACCGCGCCACAGCGAGAGCGATTTGACCCACCCAAGTTGCGCAGAGAAGTCGCTTCGCATGCTCAAAATGCGCGCCGCCCCACAGCGAAGCGATTTGACCCACGGAGGTTTTGCTTCGCGTTCGCTAAATGTGCACCGCGCCACAGCGAGAGCGATCTCGCTGATTCAAAGTGACGTGCTTGCCACGAAATCTACACCCAGGCGCACTCAAAATGCGCACCGCGCCACAGCGAGAGCGATTCGACCCACCCAATGCGCAGAGGGTTCGCTTCACGTTCTTAAAATGTGCACCGCGCCACAGCGAGAGCGATCTCGCTGAGTCAAAGCGAAGTGCCTGCCACGAAATCTACACCAGGCACCAAAGTACTGCGCGTGCCACGAAATTTGCACGAAAAGCTCCAAAGCGCCGTGCCTGCCACGAAATTCAACCAAAACGCTCGAAACTGCTGCGCCTGTCACGCAAAGTAAGCTTGCCACAAACCAAAATTATCCAAACTGCTGGACCTGTCACGAAATCCAACTTTGACACGTTTACGACACGCATCCAAAACTAGCACGGGACTGTGGCGCCAGAATGATTTCGACCAATATTGACACGCTTCAGGCCCGCGAAAGCGAGCCGATTGCACGACAGGGCCAACGAAAACGGCGCCGGCGCAAACACTATGACGCGCCTGCCAAGCAGGAAGCCTGAAAGCGACCACCCCTGGATCGCAAATCCCAATGGCACGGAAACGCGAACACGCAGCCTTCCAAAAGACTGCACCTGCGCAGCGAAACGACACGTCGAGCTTTGAGAAGCTACGAATCCCGCACAGGGCCAACGAAAACAGCACTTGCCGATCCATCAAAACACGCTTCCACGACTAATCCCAATGGCACACGCTTATCGCCTCACCGCGGACGGTTGCCCAGACTCCGCCTTATTGAAAAGATTCAATAATTTTATTGATTTGTGATGTCATTATTGAAACAGCGCTTTTATTGAAATGTGTGGCATTTCTGAAGTGTAATGATTATTGGTTTGTTTCAATAAGCCTTATTGGTTTGTGTTTCAATAACCTTATTGGTTTGTGCGTTTCAATAAGCCTTATTGGTTTGCGCGCTTCAATAAGCCATATATTGGTTTGCGCGTTTCAGTCAGGTGTTCCAGCTATACGTACATGGGCGGCGCTGCGCAAGTGCTGCTCTCCATGTTTGGTGTGACCTGTTGCTTGCAGCAATTTCTTTGAGAGATTTGTCTAGGACTTGACCAGCTGTGCCATGGTGTTGATGAAGGCAGCCAGAAAGAGGGCGCCAGGCCAGAAGCATGCGTTTTTTTTTGTGTCTTCTTGCACGGAAGCTTTTCTTGAACTGTCATCGCCTACGCAGGCGCTGGAAATGCCAAGCCTATGAGAAGGCTTGCCTTCCCAGATGTGGACCAATCCGTGCTGGACGACAAGCTTGGCACATATGTGAGGTTCGTCGGGGCCAAGGAAGCCTTCAACTTGCACGCTTGCAAGAAGCTGCAGCCCCAGCAAGCTGAGAGCCCCAAGAGCTTGCTGAAGCTTGTCCTGCTGCTGGAGGCTTTGGTGGGGGCGAGCCCAACTGCCCAAATCAAGTACAAGTACTTGAAGCAAAGCATCACCACACTGACGCATAGTTTTGGTGAAGAGTTGTGCTCTTCGCAGTTTCAAGGGGACAAAGCCCACCTGGCTGGAATGGTGGCTGATTGCGTGGGGGTTGTGCTGAACCACTGGAGAAGGGCCACAGCTCGATTTTGCTGTCAACTTGAGGAATCTCAGGCAAAGATTCTGGAAAGGGTGTACAAGCCGACCCAGGGTGGCCCAGCTAAGCTAGAGTCTTGCAGGCGCGGGATTCAGATGTCACCATGGACTTGCAGGGCTTCCCAGCCTTGCTGAAGGAAGTCTCTGACTCAGAGCGCGGCTCAGAGACAAAGCTTGACATGGGCAGAAGCATGAGTGCTTTTTTTGACTGTGATGCAAGAGCTGCAGCCTGCTCGCCACCACCTTCGACGAAGAAGGAGTGGCGTAAAAAGGCCACGGAAGCGGGGACAGACTCTGCCACAAGCCCAGGGAAGCCTGCACGCAAGGGCATGAAGAAGCATCGCAAAAGCAAAGAAAGCTGGCCCCAACAGAAAGGCCAAGCTCGAGCAGGACACAGCCCTGGACACTGCCACCTTGTCCATAGGTGGAGGCAAGCACCAGACCTACATTCAGCACAAGCCAGGGGGTTCTGGAGGCAAGAAGAAGCTTGTGGTTGGATGCGCCACATCTATGGCCCAGAGAACCACCAAGACCCACAAGGCTATCATTGAGATGCTTTTCGATGTGGCCAAGAAGCCAGGCGCCACCAAAGCAAGCGTGCTGGCTGCTAGGGAGAAGTTGCTTGAAAAGCACAAGATTGTCTGATGTGTCATTTTCCCTTGCTTTGCTCGCAGCCGGTGGATTTAGCAAAAAAAGACTCGTGTTGCCTGTGCTTGCGTGCAACTTGCTGTGGCCAGCCAAGTGTGACAGCAGACGGATGTGGCACTCATGCAACTTGATGGTTCCACGCAGCTCTGCAGCATTTTCAAGGCTTCCGATTTCTTTCGAGCCATGTCAAACAGGGCCTTCCCCTATGTGTTGGATGACCCCTATGAGGAGACTGGCGAGGAAGTCAGCAGCTCTAAGGGCACAGGCAAGGGCAAGAAGGGCAAGAAGGGTGGCTTGCCCAACGCAGCTGGTGGCTCTTCTGCAAGTGGCAAAGGCAAGCCTGGCGCTGGCAATGTGGCCAAGGATGAAGAGGGCAAGGGCCGCAAGGGCTATGAGGAGGCCAAGGGCGCTGGCAAGTCCAACTGGGCACTTGGCCAACTGCAAAGAATGCCAATCCCTCCTGCCAGGTTCTACAGGTATTACCTGTATGGCGAAGTGCAGCCTTTTGGCGCTGATGTTTACCAAATGGTTGTTGTCCAAGATGGACAAGTTTTTTGCCAGACCTGTAAAGATGACTGCCCAGGGGCTTTGGGCCTGTGCTTGTGTCTTTGCCACGAGGTGGCAGACAAGTTCGACCTAGCAGGGTGAGCAAGCAGTGGGCAACCCGCTGACAGGAAAAGCTTTGCGTGGGTGGGGGGGGGCATTGACAATTCTGTTGTAACTTGGCAAACAGCTATGTAGTGACAACATTTGCTTGCGCGAGGGTTGGAGCAAACAATTGTGCACCAATCTGTTGGCGGGATGGATGGGTTTCATGCCCTGGGCCCTGCACAAGGGCTCAGGGCAAGAGGTGCTTCCTTGTCAGCTCCATGGTTTTGGCTGCAAACTCATGCTTTGCATCTTTGGCAGCAACTTGACGGCACATGCGCTTGAGCGACAGTTTTTGTGTAGAAGCGTTGCACATGCTCGCAGGCACTTGGGGCTTGCATGTGCGTGGCAGTCACTTGAGCCATTTGATGTTTGACTTTGCGTTTGCGACACTTGGAGCTCAAGGAAGCTTTTTGGCCTCAACTGTGGGCCCTGTTCTTCCATCTGCGCTTTGTTTGCAGCCATGATCTCAGTGGTGAGCTTGCTCTTCCTCATGCAGTGCCAGCCTGCTGGTGGAATGATGCCATTGGGCCTCATTATGGGTGGGGGCGGCGGTGGCTTTCCTCCTGGCAAGGGTGGTGGGCAGCCACCAAATTTGCAGCAGAGCTGGTTGACGGTGCCAGCCAAGAAGAAAAAGAAGAAGAACAGGACTGGCTCCCAAAAGGAGAAGAACAGAAGGCTGAAGTTTTTCGCTGAGATGATGAAGGAGGACAGCAGCTCCTCTGAAGAGAGTGATGACGACCCAGCACAGTCCTTTCAAGAGCCTGGAGCTGCTTTCAGAATGTTTCGACTTGGCGCAATGGGCCAATCAAGGTTCAAGAGGCTTCAGGAAAGCGCTCTAGCCCAAGCAGCTGCAGCCACAGCAGCTGCAGCCCAGGCCCAGGCAGCTGCAGCCCAAGCAGGCCAGCAGGTGCAGCCTTGGTGGGTAGGCACGTCTCCAAGCACGCCAAACCCTTGGCAAGCCTCAGCAAGGAGATCATCCGGGTGATGGGCAAACTCAGCAAGGGCAAGCTGGACAAGCTGGACAAGCTTTGCTGAGCTGGACAAGCTGATCAGGGAAAAGCTCAGCATGCTGGACAATGGCCTCAGCATGGGCATGATGGGCATGATGGGCAAGGAGGTCAGCAAGGGCAAGCTCAGCAGGGACAATGGCCTCAGCAAGGACAATGGCCTCAGAAAGGACAATGGACAAGGACAATGGCAAGGGCAAAGCTGGAAGAATAAGGCAAAGAACCAGGCTGCTTCGTGGAGAGGTTTCACAAGATGCCATACCTGTTCCTCTTGGACATATGCCGGGTGGCTCCATGGGTGCAGGAATGCAGCTTGCTCTGACCACCCATCAAACAGGTGGAATGAGTATTGCAAAGCCAACAATGTCCAGGATCCACAAGCAGCGCCACCTGCAGATGGTGCTGGAGATGGAGGAGCAGCACCCAGTGGACATGCTACACCTCCTTCAAATCTTGCTGCCCCAAGTGATGGTCAAACTGATGCAGCCAGCCCAGCTCCTGCAGATGGTGCAGATGGGCATGGTAGCCCTGCTGATGTTCCTGCAGCTGGTGGTGGAGCTGCAGCTGGTGGTGGAGATGGTGGGCTTGCAGTACCTGAGCCTAAGAGAGCGCCTAGGAAGGACAAGGGGAAAAAAGATTCCCAGGATCCAAAGGGGAAGAAAGATTCCCAGAAGAGGAGAAAATCCTGAACAAGCTGGATGCAGTTTCTTCCTGGAAAAAAAGTGCTGTGCCGGGGGGGGGGGGGGGAATTGGGGCCCAAGGGCTCCAACCAAACCAGGAGAAGTTCTGTTCCAAATTTGTGTGTGTTCCAGGCAAGAACAAATTGCATTTGGGCCCTGTCCAACGGCTCAAACATTTTTAAAATGACTGAATCTCATGTGATCTCATGTCATCTCATGTCATCTCATGTGATCTCATGTGAGGGTGGGTTATCTCATATGAGGGTATTTTTGCCTCATATGAAGGTATTTTAGCCTTATATGAGACAGTGTTGTCTCATATGATCTCATGTGATCTCATGTGAGGTTTTCGCATTTCTGCAGCCATTTCTGGGTTCAGCCCAGTTTGTGAGAGCCATTGTTCAGAGTATTCAGAGTGTTTGCATTTTCAATCTGGCTGGCAATGGCCAAGAAGGTGATGAAGAAGAGTGCCCCTAAGCTCAAGAAGGATGCCAACCAGAAGCAGGCCAAGCCTGTCAAAGAGCCAAAGCCATTCAAGAAGCCTGCCTCTCTACCTTTTGATCCCCCCAAAGAGGAAGGCATGTCCCTGGAGGCAAAGATTGGGCTTTTCAGGAAGAGGAAGGGCGATGATGTGGGCGCCTTTCTAAAGAGCCTATCCAAGGACCAGAGGGAGGCGCTTTGGCAGAGATTTGCTCATGCCAGGGGCTCCAGGCCTGGCAGCCTGGAGCCCAAGAAGAAGCTGCTGGGGGCCTTCCTCAAGAATGGGACCTTGAAGGGGTGCAGCCACTACATGAAGGAGCTGGTGGCCTTGTCAAAGACTTCTGGGGAGAGGAAGGAGTCAAGCTGGGTGCCTTTCAATAAGATGAAGGCAGTATGGATTGCAGGAGCTGATGAGGAGGATCCATAAAGGGACAATTGCTTGCAGGAATGATGAGTGGGAGTTCAAACTCAACAAGGCCACCAGCTATGAAGACACCAGCCACAGCCACACCTATGAAGGCAGCAAAGCTGGTAAGATGGAGGCTTGGAGTTGAAGGCCAAGAGCATTGGAGGGACTGATGAGGGCGATTCAGCCAAGGCAGCCATTTCCAGGAACCTTGGGAAGAGCCTTACCAAGCAACTCAAGCCAGGACAGGGGCAGCCTGGATGAAGACGATGATGAGAGCCAAGGCATCCCAGGCCAAGAGAAGGAAGACCCTGAGGAAGCTGAGGCTGAGATCTTGTCATCATCGGGCATGGCAAAGAGTGAGACAGGCACGAGGATTAACAGGATGAAGAAGCTGCTGCTGAAATTGAAAAAAGAAGGCAGCCGTGACCAGGTGGCCATCCTCAGCGGCCCCCTCAAGGAGCTGGAGAAGTTTGAGAAAAAGAAGACTTCCATGGAGGCTGTCAAGGGCATCCTCCGTGGCAGTGAAGAAGTACAAGAAGTTTCGGTCGGCTCAGAAGTAGGAAGGCTTAGGGGCTCTAGCAGCTCAGGGGCATTAATTGCCATCACTTGCATGGCAAAGATTTTTTGAGCACAAGGCAGGGACACAAGGAGAAAACGTGCAGACTGCAGATTTGGGTTTGCCAGCTGTTGCGCGCAAATATTGGGGGGCAGGATTGCTGTTGGGCAGTTTTCAAGCTTCAGAGTGTGCAGTGTAGCTGGCTGGCCCGCCAGTTTCCTATGTTGACACTTAAAAGCCTGTTGAGCTCAAAAAGCATCCTGGGGGAACCCCTGTTTGTTCTTGCAATGTTTTCACAATGCTGCACGCGCTGTGGGCCATGGGGAGGGGGGCATGTGCACTTGTGAATTGCGCTGGGAAGCAGGGAAACTCAAAGAGGTTCGGTTTGACTTGCAGAAGTTTGCTGGCAGCTTTTCGCTTTTCTTGCTGCAGCAGTGATGCAGGGAGTTTCTGTGAAGGTCAAGAGCAGGCTGAAGCACGCCAAAGCAAACAGCAAGCGAAGAAGAAGTAACAGTAGGAACCAGCTCTGCTCGAGCAAGTTCCAAGCAGTTTTCATGTGCATTTCTTGGTTGCTTTGAGTGGCTGGTGGCAAGGAAAAAGCCGTGTTGGGTAGCCCCCCCCCGCCCCCCCCAGGGCCGCAGCTGTTTCCCCCAGTCTATGTTGACAAGCTTGGGGCAGGTGGCTTGCAGCTACCCCATTTCACCTTGGCATCCTGGAATTTTGGCTCCAAACAGCAGGCCCCTGCCTGCAAGCTCCCATTCCCTTTTGCAAAGCAATGGCAAAGTGGAAAGAAGTATGAGGTCATGCAAGAGCAGCAGCCTGTTGAGGAACTAAGCCCGTTGGCTGCTTGCCTGCTAGAGCAGTTTGCAAATGGAGTTTCTGCACCTTGGCTGCAGGCCTGATATGGTCAGGGTATGCTATTTGTTCAGCTTTGGTGGGCTTTCCTGTGTGGCTTCGTTTGTTTGGCGTTGAGCCTGTGGCAGCCCAGGGGCCTTCCATTCAAAGCGTTGCCCTGGCTGCTACCAAATCTGGGGCAACTGGCGCTGACATTGTGGAGCTAGCCAGCTTGGGCAATTTTGGAAGGCAGCCACAGCATATTGCTGAGCAGATCACATTGAAGTACTGCAAGACAAGCAGCTACCACCTGCCAAGCCCATACATAGCTGATGTGCCAGTGCTGGTGAAGAGCAATGTGGACTGCAATGTGTCTGTGCAACTGAAACCCATCGCTTTGTTTTTGCCACATGACTGGCTTGCTTGGATGGGGGGGCCTGCTCTGGATGAGGATGCTCAAGAGCTTGTGGCTGGCTTTGGCCACGCCCATGGCTTCTGGTCAGACCATGATATGAGTGATCCCAAGCTCATCAACAATCCGCTCAGCAAGGTGGATTTGACACATTGCCTCCCCATGGCTGTGCATGGCGATGGTGGTGCTTTTCAAAGGCATGATTCCATCACTGTCATCAGCATGAGGAGCCTGCTGTCTTCTGCAAATGTGGCACACAGCCAGCTACTGCTGGCAGCAATCCCAAAGTACTGCTCCATGTTGGATGGTGGTGATGACGAGAACACCATGCACCACATTTGGTCAATTCTGAAGTGGAGCTTCAGCTTCATGCTGTACAATAAGCACCCTGAGAAGGACCACAACGGGAACAAGTGGCCCCCAAATTCCAAGAGGGCAGACCTGGCAGGGCAGCCGCTATCTGCCAATGGCTTCAGTGCCTGTGTCTTTGCTATGACTGGAGATGGCGAGTGGTTCCAAAATGAATACAAGTTGAAAGGTGCAAGCTCCAACGAGTGCTGCTTCAATTGCCAGGCCAACAGGTCAGACATACCTTACAATGACTTCAGGGCCAGCGCAGCCTGGAGAAAGACTGTCACCAAGCACAAAGGCAAGTGCCCCACAAGCCATGTGATTTCCAAAATTCCTGGTGTTGTTGGGGAAACTTTTGCTTATGACTCCTGCACATCATTGAGGAAGGCGTTGCCGCCCATGCAATTGCAAACTGCTTCTTCGATTGGGTGATCAAGCCTGGGTGGGCTGGCGTGCAGGAAGCCAGGCTCAAAGCCTTGTTCCACAAGATCCTGAAGCAGTATGAAGAGCTTGGCATACCATCTTCCAACAGGATCCCCAAGCTGACCTTGAGCAACTTTTCCTGATCTCAGTGGCTTCAAGGCCAGGCACATCAGGTACTTGGTTCCATGTGTGGTAGAGCTCTGCCAGCAGCATGCAGACGAGATGGCGCCATACACCATGCAAAGGCTGCGCTGCCTCCAGAACTTGGCAGCAGTTTCTGACATAATAGATTCTGGGCACATGCACCTGCCCCGGAAGGAGTGTTTAGCTTTCAAGAATCACACTGACATTTTCCTGCAACATTATGTGAGATGCAGCAAGATGTGCATGGAGCAGGGCCTGCTGCAATGGAATGTTGTGCACAAGCACCACTTGCTTGCCCACATGGCTGACCAAGCCCAGTTCCTTAACCCCAAGTATGTCACCACCTACTGGTGAAACCATGGTGGGCTTCATGGCATCCCTGACGCACGCTTGCCTAAATGGCACTCCTGGGCACATTGTGCCTGAGAAGGTCTGCTGGAGGTTGACCAGGAGGGAGAAGATGTAGAGTGAAAAGTTGGAGCGAGCTGCTGTGCGCTGAGAGGCCCTGCACAAGGGCTTCTGCCTTTCAATAGCTTTTTGCGAAAGCAACCGCTTTGTGAACTTGTGAAAGTCGATTTGGCACTCGATCTAAGCTGGGCGCAGCTTCATTTCTTGTCAGTGGCTGCCTTGATGAACCCCTGGCATGGCAGGCCCAAAGATCCAGGCTTGTTCCCTTATATGGTAGTTTCATGGAGTTTCCATCAAAACAACATAGAGCCACAAAGTGGGTTCGTCTGTGGCATGGGTTTGGGCATGGGCTGGGGAATGTTTAGGGGCTGGAACAGCTATCTGGTCTTATTGAAATGGGCTTGCAAACCAATAATACCTGCTGTTGAAATGTAACTTACAAACCAATAACCTTCGCACATGCTGTTTCAATAAAAACAGTGCTTCTTATTGAAATGAAGGCCCACTATTGAAACATGCCAAAATTATTGAATCTTTTCAATAAGCCAGAGTCTGGGTGCGGACGGTTGCGAACGGCTAGAACGGTTGCGAACTCTGGAGCAACTCCTCGCGAACACCAGACCCCACTTATAAACGGGAACCCTTCGCTACGCATTCGGGAACAACCAAGCGCCAACATCCTTGAACAGCCGAACCGACTTTGACCGGGCAGCATGTGGCCGTGGTCTTGGCCAGCCGGCGCTCCGTCATGAGACCCACCTGCCCGGACGCCGAGCGATCTGATCGTAAGGCGCACGTTCTGCGCGCATTTCGAATCGAGCTACGCGCGTGTTCACTGATTCGCTCTCTCAACGGAATGAGCAGACTCTGCATGCTGAGGCCCGTGCCAGTTGGAGCGCCTCCTGAGTGCCAGAATCACAAGCTCCGGGGCCGTGACACCTCCCACTGATGCGCCTCCCAGCGCGCAGCATTGGCACAGGCGCTGAGGCAGCTGTTGCAGACCACGGTGTCCAGCGCGACCTCCTTCCAATGTCTGTATGCTCATGCTCATCATGCCCATTGTGCTTCATTTGCGCACTGAATGTGAAGCGATTGCTTCAATTTGTTGGTCCGTCCTCAGCCTGCATGACGCCCAACAGGCTCAGCGCTCCGTCCACGGCCCCAGCCCTGGTCATGGCCTCGCTAGCCACTCTCACCGCGTCACAGAGCCACGTGCTGAGAGCCGCACGCACATGGCGTTCCCAAAGATGACCACGTCCCGCCGCAGTCGCTGCCCGTGCATGGCCTCAAAGTCTGGGAATGACTTTCGAAAGCATGGACAAAGCAACATGAAATGCATGAAGCGGTCCTCAAAGAGCTCCACAGCTTTCATCCATTCGCTGGCCTTTCGCATTCCTTTGACTTCTCAAGTTTCGCAGGGGATTTGCTGCCTTCTCGCAGGCGCCCATAGCCACGCTGAAGCACACGGAGTCCCGCCGCACCTCCGGACGGACGCAATGAGCCTCTATTTGTCTAAGCCTCTCTAAGCTACGCATGCCGCTGACTGCCGCTGTGCTTCGCAGTTTCGCAATGCGCAAATCCCGTCGCCTGTGCCTCCCTCATCTCCGAGAAGAGGTGCAGCCTTGCCAGAAACTCAGTCAAGGTCCAAACACAAAACTGGGACAACCAAGAAAAGTAGAAAACAACAGAAAGAAAAAAGAAACGAAAACAGAAGAGAGTGGCGGCCGACGCGCAAACCCCACCTGTAGTTAGGTCTGGCCATGCGCAATTTTTTTAGAACTCAAAAGTCCAGGGTCCACCCTAGGTTTTTTGCATTTTTTGAATAAGCGTCCCAAAACAGCCTGAAACAGTCTAAACACATTTTGATAAATATTTTTTTATTACAACATACCAAAACGAAAAATGAACTATTTTTTGGAAAAATCAATACACCTAAACATTTATATGTTCAAAAACGCATCTTTTCCAACATATTTACAAAATATATATTTTCAAAAGAGATAAATATATATAGCATTATCGAAGAATTATTCAATAAGAAACAACATTTTCAATACTTCACTGAGAAGACTTAATAATTCATCAATTTCAACATTTGGATATTCCGAAGTTGCGCGTGGTGTCCCTTGTAGGATTTTATCTTCAGTATATAAAACGCTATACTTACATTATAATTAGAACATATAAGGGTATAAATGTTATAATCGTAGTCTGGTGTTAATCATTATGGGTTAAAATAATAGTCGGGCAACATATCTTCAAATATGTAATCTACATATTTACCTATATCATCCACATCTATGTATAACAGTCTTCGCAATCGCTTGTCCCCCACCCGCCCGCGCTGTCTGGTTTTCGAGAGTTGGCCATGATCTCAGCGGTATCTTGTGGCTTGGCTGCTTTCAGCAACCGATCCTGCTGCTGTTGCTGCTGTTGCAGCTACTCTCACTCGAGCTGGAACTATCAGTGATAGCTCCCAACAACGCACCAGGCCACAGATATGCAAAAGGGGGTATGGGAGGGTGGGAAAAATCTCAAGTCTCACACATGCAGCTGTGGCCCTCGAGCCTCAATCTAGCATGATGGAGATGCCTCCTCCCAAGCGTGCTTTGATTGTTACTTGCGCAACGAGTTGTTTAATCCAACAATCTTCGCAATCGCTTGTCCCCCCCACCCGCCCGCGCAGTCTGGTTTTCGAGAGTTGGCCATGATCTCAGCGGTATCTTGTGCACAAGATACAGCTCCATGAGTTCTCGCCAGTGCGCCCAGCCAAGTAGACGGCCGGTCGCAGTAGTGCTAAAAACAAAAAATCTCAAATCTCACACATGCAGCTGTGGCCCTCGAGCCTCAATCTAGCATGATGGAGATGCCTCCTCCCAAGCGTGCTTCAATTGTTACTTGCACAACGAGTTGTTTAATCCTGAATTTGTTCCTTTCCAATTATAGCATAAACGTATTCCCAAAAGAATATATACAACAATAGACATACTTTATAGCTAGTGTTGTAGTAATACCTACCATATACTATATTTAGTTGCTCTAAATTCTTTTAAGGCCTCGTTTATTTTATCTTTACTTAATACATGCCAGTCAATCAATGCAAACATATCTCGAAAATTTTTAACAAATGATGTATACGGTTAAATTGTTAGTTCTCCTCCAAACCTCATAGAACTGACTTTCTGGAAATCTTATGGGAAAAGTGTCTAGGAAATCTTGCTTGGTATTGCATAAAGAATTTTAATTGTAATTGAAACTTTGTATATCCATTATCCTTATGTTCCTCAACAAAAAACTTTTCAAGGTCTCTTGTTATACAGCATTGATTTACAATATACGTCATGTTCACTCATTTTATTACATAGATTCGCGGGTAATAACTTATACAATGTTATATTAACATCATTCCTTTTAGGTTTACAACATTCGCACTTTGAATAATTCAATAACACTTCCACTATAATATATAGTTTGTATTTCTTTAACTACATTTTTACAAGAAATAAAATTGAATATTGAAATATAATTATAACATGTAATATTGTACATGTTTTTATTATAGTATGCTTATAATTTCAGTACAGGGAAATCATTTAACTGATACATCTTACTTCTTTCATACATCATTTTTCAAATAATATTAACATCTCTTGCTGTATTTTTAACATTAAACTTTTCACTTTCAATATACGAATTAATGTCTTCATTTACATCAAACCTTTCCATTCTGCGATTTACTAACATCTATAATATACAATACATACTTTTCTTACTGTTTTTAAGAAACTGCTAAACATAATCATGAGGTGGGGTATCGTAAACAACAAGAAATATTAAGATGTCATCTTCAAATGACATTTGATTGATTCTTGATAATATCTCCAATTTCTACAAATTCTACATACATCTTCTTCATCCAAAGCATAATCAACAATATTATGAACTATTCCATTAAGAAAATTCAATTATGGGCCCCATATCTTTTTTTTAGTATACGTAAGTATACAAAATATACGGAGGGCAATTGTTGAACCTCCACTCCCAAGCTCCACTTTCATGCACTAATTTGTTCCATGCTATACGGGACATATACATACGGCTTCTCAGTCTGCTGAACCTCTCCACTCTCCCTGTTCCTACTATACACTATATGTAAGTATACAGGCCATACAGCACACACAGTATAAGATTTCATGTGTGTGGCCAAGTAGTCAGCATAAACACCTATATGTTGGTTAAGTATGTACACAAGCATGGAGCTGGGGGAGAGTGGAGGTTCAGCGGGTTGGCGTCCATATAGTACATATAGCACATATAGCATGGAGCTGGGGGAGAGTGGAGGTTCAGCGGGTTGGCGTCCATATAGCACATATAGTACATATAGCATGGAGCTGGGGGAGAGTGGAGGTTCAGCGGGTTGGCGTCCATATAGTACATATAGCACATATAGCATGGAGCTGGGGGAGAGTGGAGGTTCAGCGGGTTGGCGTCCATATAGTACATATAGTACATATAGCAGTTGGCGTCCATATGGTACATATAGCGCATATAGCATGGAGCTGGGGGAGAGTGAAGGTTCAGCGGTTTGCAACTACAATTGCACCTAACACAGTGAGGAATAATATTATTCAGTTCGTGCGACAACTCGTTTGATTTACGTTGCGCTGTCAGATTTGTCATTATATTACCGTTTTTAATATCCATAGAAAAACCGCATCCGCAGTCATTACATTGACTAGTGATATTATTTAAAAACCATTGCGCATTTACATAACCTTCTTTAGGTATTGTTCTTTTGGCTTTCCTGTCTGGTTCTTTGTAATTCAATATTTTCATTTTTGGTCAAATACATCATCAATATCTTTCGCATATTTATAAATTTGACTTTGTGTAAATCTCTACACCTTGTAATTGCTGTCCATATCCATTCTGGACAATTCTGTACCAAAAATGGTTATAATCGTTATGGTATCATCAATGCTACTGCCTTGGGCAGAATGACAAGTCGAGCAACATGCAAATATAAAATTACTGCTTGTTTTATCAACTGGCAAAGACTGTAGAATTTCAGTTTTAACACTTTTCACCGCAAAAATTCCATCGCTTCCAATATGAACAATTTTATATTTGTAGTTTACATTCAAAACTGATGTTTTAGTTGTTGTATATTCTCTACAAGTTAAAAATTCTCCTACTTCATATTCATCTTTTCTATTTTCTAATTTTCTAATTTCATTTGACACATGTTTACAAGTTGTATTTAAAAATGCTATGTTGTTGATAGATTTGCTGGTCTCATTTGTATATTCAAAGTATTTTTCAATAACTTTCATAATAATTATTTTTCCAAAAATATCAATTTTAAGATTTCTTAGTTTATCTTTATCTTCCTGTGTGTTAAGTCGCTTAACAAAATATTATATTCAAAAAGGTTAACTATAATACTATCAGCAAATAATTCATAGTCTCGAGTGTTTGTTATCTCTTGAACTGGTTTTCATTGCTTGGTGTCTCCTGTTGCTATTCTAACTTTGTTGTGCTTATTTTGTTCTACAAATTGCTTTATTCTCCAATATCCGCCGACCCCTTCTCCTCAAAGGGGGAGGCGTACGGGAAGGGCGGTTACAAGTCCAAGGCTGGCTGGTAAATGAGCATAACCGAAGATTCAACATCATCATCATCATCATCATAATCATCGGCGTGGCGGTCGTCGCCGCTGTCCTTATCTCATTGTAACACGGTCGAAGGCCTAGGCCCCCAGTCCTCTCCACTTCCATCAAAAACTCACTTTCGAACAGGGTCGCTGGCTTTCACACGATGGCACTGCTTAGCTAGATTCCGCGGAGTTGACATGGAGCATGGACTGTGGAGGCCCCTACATGGCCCCAAGTCGGGCCTATTTGGTCGAAAACGTGAAATTATAGAAGATCCTTTGCTTTTAACCCAGGGTGCATTCCTCGAAGGAATTCAGGAATCGCGGAGTTGACATGGAGCATGGACTGTGGACGCCCCTAATCACGGTGCTTATCATCATCATCTTCTTCGTCGTCGTCCTTATATTTTTTATCTACGTTTCAAGTGTCCCGTTTGACCCGATTTGAGATGCAGAAGATGCGCGGACATGATTATGATGATGAGTGCTGGTGATGCTGAGGATGCGTCATGATGATTATCATGTCAGTTGGTGTTCATCATCATCATCTTCTTCGTCATCGTCCTTATCTTTTTTTTACATACGTTTCAAGTGTCCCGTTAGACCCGATTTGAGATGCAGAAGATGCGTGGACATGATTATCATGATGACTGCTGGTGATGCTGAGGATGCGTCATGATGATTGTCATGTCAGTTCATCATCATCATCATGAGCATCATCAAGGTGCTTATCATCATCATCTTCTTCGTCATCGTCCTTATCTTTTTTTATATACGTTTCAAGTGTCCCGTTAGACCCGATTTGAGATGCAGAAGATGCGCGGGCATGATTATCATGATGACTGCTGGTGATGCTGAGGATGCGTCATGATGATTATCATGTCAGTTGGTGTTCATCATCATCTTCTTCGTCATCGTCCTTATCTTTTTTATATACGTTTCAAAGTGTCCCGTTAGACCCGATTTGAGATGCAGAAGATGCGTGGATGATTATCATGATGACTGCTGGTGATGCTGAGGATGCGTCATGATGATTATCATGTCAGTTCATCATCATCATCATCATCATCATCACGGTGCTCATCATCATCATCTTCTTCGTCATCGTCCTTATCTTTTTTATATACGTTTCAAAGTGTCCCGTTAGACCCGATTTGAGATGCAGAAGATGCGTGGATGATTATCATGATGACTGCTGGTGATGCTGAGGATGCGTCATGATGATTATCATGTCAGTTCATCATCATCATCATCATCATCATCACGGTGCTCATCATCATCATCTTCTTCGTCATCGTCCTTATCTTTTTTATATATACGTTTCAAGTGTCCCGTTAGACCCGATTTGAGATGCAGAAGATGCGCGGGCATGATTATCATGATGACTGCTGGTGATGCTGAGGATGC
>CAUJNA010003621.1:296813-484874 GCA_963377175.1 Effrenium voratum
TACATACATACATACATGCATGCATACATACATACTTATGTACATGCATGCATACATACGAGAGAGGGAGATGGGGGAGAGAGAGGCTTGGGGGGATGGGGAGGATGGGAGCAGAGGGAGGGAGAGAGGACGACAGAACACACAAGGGAGACAAGGAAGAGAGGAAGAAGGAGAAAAGGGAGAGAACAATGTCGGCGGACTGAGCCGGAGGCTCTAAAGTAAGTTAAAATATTCTATTATAATTAGTAAATCAAAAATATTTATACCAAAATACTTAATATATGCTTTTCAACCCTCAACAAATGTTAAACTAAAACTACTGTCTGCCCCGTGTAAATCTACAGTTTTTCCATAAGCATCAACCTATTTAAAATGTAAGCGTCTTAAATGTCTCATTGAAACATCATTAGCGTCACTCATTACAATCTCATTATCATAGATTACATTTCCAAATCCAGCAGTAATAGGATGTCTTTTAATACACGGGCAACTCCATAAGGTGCTATTTGGTTTCCATTAGTTAAACTATCACTGGTTAAGTAAATATTTTTCATTGGTAATAAATGAACAAAACCACGAACAAAAGGGTCAGGTGCAAAATTGATTTTTCAACAGTGTTTCCTAAAACATTGTTAGAAAACATTGTTAGTAGACATTGTATGGCTTCTGTCATAATCAACACTAAAACCATAGTTAGCTTGCAATTCTTTAGCCGTATGAACTGTGTAAAAGAAAGTAACACAATTACAACTTATAGTTATAGTAGTTGTGTTTAATGAATAACTACAACCAAAAGGGCCAAAAAAGTCACTATTTCCATCAATTCCACTAGTAGCAGTATTCAATTTATTTCGTCATTCGGTTGCTAATTCACTACCTACATAACTACCTTTATCTGGTGCTACAATAAAATAATATACTGGTGCTCCTACTACTATTCCTCCTAATGTTAAATATAACCTATTATTTACAGTTTCTTCAATAGGGCAAATAGTATTAGGTATTGGTAACTCGTGAACATATAGTTTTGTATTTGCTCCTGTTTCTTGTGTTTCTGGTATATCTATAACAAAGTCAGAAGTGCTCAAACTTTCATTTAGATTTCTATGCCGTGTATCAGTGTATATTTTCTAAATCTTGTCATGCTTATATTAATTAATTAGATAAAAATATCAATAATTAATATAATGAAAAACACAGTTTTTATGATAATAAAAACACTATGAAGTACAAATATTATTTAAAAGAAAGAAAACTAAAATCATACAATCCACTTCATCAAGGTCATAGCGAAACATATAGAACAGTAATTATTGAAATTCAACAAGAAAAGTCATTATTCAAACCTAAATATAATAATAACGTATCTGACACAGAAGGATTAAACAAAGCATATACAAATGGTAAAGGTTATTATTTAGATAATAATAAACTATATGTTGTTGGGACATTTCGTAAGTCTAATAATAAATCAAATATTAATGCAATTTTAAGTGATATTACAATTCCATTTGGTTTAAGTTCATACAGTGAAAGGTAAAGAGACATTAGTGATATACTTGATGAAAACCATAATATAACTGAAGTGATTAGTCATAGTCTTGGAGCATCAGCTTCTGCTAAATATTTACAAAATAACCCCGATAGAAATATTCTTTTGACAACTTACGGCCCCCCCTTTATTCCAATGTCAAACAAAAATGATGACAACTACACAAGCATACGAAATTTTGGAGATATAGTCAGAATTTTAGATAGAGGCAGTATAACAACAAATAGAGGGTCTTCTATGTAATGCCTAATAATGATATAAAAACACTATAAATCCTGAAAAGAAAGTTAGTTTTGATGACATTAAAAAGATTGTAGAAGAAGGAAGTGAAAATAAACATTTAGATCATAATGTAAAAATAAATCTGAAACACTATTAAAGAAAAAAATCAAAAAAAGAAGTTATAGATTATTCACAGTTTAAAATATATTAATTAAATAATAGGATAATAAAACATTTTCTACTATTAAATATATAAAGATGGAAACAGTAGATATTGAAGATGTTTTAGTTGAAAAGAATTTGAGATTCAAATTAATAGAAGGTGGTTCTTATGTCCGTTCAAAAGAAAACAAAAAACGTATCCTTCATCAGTTTCTACTTATACCGCTGATACAAATTCAGAAATTAGATTTAACTTTACTGGACCACCTAATCAATGGATTTCACTTCCCACACTATTATTAGGATTTTCATTGGAAAATACTGACGACAGCACGAATGCTAATGCTGAATTACGCCCTATATCCGCTGGTGCTTTCTTTTCAAGAGTAAGAGTGATGATGGGGGATGTAATAGTATGTTATTTGAATTCTACATCTCGTGCCGATGCTATGAAAGATTTACTTAAAACATCAGAAGCAAAAAGAGCAGATGAAGTTTTAGGTTTTGGAAATTCATTTAATAATAATGATGTTAGATATCTAACTTATACTCAATTAGCAACGAACCCAACTGCTAATACTGTTTCAAGAGTCACAAGGCAAGTTACGCCAGATAATAAAAAAGGCATTGCAAAAGGTAAAAGCGCTAATGTTTTTTAAGATATGAATTTTGAAATGCTTTAAGACTTGCGAAAACTGGATACCGCTATCTTACTGTCCTATAACCATAGAATTATATTTAGCGAATGATGCTAAATTACCAACTATTGCACAAGGTGCAACTTCTCTTTTCACTGCTACAAATACTTCTAACAGTTGGGCAATAAAAAAGCCGGTTTTCAAAGCAAATGTTTATTCTCTTGATGATAGTTGATATGCAGAATATTCTAAAATCCTGGAAACCGGTTCTCTTCCAATTACTTTTGAAACTGAAGCAATAAGAACAAACCACATCAGCATCTACTGAACTATTTACAACTATCGTAAGGAATGTATCTAAACTAAA
This sequence comes from Effrenium voratum, assembly GCA_963377175.1. Taxonomy (NCBI): domain Eukaryota; class Dinophyceae; order Suessiales; family Symbiodiniaceae; genus Effrenium; species Effrenium voratum. Next base: position 299,755 of record CAUJNA010003621.1, read on the forward strand.
TAAAATATGTGTTTCATTTTCTAATACAACAAGTAAAGGTTATGTAGGAGGATTTGGTGAAAGAATACAACTCACTATATCATCCATTAGCGCATCAGGTAGGGCTGTTGATGTTGGATATTATAACCATATATATGATTTAACTGCTTCATTGGTAATTGGTAATCAAGTTATACCATCACAAGAAATTCTGGGTGTTCGTGAAGACTATGTTCACTTAATGCATTGTGCTGACAATCCATTGTTGGTTAGAAGCGAGGACTATAAAACACAAGCATTTATGTTCGGATTTAATTTACAAAAGTTAGAGAGTGCTAATTATACTGGAATGAACCCTAAAAATACTTCTAATATGATCGTAAAAACCCGCCCCCCTGATGGAACTACTTTATGTAGTAGTAATTTTTTGCAAGCGCGGATGTACATTCATATGGTGCACGAGTGCATCCTTGAAATCCGTTCAAATTCTGTAACCTTTTTTCTGATTAAATAAAAAACTTGACATTATTAATTTTCTAACTAACAAAAACATGAGCCAAAACTTAATGAATATCTTTGATATTACAGCGAGTAGAATTAGACAAGTAAGAGATGGAGCAGTCAATGATATAGAAGACCTTTACGCGAGTATATCCGACATTCAATCAGTATTAGATAGTAAAGCAGACCAAGCAGACACTTACACAAAGGAGCAGATAAATGCAATTTTTTATGATATAATTGAAACATATCACAAAACAGAAATGAATGTGCTATGAAGTAATATTAGTTCAAATACTTATTTCATTATGAACAATGAGTAATTTAGTTAATGGTTCATCAAATACATTTTTAATAGGTAATCTAACAATAACTTCAGATACAAATTTTAAGAATATTTCATCAAATACACATTTAATAAGTAATTCAATTTCTACTATAACAACTAATTTTAGTAATACTAGTTCTTGTACTAACTCAATTTGTACAAATATTAATAATATTTCATCAAATACACCTTTAATAAATAATCTAAATTCTACCATAACAACTAACTTTAAAAATGTTAGTTCTAATTCTAATTCAATAACAGGATTAAATAGCACAATAAATTCACATATTTCTGCAATATCAAATTTACAGAATGGAGGTTCATTTGAAAGTAATTTATATTTTAATAAAACATCAACCAATAGTTTATTATCAGAAAAATTAGATACATCAATATTAAGTAATACATTAATACATAATAGAACAACTACTGCAACTTTCAACATAGCAGAATTTGGGAATTATAATAATTTCTTTGAAATATATGATAATTAGTTTGATAGTTATAACTATGGAAATTTAAGTGGAACAACTATGTTTGTGAACCAAAGAGGTTTTGGAAATGTAAGCATTAATAATTCAACTTTTCAAAATGATAAAGTAATATTAAATCATAATACTACAATATTAAGTAATTTACAAGTATCAGGTCTATTTTCTTGTTCGTCTATCTTAAATATAGCAGGTTCAGATGCTCGTTATGTTTTACAGTCAGGTAATTTAGCAGGATTAATAACAGGAAATACAAATACAATTAATTCAATAATTACAAATGATAACGCACAAGATACACCAATAAGTCAAAAATTAGACAAAGTTAATACATCATTACAAACTGTGAATTCGCCAGTAATTAGTAGTTTAAAAGCTAATCCAAGTTTTAGAATTCAAGATGCTGTAAGTAATCAACGTTTAGAATTTAAAAGGGGGTGTCAGTTGGACTCTTATCAAGGTCTAACAGGTGCTACACCTTATAGATTATTGTTAGGATGGAACACAGGCGATGCCATTCTTGGAAGACCTAATAATGCTTCAAGAATTGCGATTAACGGCAATGTTCATGCTTCATACAACTTTGCTCAAGCACACGGAACATCATATTTTGAAGGTGCTGTTTATATGAAAGGAAATTTATTTACAAATAATGGTTTTCAACAGATATTCAAAAAATGATAATATCAATACTTCAATAAATGGACTAGAACCATATATAGAGACATGTACACCAGAAGGTTTCTATATACGTCATAATGATCTCGTTGCCATTAGTGTTGGCGATGTTAGTAATGCTTCTAATCAATATATGATGTGTGATGGATTAGTTAATAAAGCTATTTTTTAATAAACCTGTTGATGTGTTAGGTAATATTTATGCAAATGCTGCTGTTAATTGTGATAATGTTAGTATTGATACAGATGGTAAATTAACAATTGATACAAATTGTGAATTATACAGATATGTTAGTGCTTTTTCATCTTTTGATATGAGAAATACTGACGCTAATTCTTCAATTAGGCTCATTTGTGGAGACCCTGCCGTTCAAAATAACATCGTTGGGGCTGATGGTATTTCTACCGGATGGACTTTTAACACTGCTACTGCTGATTTCATGGGAAATTTATTTGCAGACGATGTTTATGTTAAAACTGGTGGAGCATTAAGAAGTAATCACAAAGCGCCTAACGGAGGGACACTGGTTACTGTTGATACTAACTTAGCAGTTCAAAATGCTTATTTAGCAACTAATACCATTTGACCATTTGATTTAACACCGGTTTCATTTTTTAATCGTATTTCAATGACAACTGGAACAGATATAAAGATGGGAACAAGTGAAATATCAACTTATTATGATGGTACTAGTCTATCTACAATTGATGTAATATTCAGAACAACCAACACTGCGTTTAGAGTGGCAGACAGCTCCACTTCTTCTTCAGTTTTTATTATCTATTGATAAGACATTTGTCACTGATTATATTAAGAGTCCCAGATCCATGGGGTTTAGACCTTACCTCAATTTATCTCAAATTATCTCAAATTATCTTATTTTTGCATTTAATGTGCAAAAACGTGCAAAAAAGTGCAAAAATATGCAAAAACATGCAAAAACATGCAAAAACATGCAAAAAAGTGAAAAAAGTGCAAAAAAGTGCCAACAAATGCAAAATCCTGCAAAAAATGTAAGCAAATGCAACAAAACGCCAAAAAATGCAAAAAACACAAAAAACAAAAGCAACACACACAAAAGTGCAAAACAGCATGCAAACACAACAATTATGCAAACAACGTGCACGAAATGCAAAAACAACAAAATCAACAAACTAATACCACAAACTGCAAGAAATGAAAAAGCAACATCAAAATGAATGCCGGGCATGGCAAGCACTAAAATCATGATGACAACAATGAATCCCATAATTCTACAAAAATGCACGATGAGGCCTCCAAATCCGTTGGTAAAGGTGTGTTGTTTGAGAAGGGCCTGGTGTGTGGGTGTGGGTGTTGTCTTTTTGTTGCTCGTTGTTGGTTGTTGGTATGTTAGTGTTTGTTGTTTGTTGTTTGGTGTTTGTTGTTGTTGTTTGTTTGTAGGTTGTTGTTTGTTGTTTGTTGTTTGTTTGTTTGTTTGTTTGTTTGTTTGCTTGTATGTTTGTTTCTCTGTTTGTTTGTTTGTTTGTTTGTTGTGTGTGTTTGTTTGTTTGTTTGTTTGCTTGTTTGTTTGTTTGTTTGTTTGTTGTGTGTGTTTGTTTGTTTGTTTGTTTGCTTGTTTGTTTGTTTGTTTGTTTGTTTGTTTTGTTGTGTTTTGTGTTGTTTGTTTGTTTGTTGGTTGGTTGGTTTGTTTGTTTGTTTGCTTTGTTGTTGTTTGTGGCGGTGGTGTAGTTGTAGCTTCAGTTGCAGTTGTAGTTGTAGTTGTAGTGATGCTTGTAGTTGTAGTTGCGGTCGTAGTTGGATTTCCACTTGCAGTTGTAGTTGTAGTTGCAGTTGTAGTTGTAGTTATTGTTGTAGTTGCAGTTGCAGTTGTAGTTAGTTGTCGTTTCTTGTAGTTGCATTTGTAAATGTAGTTGTAGTTGCAGTTGTAGTTGTTGTTGCACTTGTTGTAGTAGTTGCAGTTGTTGTTGTAGTGGTAGTAGTTGTTGTTTTTGTGTCTTGTTAGTTGTTTGCTGGGTGTTGTTTGTTGTTTGTTGTTTGTTGTTTGTTGTTGTTGCTGTTGCTGTTGCTGCTGCTGCTACTGCTGTTGTTGGTGTTGTTGTTGGCGGTGGTGGTGGTGGTGATGTTGTTGTTGTTGTTGCTGTTGTTTCGTTTGTTGTGTACGCTGTGTTTGTTGCGTGTGTTGTGTTTGTTGTGTTAGTCGTGCGCGTGTGTGTGTTGTGTTTGTTGTTTACCCTTGTGCGTTCTCATTAGCAACAGTTAGACCCAATTGTTCCGCTTGCGCCGCCTTAAGTTGTTGATTTTTCCAGAAGATGAACGGGCCCGATCATGGCTTGCAGTGATACCCTTTGTCAATATCAATCATTGACGAACAGGCTCCCAAATTGCCCTCCCCATTCCCTCAAAATTCCTTCACAATTCCCTCACAATTCCCTCAGAACTCCCTCAACAATTCCCTCAACAATTCCCTCAACAATTCCCTCGGAATTCCATCAAAAATCACCGCGAGGCCTTTTTCGAAATCCCATCAAAATTCCCTCCACGTTCACCTCAATCACATTTCCTTCAAAATCCCAGCGCGTTCCCCTCAAAAATCCAGTACACTTCCCTCACAATCCCAACAACATTCCATCAAAATTCCATCAAAACCCCATCAACATCCCATCAACATACAAACAAACACCTCAGCATTCCTGCAAATGTCCTTCATAATTGCCGCGCAATTCCCACACAAGTCCTCCGGCAAGATTCCCGCACAATTCCCTGAAATCCCTAAACATTCCAAAATTCCCTCAACATTAAAAACTTTTTGGCGAGTTTATCTCAAAGTGCCTCAACGTGCTGAGCTTGTTGACTGTGTGGGCCCAAAGCTGCTTAACAAAGTTATATCCGAGTGTCCAAAAAGTTTCAACTCATTCTTGGTATGCCCCCGCCACTTTTTAACAAATTTACCTCAAAGAGTCTCACAACTTTCAGCTTGTTCACAGTCTATGCCCGCCACTTTTCGGGAAAGCCATCTCAAAATATCTCAACTCACTTCATGTCACATGCATATTTGAGATAATTTGAGATAATTTGAGATAATTTGAGATAATTTGAGATAATTTGAGATACTTTGAGATAATTTGAGATAATTTGAGATAATTTGAGATAATTTGAGATAGAGTCTGGGGTGAGTGAGATAATTTGAGATAATTTGAGATAATTTGAGATAATTTGAGATAGAGTCTGGGGTGAGTGTTTTGAGATAATTGAAGATAATTTGAGATAATTTGAGATAATTTGAGATAATTTGAGATAATTTGAGGTAGAGTCTGGGTGAGTGTTTTGAGATAATTTGAGATAATTTGAGATAATTTGAGATAATTTGAGATAGAGTCTGGGTGGGTGTTTTCAAATAGTTTGAGATGTTTTCAAATAATTTGAGATAGTCTGGGTGAGTGTTTTGAGATAATTTGACATAATTTGAGATAATTTGAGATAGAGTCTGGGTGATGTTTTGAGATAATTTGCGAGGATTTGCGTTAATTTGAGAGAATTTGAGATAATTTTGGATACTTTGATACACTTTGTGACGGGCAACAACTGGGCGGGCTCGTTTAAAATTTCTTGGGGCCTCGGAAACCTGAAACGAGCCCACCCTTCAAACCTCGTCGGCAAGGGTTCAATGGCTTGTTGGGTTTGGGAGAGATGCTTTGAGGTAGAGTTTAGGGTGAACGTTTGAGATAACCTGTATTGAGATGAAACGAACTTGAGATAGGGTTTGACTAAAATCGATTGAGATAAACACATGTGCCTTGAAAAAACTTGAGGTCGTTGTTCATTCTAGCGCATACGCGTGAGGCTCGAAAGCGACCGCCCAAAAATGGCCGACCCCCCCCCCAAGCCGCGCGTGTGCCCATGCACTACTGTTGCTGGTTGTTGGTATTTCAGTGTTTGTTGATTGTTTTTGTTTTGTTGTTCGTTGTTGGTTGTTGGTATGTTTGTGTTTGTTGTTTGGTGTTTGCTGTTGTTTGTTGTGTGCTGTTTGGAGGTTGTTGTTTGTTGTTTGTTGTTTGGTGTTTGTTGTTTGTGTATTTGTTCGTTTGTTTTGTTGTTGTTTGTGGTGATGGTGTAGTTGTAGTTGCAGTTGTAGTTGTAGTTGTACTTGTAGTTGTCGTTGTAGTTGTCGTTGTAGTTGCAGTTGTAGTTGTAGTTGCAGTTGTAGTTGTGTTGTAGCTGCGGTTGTAGTTGTAGTTGCAGTTGTAGTTGTTGTTGCAGCAGCAGCAGCAAAAGCAACAGCAACAAACAACATCAAACAACTAACAACAAACGACAAACGACAGACAAGAATCAGCACCCAGCAAACAACTAACAACACGCAAAAACAACAACTATTACCACTACAACAACAACTGCATCTACAACAGCAACCGCCGCTACAACTACAACTGCGACTACAACTACAGTTGCAAGTGCAACTACAAGAAACGACGACTACAACTACGATTGCGACTACAACTATAACTACAATTACAACTACAACTGCTGCTGTTGTTGTTGTTGTTGTGGTGGTGGTGGTGGTGATGTTGTTGTTGTTGCTGTTGCTGTTGTTGCGTTTGTTGTGTGTGTTGTGTTTGTTGTGTTTGTTGCGTTTGTTGTGGTAGTCGTGTGTGTGTGTTGCGTTTGTTGTTTGTTGTTTGTTGTTTGCTGTTTGTTGTTTGCTGTTTGTTGTTTGTTGTTTGTTGTTTGTTGTTTGTTTTGCGTTGTTTGTTGTTAGTTGCTTGTTGTTTGTGTTGTTTGCGTTGTTTGTCAAAACATAATGCACGGCACTCCTGAACACACACACATGTGAAAACAACAACAAATGCAAAACCAAATGCCAAAAAAAACAAGTTGCCTTCAGCCTCGCCAACATCCTCGAGATAATCGAGAACGGCATTCATGAAGACACACATCATACAAATGACAAAAAATGCAGAAACAAATCCCAAACATGCAAGTTGCTTTCAACCTGACCTACATCTTCGAGATAATTCGAGATAATTCGAGATAGCCAAAAACCCCCAAATCTAGACCCCATGAATCTAGTACCCATAAATTGGTTAGGGAATTTGGAACAACAGTAAATACTGGAAGTTTTACAAATAATGCTTCATCAACGTTTAATGAAAATGTAACAGTTTTAGGAACGAAGAATTTATTATGTAATTTAACTGAACCATCAACAGGAACAAATATGGATCTTACGGCATCTACAGTGACTATAAATGGAACGTTTGTTGATTCAAGTGACTCACGATTGAAATATGACATAGACAATATCAAAATCTAATTGTATGAATGTCATTAAGAAATTTAAGCCGAAGAAGTTTAAGAGACGCGATAGAAATGATGGCGGTAAAACTCATATAGGATATATCGCAGACGAAGCATTAAAAGCAACCCCGAAAGAAATTGAAAATGGTGTGAGTAAGATAGAGAGTATTTAGGATTGAACTATTTAGTTTTACCCGTGCTAGTTCATAAGGCAGTATTAGAGTTGAATGATAAAAGATATAAACTTGAAAAAGAAATTAGGGAACTGAAAAAAAATCGAAATAAATAATTTCATATAAATACATAAGTATATTTAAAAAAATAAATTAAAAATAGATAATTAATATATATATATATATATGGACATTGACAGGAAAGTGAAAATAGAAGTAGTGCTTAATAGTAAAGGTATGAGAGAAAATATGCCACTGTGGTTGTAAAAATTACTAAAACAAATAAAAATAAATTTACATTAGATAAATGTAATAATAAAGAATGCAATTGTAATCATTCTAAATTTGATGAATATATTGAAGAATTAATAAATAAAAGAGACGAAGAGATACATCAAAAACGTATGGAAAATTTGTAGAGGGATAACTCCGATTTTGAATGTAGTACTACTTCCCGTTTTAATACCAATTAATATTTTTCCTTTTTATTATAAACAGTATTATTATGTAATTAATAATATTTAATTGGTAATTCAAATAGTAATGTTGAAACTTCAAGTATTGATAAAACCAATGATATTGATGTAGAACAACGAGATTTAAGTAGTATTGATAAATTACAGTTGAAAGCAGTTAAGCAAATGAGTGAAAGATTAGAAAAACCAGAGAAAATAAAATGTGACAAATTAATATAAAAATTACCGGCGTTGAACTTATGTAGTTGTAGTTTGTTCTGAATTAACAATATTAAAATCATGGATATTATTAATAACATTAAGTTAATGCTATTACTTGAATACTTCAACAAATTTATTATAGAACTTTCTTAAATGCGTTTCATTAAATCCACTTATCTTAACTTTATATCTTGCATATTTAAAATCTACTTATGTATCAGGATTACTAAAAAACAACTTATTTACACTACTACTATTATTTATATGATATTTCAATTCTTCAAACGTTTTACACACATTACAAGAAGTATGACCAGTAACATATACACCATTATCATCATTCATTTTTATATAAAAATCAATTGTTGTTTCGTATTTAATTTTCATCATATTTTCCAATCAAACTGTTTAATTCCTTATCATTAATATAATATTCTAAATATGATAATGGTGCCACTGATTTTACATTAAATTGAAAATACAAAAGATATATATATATATATTATCTTTATTCTCAAAATATATTGTAGGTTTAAATCTATTAATATATTTTCTAAAAACTTGACTATTTTTTAGTTTTATTATTTTAGATTGACCTAAAATATATGACAATATATTAAGCTTCATGTCTCCAGGTAAGTCATAAAATATCATATAGTATAATATGTTTAACTATTTAATTAGTAATTTTCAAATATTGTGAAAACTTTTTCATAAACATTTTATCTGGGTTCTTTTCTAAAAGGTTAATATATAAAAAACTATGCGGTTCATCAGTGGCAGTCTCATATATTTTGTAAGTTGGTTTTTGCTTTCGTGTAAATTATCGCTTCTAACAATTGCTGATAATTCATCTTGTAATATTTTATCTCTTTGAAGTTTCTAACTTTATAATAAAACAAAAGACTTATACTTACCCTAACAATTGGTGGCACGGTTGATGATGTTTGAAGACTGACAAGCGTTGATATTCCACTATGGCGACCTCTACAAATAAAGAATTTGACAATTTGTTATTTCTTGTTACTGCTGGATTATCAGATACATCATCCAATACAACTAATATATTAAATAACTTTTTCATTCCTTGTTTTTTCTGGTATTCAATTATTTTATTTTGAGTTTATATAACTCTTTCTAAAACTTCAACATTGAACTCTTCCCACCAACACGGTTCTTTATCAGTATCTACTGTCAAACCTTCTTTAATGTATTTTTTAACAGGCAACCAAATACTATCCAAATTTACTGATGGAGACCAGATAAAAATTCTTTCAAATGCACCTCTATAAATATCAAGTATCATTGATACAAGTAAAGTTGATTTTCCACTTCCAGATGGTCCGACAATCATCGCTCTCATCGGCAATTTAGGGACGACCTCGTGCTGACTTTGCTTAAAGTCATATTTGATTTCATGCATAATAAAAGTAATATTAAAGATATTTAGAAAACAATACACCAGCATAGACCCCAGATAGCACACCACGGCTATGAACCATGACGCAGCATCATAATGGTTCCCGCGGCGTGATGATGATGTTGACAGCGTCATGAAAATATCACAGCTACTCAGCATAGGGCGCTACATAGACGCGCAAACAACGTCCTAGTGAGTCCATCAGCAAAACGATGATGTTGACAGGGTGATGCTGATACACCAGCCACGAACGATTCCGCGCTACATATCTAGCAGAAAAAAGGCAGAAACGACGTCCTGATGAGTTCGACAGCATCATGATGATGCGGACGGCATCATGATGATGCTCACAGCGTCATGGTGACGGCAAAGGCAGCATCCTGCTGATATCACAGCCACGAATCATCTTGCGACAGTGTAATGAAATTCAGCATCACCCTGATGTTGACAGCTTTATGCCCGCCACCACACCCACGAACCACAACGCGGCACCGCAGCGATTGCAGCAGCATCATAACGTAGTTGACAACATCACGATGATACACAAGCCACGAACCATTACGCGCGACAGTTAGAGTAGTAACAACGTTCGAATCGGTTCAACAGCATCGTGGTGCTGCTGACAGCATCATGATGCTGCGGCCAGCATCATGATGATGCGACAACCACGAAACCCCAGCACCTGAACGGAAAAGCACTCATTAGAAGTCTATGGTTTCCAGCTATCCGGGAAATAAGCCCACGCGGCCAGCAGCACCTCCAACAGCAACACAAAACAGCACCTGCACCACCCCCAAACTGCATGCCCCCTAGCACCCGGCCGTCAGCTTCGCAAAGCAGTGCCCCCTTGCACCCGGCCGTCAATCTCGCAAAACAGCACCTCCGCCAACACTCCAAACTACATGCCCCCTATCTCGCAAAGCGGCACCTCCACCAGCACCCGAAACTGCATGCCCCCTAGCACCGGCCGTCAATCTCGCAAAACAGCACCGCCACCAGCACTCCAAACTACATGCCCCCTATCTCGCAAAGCGGCACCTCCACCGGCGGAACTGCATGACCCCTAGCGCCCGGCGGTCAATCTTGCAAGACAGCACCTCCACCAACACTCCAAACTACATGCCCCCCATCTCGCAAAGCGGCACCTCCACTAGCGCCCGAGGCTGCATGCCCCCTAACACTCCAAACTACATGCCCCCTAGCACCCGGCCGTCAATCTCGCAAAGCGGCGCCTCCACCAGCGCCACAAAACTGCATGCCCCCTAGCACCCGTCCGTCAATCTCGCAAAACAGCACCTCCACCAGCACCCCAAACTACATGACCCCTCGCAAAACAGCACCTCCACCAGCGCCCCAAACTGCATGCCCCCCAGCACCCGGCCCTCAATCTCGCAAATCACTTTCCCTTCTTGATTAGAAGTTAGAACCCCTATAGCTTTCAGCTATCGGGGGAAATATAAAAATATAATATAATTATATCATAATGTCAGGAGAATATATTAATTTAAGTGAAGTGGATAGTATTCGGATTTCATTCAAATTTGGTGATATCTTAGTGCCCAACACTGAACAAACATATTATGATACGATGTTAGAATTTTTATCAGTAATTAAAAACAAAATATTGTAGTATCCAAATCATCAGTTGAAAGTGACAGTAACTTATTTTTTTAAAAAGTTAGTAAACTTTATGAAAGATTATCCTGGTATATATACAAATGAAATGATAAATAATGTAGAATAAGTTATTGATATTAATATTAGAGATATCAGTGTAGCAACCGCAATGAAACTTAATACAAGAATAGCTTAAATGAATATTCTAATGAATATTAAATGGAACATCTTATGTTATGAGTGGTGGTGAATAACATAATGGAACAGGCTTTCCTTCAATCAATGAGCATGGAAGCTAATTCGTTTGATGCATTGTAAAGAAAACTCCATTGCTGTGCCCTCCGAATATTCTAACTTGCAAGAAAAATTAAAGACTAAATATCTATTTTATCTTATTGTTTATATGAATAGGAGATATTCAGATTATATTAGTATAATAAATGAAGTAGAGAATGCAGAACAAGTAATGATAACTGACAACAAAATAAAAAAGTTGTTGTTATTCATTAGAAATAATTAAGTTAGGAATACAATATATCAAAAATACAAATGTAAATAGTAATATAAATGGGACAAAAAAACAAAAGAATAAGACAGGTTTAAGTGTTTCTTCAACAGATGAAGATAGCGGAGAAATTGTTAAAGAAACAGCAGTAATTGAGGTTGCTTGTCCTATGTGCAAAAAGATGTTAGAACTTAAAAATGAACTAGAAATACAAAAGAAAGGAAATTGTAAATGTTCGTGTATTCCAACAAGTTTCAAAATTAGTAGAAATGATAAGAAAATGAATATTGATAAAACTAAAGACAGTATCAACTGAGAAACTGATGCCCATAAAATAACTTTTAAATGGGGTAGGCAAGCAACACCATCCGATAATAATGAAAACGAATCGCAGGAAACTGTTAAACAAATGATGGAAAATTAGTATTTAAAGGGTAGATTTAACATAATTGCACTTTATAAATATATAATTAAATAATAATTATATTAATAAATATCTAGTAATGCCTGAAAATGAGAATTATACTATTAATGGTTTAGTGAAGAAGATAACATTAAATACCAAAGCCTTAAAATGATATGATTAAATCCATTGATGACAAACTGAAACCAGTTGAACGCGAACAACAAATTACTGAAGAGGAGGAGAAGATTGAGAAAATATTTGAAAGCCGTGGCTTGGGTCGTCCGCAGGGCAGTTATGAAACAAAACAGAAGAAATACTGTGAAATGTTGAATCGTAATAAATCAAACAACAAAAGCAACAAACATTAGAGTTTTATAAAACTACAAAAAATGATGATGGAGTATATGTATTTTTTGAAAAAATGATATCTAAGTAGTTCTAATAATATGAAATTATGAGAATTATTTTCAGGCCGTGGTTCTGTTGGTGAAGTTGCTCGTGATTTAGGTTTTAATGTTATTTCATTAGACTTGAAAAATGCTGATATCAACACTGATATTTTGGAGTGGGATTACAAGCAGTTTGACAGAAACCATTTTGACTTTATTTGGAGTAGTCCCCCATGCACTGAATACGGTGTAGCAAAACTTACACCAGCCTCGACCCCAAACAGCAAAAATGCATGACAAGTCTGTATAACCCCCCCAAAAACAAGGCTTGTCCCCTTTATGTAAGGTGCAAACTTGAGTAGCTTCTGTGAGCAACACATAGCTACAATCAGTCCATGTGCGTCCCTGCAGGAAGTCCCCACATCGGATCCATCCTTCGGAGAGACAATTCCATGTCAATGCCATGTTCGAGAGTGAAGGCCCCGGGGATTCGGGGTGAATCAACCTAACACCTGGCAATAATCAAAGGAAGCTTCGACCTTTCGTAGTACGGACACTCAATTATGCGCTTTTCCATCACCGCAGCATTTGGTGGCCGTCCCGCTACTCTGCTGCAATTTGCGCATCAGTCTCAGCAGCCTGCGGCCGAGACTGCACGCATGCCACTTCTGGTTGCTATCTTCTTCGAGCTCGGCTAAAGGTCTTGCCACAAGCAAAGCAAGAGAGCACTTGCATAAACTTGCAGACTGCGCCTTGTAGCGATACGGCCGGGACATCCTCGCCTAGCAACGCAGACACACGCCGCGCCAAATTGGCAAGCGTCAGCAAAGGTGCCCGCTTGGCACACACCTCTGTCAACCTGCACAGCTCCAGAAAATCCTCAGTGTTTGAGCCGGCAGTAGCTAGGTCATCCAGGGCCTTCATCTCTTTCGTGTCCAGCGCGCCGTGCGCTCCCAAGATGGCCAACTCATGGCTTTGCTCCATGCGCCCAACACCGCTCCATTCTGGAACAAGCTTGGCTTTGAACGTCAGCTCCAGCCCTGCTCCATCTTGGAAACGTGTGAGAACTTTGCCCCAACTACCAATGCTGGCTGCACAGTGGACACCACCAGCTTGGCCGGGTTCATCTTGGAGTTGGTGCTTATGGTTCGCAGATTGGTGTTCACATGTGTGGTAAACCGTCATTCCAACGCACGCCGCTGGCAACAACTTCTGGGCCTTGCGTTCACTCAGCTCCAGCAGCACTGTAATCGACTGGCCGGGCTCGTGAACTCTTTCCAAGTTGTCAGGAGCTCCTATGCATCAACCAAGTTTTTCGAGGAGAACTCGACAAGTGCAGTTACGATGCAAACAACTTTTACGCCCGACTCACCCAGCCTATACTTCCAGGACAATTCTTTCTTCAAACCGTTCAGAATAACCTTGGAGCGGGCCCCCCCCTTACGATGCAACAAGATGATAAGCACGCCTGCTTGACTGTGCGTTCGCTCGTCGTTTTCTGCGATAGCACAGCAGATCTCCAAGAGCAAGTATAACCAGGAAACCACCAAGCCACTCTGCGATTGGCGAAACGGCTCTTGTTGATGGGACCCCAAAATCTCCCTGTTGCAATCACCACATTGAGCACCAGAGCCGCCGTTCCGTAATGTTGCTGGGGAGTTCGCCACGCTCGGAACCGATGTTCAAGGCGTAGTGGAGGCGAAGCTGAGTCGTCAAAGAAGAAATGGATGGGCCATGTCTGTAGCACGTGTTGGTCTTCACATCCCTCCAGCTTGGTTGCCCGACAAGCCACGTATGCTGCGAGCAAGTAGATCAGAATCTCGCCCGGAGCTGCCAAATTCAAGTCGAGGTCTCGGAAAAGAAACTGATTGCGAGCATGAAATGGAATTGCTCGGATTTCCAAAAATACCCACGGCGGAGGCTAGCACAAGCGCCATGCAATACGGCTCACGTTGACCGCTTTGGTGTTCCATGGGTCCAGAGACTGTAGGGAAGCTAGCGCCTCAGAGGATGGCACCTTACGACGTCCCGCCATGAAAACCCTTGAGCCCTCGCACTTGCAAGTCCTGGCACTTTCAGACACGTGCAAAACAGCAGCGTCCATATTGCGGAATATGTGGAAACAAGGCTGAGAAATCCGTCTTCCAACCTTCTGAACGAGATATGTCAAAGCTGCGACCCTGCCAGGTGTGAAACGCTTCAGCAAAATGCGTTTCGTTTGTCAGTGGGACTGGATTGCATAGGTGAGGAAAAAGCGTCGCGGTACATGTGTCCATTTCGTTCTCGAGAAACAAATACTTTGCTCAGGATTCTGAGCTGCTTTTTGGAAGCGCCGCACTTGTTGGTCAGGCGCAGGTTTGCATTCTGGCGCATCAGCAGAGCCCTGCCGAGCCTTAAATATGTACTGTTGTTCTCGATAAACAAATACCGTGACATCCGCCTGATTGCTTTGCTCAGGATTCAAGTTGCTGAGAGAACTTGCTCAGATAATTTGTGCCAAGAACTTGCCTGGAGAACTTAATCAAAAAAATCGGGCCAACAACTTGCTCAGAGGAACTTGCGCAGAGAACTTGCTAGGATTACTTGGCGCCGCGCGCTGCTCATGCTTTCGGGCCACCCGTCTTCTAGTCTCCTCTTGGTAGCATCACTGAAGTTCGAGCACCCTTTCTTGTTGACAGGGCTCTGCTGATGCGCAACGATGCAAACTTGCACTTGGCCAAGAAGTGCGGCACTGGCTTCCAAAAAGCAGCTCAGAATCCTCAGCAAAGCAATCAGGCGCATGTATATTTGGTTATCAAGAAAATGGACACAGGGCCCCTGCTGATGCGCCACAAGGATGCAAACCTGCGCTTGACCAAGAAGTGCGGCGCTGGCTTCCACAAAGCAGCTCAGTATCAGCCGGATGTCACGGTATTTGTTCAGCTGATGCGCCACAAGGATGCAAACCTGCACTTGACCAAGCATTTAAGGCTCGAGCTCAGCATGCGCCACAAGGATACAAACTTGCACTTGGCCCAGAAGTGCGGCACTGGCTTCCAAAAAGCAGCTCTGTATTCGCCGTATTTGTCTATCGAAACCAGTCTACATATTTAAGGCTCGGCAGGGCTCTCCTGATGCACCACAAGGATGCAAACCTGCACTTGACGAAGAAGTGCGGCACTGCTTCCAAAAAGCAATCAGCCGGATGTCACTATATAATTGTTTTTTATCGAGAAACATAAGGGCCCTGCTGGTGCGCCACAAGGATGCAAACCTGCACTTGACCAAGAAGTGCGGCACTGGCTTCTAAAAAGGAGCTCAGCTTCCTAGCAATCAGCCGGATGTCACGATTTGTTTGTTTATCGAGAAAAATAAGGCTCGAAATTGCTTGCTTCTAGCTCCAGCGATGCTCCACAAGGATGCAAACCTGCGCTGGGCCAAGAGAGAGGCACATCCTTTGCACACAGGCTAGCAGCAAAATCTGCGACATGCCCTTTCCCCGTTGCGAAGCATTGTTACAAGTGGTTCCTGCTGCCACGTGAGCCGAAGGGAGCCGAAGGGAGCCGAACGGGTTACTGGATGCCAAGCAAGCCAGGCTCAAAACTGGGTAAGAAGAAACAGGTTCAGTTGGTTTTGCCCGGTACCTTCATTTTTCCGGACCCTGTTGAGGGCTGTAAGCATTGCAGCATCTGGCGTCTGACCGCAGAGACTGGGAGACACAGGGGCACAAGCGGGAGACACAACCCTGGAGCCGGCGTCACAGCATCTGGCATCTGACCAGAGAGACTGGGAGACAGGAAGACAAGCAGAAAACAGGACCCCGGAATCGGCGTCACACTTTCCCATTCTCTATACCTCAAGTTAGAACCCCAATGCTTCGCTGTTTGGGGAACTAGAGGAATTAGGAAAATCGATTATGCAAATAGTATTGTCTTAAAAACTATTGAGATTAGTAAAAAATACTTCAATGTAACATATTTTGTAATCGAAATCTACAAACTGGATTATTGAAAAATCAGGAGTTTATGGATGAGTTTGAATTTAAAGATGTTGATTATTGTAAATATGGAATGCCTTACAGAAAACGCACTAGGCTCTGGAATAACATTACAACTTGGAAACCTAGAGATTTATGTAAAAAGGATTGTGGCAACATCAGGAATAATAAACATATTGAAACAGCACAACGGCTACCATCGGGCACCAAGGAAAAATGGGGAGACAACCCAACAATACATAAGCAAGAAGACCTATATAAAATACCTAGCGAATTAGTTTGTGAAATCTTAGTGAGTTTGACGGACTAAGGATTAACATAGCTTGTATTTTGGATTAACATAGCTTGTTTTTTTGGATTAACATAGCTTGTTGTTTGGATTAACATAGCTTTTTTTGGATTAACATAGCTTGTCTTTGGGATTAACATAGCTTGTTTTTTGGATTAGCATAGCTTGTTTTTTGGATTAACATAGCTTGCTTTTTGGATTAGCATAGCTTGTTTTTTGGATTAACATAGCTTGTTTTTTGGATTAACATAGCTTGCTTTTTGGATTAGCATAGCTTGTTTTTTGGATTAACATAGCTTGTTTTTTGGATTAACATAGCTTGCTTTTTGGATTTACGGTGGGCTCACATTATTAAGATATCTGTGATTTGTTGATTAGTCCATACACCATACTATGATTGTAACATTTATACCCTTATATGTTATAATTATAATGTAAGTATGGCGTTTTATATACTGATAATAAAACCATACAAGGAGCACCACGCGCAACTTCGGAATATCCAAATGTTGAAACATGATTAATTATTAAGTCTTCTCATTGAATTATTGAAAATGTTGTTTCTTATTGAATAATTCTTCTTAAAATGCGATATATCTATTTATCTCTTTTGAAAATATATATTTTCTCAAATATTTTGGGAAATATGTGTTTTTGAACATAACAATGTTTAGGTGTATTGTTTTTTCCAAACAATATGTCATTTTTAGTTTTGGTATGCTGTAATAAATAAAAACAAAAATATATTTATCAAAATGTGTTTAGACTGTTTCAAAATATGTTTTAAAATGGCTGTTTTGGGGCGCTTATTCAAAAAATGCAAAAAACACCTAGGGTGGACCCTGGACTGTTGAGTTAAAAAGTTGCGCATGGCCAGACCTAACTCCTGCAACCCCCGCCAGCGATGCAAAGTGTTGCATAGCGCCAGGAGAGAAATCCCAAGCTCTGCACACTGCCCGCCAATCCCCAGAACGCGTGATGGCGCTCATCAGGGTGCTGTAGCCTTGCCATTGACTCCGCCCGGCCACTGCATGCGCGTTGCTCAGCTCCAGGCTTGTGGCATCCGGCTGAACGGCAGCTGCGCGCATGAGCAACATGCACTTCCTGACGGTTCGGGAGTCCGAGTCTCTGGGATTCCGGCGGCCAAATCCGGCGCAAAACACTTCGAAACTCTCAGGCGGCGGCGCAGCCTGCGTGGTCTCTGCCTGCGGATTTCAGACGGGCCGAGGGTTTGCAACTGACAGACCGGGGAGGCGGCGGCATGGTCACAGGCAGACATGGTGGCGTTGTAGCCTTGCTCCAAGCGCGCTGGTTGAGAAGCAAAACGTATTGAAGCCAAGAAGCTGATGAGGTCTCCACTCACCTAGCTCCCACGGCAATACGCTCGGTCAAAGACAAAACAGAAGAAAAAAAAGCCAACAAGATTCGGACGCGAAGACGAGTCAGCGCCTGCTGCATCTGCATGCTCTGCAAAAGCGCGATGGCTGCCGGCCACTGGCTTGCAGCACTGCAAGCACTGATGGTCGCCTGAAAGCGTTTCCGAGTTCAAGCGTTTGAAGGCATGCAGCGCGCTCTCCGAGTCAAGACGAGTCAAGATGAGTCAAGTCTGTGCAGCGGACATTGAAGTTCACCACATCCGGCCGGATGGCATCCTACGCACGCCGCACGCGATGCAGCCGCACGCGATGCAGCCGGACGCGATGCAGCCGGACGTGCAGCCGGACTTGGCCTTGGGCATCTGCTCCAACAGCTGCACCGCCCCCTCCCAACCTCCGTCGCGCGCGTCTGGTGACTGTGACGCACGAAGACGCCGGAGACGTGACTAGGCAGCCCTGCGGGCCGCACGCCGCTGTGCGGAGCTGAGCGCAGTGAACAGGGCTGCGCTGAGCGCACCCTCCTGCCGCAGTTCGCCTTGAATTTCAGTGCGGCCGGGGTCAGCGCACATGCATCTCTGCAGCTCCGCGTCCCATCAGTTTGTCATATCTGCAAAACGGAACTAAGATGATGGCTGAATATGGACAAGGCCTCTTGCCAGCTGCAAACTTTCAGACGCCTGGTGCGGTCAGGCTGCCATGTGCCCAAACTCAACCACTGGCCTCAGCACTTGGCCACGCCTAGCGAATAGATCAAATCAAGGCTCTGTGCGCTGTCCATCTCAGTGCTCTGTGCGCATCCTCAGGGTCAGGCCGGACCGAGGTTTGGGCCGCACTGCAGAATTGCTTCATGCTCCATGGCTGTGGGGCAGGACACCCGCCTCTGACCTGCTCAAAAGTCAGTACGTGTCATGCGCAAACTCGGGCTAGAACTAAAATATGGCGTAGGTGTGTGGGTCTGCGTGTGTGAGCCTCAGGTCAGAGACATTACCCTTTGCATAAGCGACAGTGGCAATTTCTCTGTGCTTACAACTGACATGGAAATTCAGTGAGTTCATCGAATGTCCTCATAGATTAAGGTGGACATCGACAATTACTCACGGATGACATTATCGTCCATATTCCTTGAGCAGCATTGGTAGCATCAATGCATTGTGTAAGGATCAATGCAGGAAAGCCAACGGCAGCATCAGCAGTATGGCCATACTCAATTCAGAACCTTTTCAGCATCACTGGAGCCTCACTGGCGTCATAAGAATCCGCCGACCTGCTCAGGCGGGGCGGCGCCTGGGACACCGAAGGTCCCATCGAATGGCCGTAGGTGCGCTAGCTTTCTGCCAGGCTGGTCGGTCGCTGCAATGGTGTTTGCTGCTGCTCTCTCTCTGTCGCCCTGCCTCGGCGGTTCTCGTGCTTGCTGCGAGGCTGTGGCTGCCGGGCTCTGGCTAGTCTGCACTGCGCTTCTTAGTGGTTTTCGAAGGTGCCGTTAGGCACCCTCCGAGCGTGGCTGGCTGCGCCCTGGCCGTGCCTTAGCTGCTCTTGCGCTTGCTGCAGGGCTTTGGCTGCGAGGCCCTTGCGTGGGTTTCGAAGGTACCGTTAGGCACCCTCGAAGCCTCAATTTTCGGCTCTTTTTCGGTCCTTTTTGCACGCCGTGCCACTGCGCTTGGGTCTAGCGGAGGGCGCCCTTGCTTTGGCTGCGAGGCCCTGGCGAGTCTTCTTAGTGGGTTTCGAAGGTACCGTTAGGCACCCTCCGAGCGTCCCTGTTCGGTCCCTTTTCCGTCGCTTTTTGCACGCCGTGCCACTGCGCTTGGGTCCAGCGGGGGGGCGCCCTGGCTGGCTGCGCCCTGGCCGTGCCTTAGCTGCTTGGCTGCAAGGCCCTGGCGAGTCTTCTTAGTGGGTTTCGAAGGTACCGTTAGGCCTGCAAGCCTCAATTTTCGGCTCTTTTTCGGTCCCTTTTTGCACGCCGTGCCACTGCGCTTGGGTCTAGCGGAGGGCGCCCTGGCTGGCTGCGCCCTGGCCGTGCCTTAGCTGCTCTTGTGCTTGCTGCAGGGCTTTGGTTGCGAGGCCCTGGCGAGTCTTCTTCGTGGGTTTCGAAGGTACCGTTAGGCACCCTCGAAGCCTCAATTTTCAGCTCTTTTTCGGGTCTAGCGGAGGGCGCCCTTGCTTTGGCTGCAAGGCCCTGGCGCGTCTTCTTAGTGGGTTTCGAAGGTACCGTTAGGCACCCTCTGAGCGTCCCTGTTCGGCCCCTTTTCCGTCGCTTTTGCGCTTGGGTCCAGCGCGGGGGCGCCCTGGCTGGCTGCGCCCTGGCCGTGCCTTAGCTGCTCTTGTGCTTGCTGCAGGGCTTTGGCTGCGAGGCCCTGGCGAGTCGTCTTAGTGGTTTTCGAAGGTACCGTTAGGCACCCTGCAAGCCTCAATTTTCGGCTCTTTTTCGGTCCCTTTTTGCACCCCTGCCACTGCGCTTGGGTCTAGCGGAGGGCGCCCTGGCTGGCTGCGCCCTGGCCGTGCCTTAGCTGCTCTTGTGCTTGCTGCAGGGCTTTGGCTGCGAGGCCCTGGCGAGTCTTCTTAGTGGGTTTCGAAGGTACCGTTAGGCACCCTCCAAGCCTCAATTTTCGGCTCTTTTTCGGTCCCTTTTTGCACGCCGTGCCACTGCGCTTGGGTCTAGCGGAGGGCGCCCTTGCTTTGGCTGCGAGGCCCTGGCGAGTCTTCTTAGTGGGTTTCGAAGGTACCGTTAGGCACCCTCCGAGCGTCCCTGTTCGGTCCCTTTTCCGTCGCTTTTTGCACGCCGTGCCACTGCGCTTGGGTCCAGCGGGGGGGCGCCCTGGCTGGCTGCGCCCTGGCCGTGCCTTAGCTGCTCTTGTGCTTGCTGCAGGGCTTTGGCTGCGAGGCCCTGGCGAGTCGTCTTAGTGGGTTTCGAAGGTACCGTTAGGCACCCTGCAAGCCTCAATTTTCGGCTCTTTTTCGGTCCCTTTTTGCACGCCGTGCCACTGCGCTTGGGTCTAGCGGAGGGCGCCCTGGCTGGCTGCGCCCTGGCCGTGCCTTAGCTGCTCTTGTGCTTGCTGCAGGGCTTTGGCTGCGAGGCCCTGGCGAGTCTTCTGTACCGTTAGGCACCCTACCTCAATTTTCGGCTCTTTTTCGGTCCCTTTTTGCACGCCGTGCCACTGCGCTTGGGTCTAGCGGAGGGCGCCCTGGCTGCGCCCTGGCCGTGCCTTAGCTGGTCTTGTGCTTGCTGCAGGGCTTTGGCTGCGAGGCCCTGGCGAGTCTTCTTAGTGGGTTCGAAGGTACCGTTAGGCACCCTGCAAGCCTCCTTTTTGCACGCCGTGCCACTGCGCTTGGGTCTAGCGGAGGGCGCCTTGGCTGGCTGCGCCCTGGCCGTGCCTTGGCTGCTCTTGTGCTTGCTGCCAAAGGTCCCTTTTCCGTCGCTTTTTGCACGCCGTGCCACTGCGCTTGGCGGTTCCGATCCCGCTGCAGCAGCTGCAGTGCCAAACGGAAGGAGGGCGAGAAAACAATTTCCATCTACATGAAACACTTTCCATCAAATTCGCTTGATTTCAAAGGGCAAGTAGACTAACCCATAGACTATGGGATGATTGCCAGCCCCTGCCCAAAGGAAGGGTCGGCGGCACCTGGGCGCTAGCCCATTCTATTACGTCCTTGCTGTTGGGCCGGTCGCCAGAGGTAGCGGATGCGTTTTTGAGGAATGTCTGGCAAGCTTCAAATCAGCATTTGCTTCACTGATCCAACTCAAAGCTCGCTTTTGACTCTGGAGGCTGTGTCTGGTTCGCGTCTTGCCAAATTCTTTGCCAAACCTTGAGCGCAACTTCTGTCGCTCGTCTCTTTGATTCATTCTTTGTGTCGGCTGGCTCACCGCTGCAGGTCAGCTTGCCAGTTGCGCCTGGTCTAAGATCTGTCATCGTGATCGTTGTAACATGCTTTCCACTCAGAACTTCCTGGGTGTCATAATGTAGATCATCACTCAAACAGCCTTCGTGGAGCATTCCGTTGTACAGCCTTCGGAGCTTTGTTGGGTCATTCCCGCTCAGCAGTTGGCTGATGGGGCAATTTGGCCGACTTTTGTGGCGGTAGAAGGTCTCGTCGCCCAGCTTAATCCATTTCTTCTCATTCCTCTGCTGTTGTGTTTGCTTACGCTGCGCCTCCCGCTCTGCAGACCCAGCTTGCACTTTCTTTCCTCGAGACGGCTTTCCATGTTGCCGCAGCACATCTCCCTGGAATGTGTCACTAGGCACTGGGTAGTCTTGGTTCCACCTCTGCAACCAGCGGATTTTGCTCACGTCATCTCCGGCTGAATTCACGCGATCCTGAGCATCCCGAGCACGCTGTGCTGGACGACCCGACCCATGCTGCGCTGCAAGGTCTGCTGTCAACTCCTTGCCGAACACCTCCGACTCATTCCCAGCCCTGAGCTCCTCCAAAGTGCGCAATGCAAGAAGCGCGGACCAAAGAATTTCATGGGTTCGATTCTGTGGGCCTAGCCCATAATCATAAAAACATGCCACTCGCATAGCCATTGCTTCCAACAACAAGCCTGGTGGGCGGTCGCGCGGCAGCAGCAGTTTCAGCGCACGAATTGCATGGAGTGCTGGGAACGCCGGTTTTCCGTTGAAGCAATGCATCAAGAACATCTCGTTGGCTTTGCGGTCAGCACATCCAAGCATACGAGCAAAGCCCTCTTGTCGTATTTTTGGTTGAGGCTTGGCAACTAGGTCAATATTGAGCACCTTGCCATCTTCTACAGCACTAAATTTAATCGCTACCTCTTCGGTGACCACCGGTTCACCTGATCCGTCTGGTCCCCTCACCCAAGGGATTTTGCGAAGCTCTTCCTTAATCTGATTTTTCTCTTGATCTGTCACATCAATGCCTGCCTTGGGGGGTGTGTTACTGCGCTGCACAATCCAAGTCGCTCTGGCCTGGACTCGAGCATGTGCCTTTCAGCTGGCTTCCATAGATTCTAATGTTGCAATGTCCAAGAACAGATTTGCATGCTTGTCTAATCTTACACATCGCCTGATCTTGGAGCCCTCGTCCATAGGTAGTATTGTCGGTTGCCCGCCGTAACTTCCCAGCAAAATCTTTGGCAGCCGGTAGCGGCCCCAGCAGCCGTCTTAACGACTCGTTTATCTCCCTTTCCAGTTCGTGCTCGTCCTGCTGAGCACGAAATGTCTCTCCTGAATCAATCTTCTCTCGGAACTGCGCGAAGTTTAAAAGCGCAATGCGGGAGCCAATCCCGTGGACCCCATGACCATGCCTCCGGCAACCGAAGCGTCCGCAGCGCGAGACACTTACAGGCGCAAAGGCTGGCTGCTCGCCTGGCTCGCGCGCTGCGACAAACGCTTGATACACCGCGGTCGCCAGAAGGAAGCGCCTCACTGCTACCCGCGTCATCCCCACACTCCGCCAAGAGGCACATGGGCGAATGTCGGGAAAGCCCTGCTACGGGTAGCCTGTTCAATGCAAAAACTGCATGTTGCTGTGGAGGAACTAATGTGTGTACACATGTGAGCGCGTGAAGATGACTGTCAACGCACATATTGCATGAATGTACATTCAGTTGCCACTTCCACAGCATCAAGGAATGCAGCGGCGATTCAAGTCTTTTCTGACACCTTCAAAACAACTTTCTCTCTCGTGTCTAGTGAACATGCGTTGCGCTGCGTTGCTAGGATAGGTTGAGTCTCCACAACACCCTACGCAAGGTGGTCAATGGCCTGCATCATTCCACCCAAGCGGACTTCCAAGTCTTGAAAGACTTCAGAGAAGCGCAACTTGCAAAGACTGCTTCAACGCAGCCAGCATCTGTCCTTTTCAGATCCTACTGGGCAATAGCCTTGATAGATTTCAGCGTTGGCCGTTGAGAGGACTTAAAGTGCTCTCAGCTCAATCGCGACGCTGCTGTACAGAATCCGTTGGCCTGATCGCGCAACTTGCAAAGACTGCTTCAATGCAGCCAGCATGTGAATTGTTCAGATCCTACCGGGCAAGAGCCTTGACAGATTTCAGCGTACCTTGAGAGGACTTAAAGTGCTCTCAGCACTGCTATACAAACCCCAGCCTTCAACACTAATTTATCGCCTGGTCACGAGGCAAAACCAAACAACTTCCATCCTCCTCTTTGATGTCGGATAGCCCGTTGCCACTCAGCAAGTCACATGCCTCTCTGCCAGAACCGCACCACTTAGCAGAAGCACGTCCGAAAAGCGATATCCCGTGAGTCTTGTTCTCTGTGCTCGCTGTTTCCTGAATCACGCAAGACTCTCCTGTGACGTTCGGCCCGCCAAGAACAATGCCAACGTTGGCATTGCCGGAGATGCGGCAGTCTTCCATATGGCAGGTCCCCAGAGTGTTTGCGACCACCACTCCGGAACTCCCACAATCACAAACAAACGTGCTCGTCATCTCCAGCGAGGCTTTGTTTGTGAGGTAGACGCCGTTCCCGCGACCTGACACACGACAGCCTCGAAGAATCACGGATGCATCGTCGGCAATTACCAGCGCTCGCTCACCTTGGGTAGTCCCGTGAATGTGTATGTTCTCGAGCTGAACCTGCGCATTGCACATGAGGAAGCCACTTCCCTGACCACGACTAGTGCGCTGATGCCACCTGTCTTGAAGCAGGATCCTCTGCCAGACTGCTCTTGCCTCTGTCTTCACCGCATCTTTGCGCGCAAATCCCAAGGATGCAAACATCGGGGACTTTGTATCCAACAGGGATTGCGCAGTAGTTGCGAATTCTGGGAAAGACAGAAAGCCTTGTGTTTCTTCGCAAAAGAAACTAGCAACCAGCTCGGCTTTCCAATCCTCTTCAGTCTGCGCGGCCTGTTGGCTAGCGGTTGCCCACGTGGCGCTCTGGAATTGCTCGAGGGTCAATCTTTGGTGCTCGGCAGCTTCGCCCAGGCCTGGTTTGAGCACGAGGCGCTTGCCAAACGTGTTGTCGATGCAGATTGTGTTGCCGTCGCTGAGGGCAGAGATCTGGACTTCGCAAGGGTCGCTTGACATCAGAGAGATCAGCGATGCCATCTGCAGGGAGATGGAGTCAGGGCAGCACAGTGGGACTCTTCCCAGCTCCGTATGCTTGAAGACCTGGGCAAGCTTGCGGATGTCCTGCAGTCTGGTCATGATTTCGGCGCGCAGCTGGTCAGGCATGGTGCAAAGCAGGCTGCGTACTTCGCCGGAAAATGAATCAAACAGTCTTAGCTGATTGGCGGCTGTGTCTTCTGGATTCAGTGTGCTGGAACTGGTAGCAATCGGCAGCGTAGCCGGGCGAGCCTTCGCCTGCCCCCACAGCTTCTGCTCACAATGGCAAAACATCCTGTGCGCAAGAGGGAAGATTGCTCAACACAAGTAAGTCATCATTCGAAACACTCACACACACACAGGCTACTTCAGTCTCTCCGCGCAAGGCTGCAAGCGTTGGTCCTGAGGTGCTGTTTCATCTTGCGGCTACATCGGAAGCCGCACTTCATTTCCTTCTTCAACCCTGGGCATTGTCGACGATGTGAGGACTTCCCTTGGCAAGCTTTGCACAATGGTGGAGGCCCAACGTCAGCTGCGCTGGCTCCTGGGACAGCTGCTCCTGGCCATGACCTGGTCTGCCGGTCCGTAGATTGATGATCCTTCGCGGCAGCACTTGGACGAGTGACATCTTGCGAACACTAGCATTATATGGCGCGAAATGTTAGCTAAAGCAGCACCTGCGCAATGCGTGAGTCATCCGTGTCAATGTACCTATCAAACGCAGGCATGATGTCTGCCCATTGCCTTCCATGATGTTCTCCTTGCTGACGTTGTCAATTGTGACTTGACCAAAGCGTGACGGACACTGACACTCAGCCACACAGGTTTAACCCAACCACATGTTCCCTCACGCGAGTCTGGCAACTCATCTGCGCACAGGCTTCACAAACTTGTGCACTCACACACACACACAAACACCCTGCCTCGCAACTCCCATCCAAAAACTCGCGGATATCAGCCAAACCGCTGGTGTTTACCACATGCTCGTACATAGAATGTGAATGTGGTACAAGACCAACGCCTACGTCACCCGCCAACGTCTCACTGAGGAGTCCCTAAGCAGGCTGGGACTTGCCCAGCAGCCCAAGCCAACAAGCAAACCAACTGACACAAAACTTGCCGTGCCCCAATCAAGAGCAGTCTCCTCCCGGTAATCATGGAAGTTCCCGCTCTGGAGGTAGAACACCGGACGCAAACCAACATCTGCAGTGGCCTTGCACTCCCAAAGGCTTGCCGGCCTGTCGCCGGAGAGGAGAAACCAGCGTTCTGCTCGGCGGACAGAGTTCCTGGACCTACATGCGCAAGTGTGAAGGATGTGGCCCAAAAAAAGACAAAAAGTGTTTCCTCCTGCTCCCTTCTGTGTTTGATTCATACGTTGATCTCCATGCAACCATTTGGCTCAAGGCCCATCTTCTACTCTTTATTGCCACTGTACATACCGTACACGTACAGGCAGAGAAAGGGGATTAATTGCGGACCGCTTTTCCGGTTTTACCCACTGCCATCCACCATTGGCATATTGGGTCATCGTGCGGAATAGAAGAAGGGACCTACAAGAGACCATTAGCACAAGGCACCTGTTATCACGTGATTTGGTGCTCCAGTTTCGAACCTAAATTGTGGTGGCGGGGGGTTTCCCGCATCAACCCATACGAGATGTCATCAGATGGAGAAGGCTTAATGGAGGGCTACTAGAGCGTAGGGCTACTCGAGCGCAGGCCAAAGTGTGCTGATTAAGATATGAAGAACTCGCCGATGACTGGACAACCTTCACTACCATTGAAGCAGCCAAAAAACCGCTCCTTAAAAGCAGGCTCGTTGGAGATGCATACATGTACAAGGAAGTTCTCGACAATACATTGCTTCAACATCCCGAAGAAGGTGAACTCCTTCAAGAACACGCTGAAGCAGTACTTTCTCAAGAGCAAAACCAATGTGTGCCTGTACAGGCCTCTCAGCAGAAAACTTTGAAAGTTCCTCATTTTCACATCCAAGTTCGACATCCTTCTAAAGAGATTGAGGCAGCCTGGATGGACATGATGCCAACATACACTGCACAGTCACCAAAGTTTCGAGCATCCGTGCAAGAAGCAACCCTTAGGACAATTGCTCAGCATCAGCAAGTCGCCGGCGCCCAAGTACCGCCTCCAACGTTGCTTGCCGAAGACGACCCAGAGGTCCGCAGACAACGTCGTCAGGGGCATGCAGCAGACACAAAAGGAAGCGTTTCCCTTTGGACAAAGCATAATGTTCCATACTCCAGAACGAGCTGTCGGATCAGCAGAGGGAAAGACTCATCAGCGCAATGTCTTTGAAAAACACCACTCGACAACTACTCCTCTGGGATGCTGAAGACGCAACACCACCACCTCTTCATCACGACCAGGACATCCGTCCAAGATCCACCCATCCGACCTCCAAGAGAAGAGGCAACCGAAGCAACACTTTCTTCATCCTAGAATCCGGGCAAAATCCCTACGACGGGAACAATGGTTACCCCTCATATGACAATGGCAAAGGAAAAGGCAAATGTGAGAAAGGAAACAGCCGTCTGCGAGCCCAGGCTGCTGAGCTCTCAGAGCCTGCTTTGGTGGTTGGACAGCCAAGAACGGGATCATCATGGAAATGGAGTGAAACAGGTTGGTTCTCGTTTCATGAGACATCCATCACCGGACAAGCAACGATGGCATTCCGTGATGCATTTCAGTAGCATGAAAACGAAGCCACCCGCAACGAACTGATCCAAGCCGATACAGTTTCAGCACACAACTTGTCAACAAAGCTGATGGCGCCTGTCATCAACCCTCAGCACAATCCGACCTATGCGATTCTGGGCAATGGGTGTACCAGATCCATGGGCAGCTGGCATGCAATCCAGCGTTTTACACAGGCCATCGAACCCATAAAAAACCTCATTTCCTGAGCACATCCCGGCCGAGACCAAGTTCACTTTTGTCGATGGAAACATAGCCAAGGTCAACTGGACCTTGCAACTCAAGTATCACACAACACCTCCAGCTAGCACCAACATCGACATGCTTGAACAAGCCACTGTACCGACACTCCTTAGTGTCAGTCAAAAGCGGAACCTGTACATGCCCATCAAGCACACGCCGCAGTGCGACAAGATCACATGTAAGGCATTCGGCATGGACGTCAAGCAGTTCCAGCATCCAGTGCAGGACACGCACTATGTCAGAAATCAGACCGTCACCTATGGGGGTGTAAGACAATGGAACTCGCATTCGGAAGACGACCAGCAGATTTCCTCCAATCTTGATGTTGCAACACCAACTCAGTTGACGATCGACAGGAATGAGGAAGAGCTGACAGCCAACGAGATCAAGCAACTGCCAAAGCAGGCATTCCAAGAAGCCCATCAATCCAGACAGACCTTGCACAGCATCTTCGAATGAGCTCCAAACCTCTAGGACGAAGGTATTTTGCTCATAAGAAGACAAGCCCAAGATTCGTTTGAATGAAAGCACAGGAGGAATTTGACGTAAAGGGAGGTCGTTTCTCTTGAAGGAGCAATGGTTTGCCTCGTTCCAGGAACACGACTCATCAAGGTGAACATGACAAAGGTCAGAAAAGAGAAGACGATTCCTCCAGGAAAGCCAGGCATTGAACTGTTATTGCCTGACGAGAAGGAAGCCTTGCAGAAAGAACAAAGGCTCCTCTGCCGATCCCAAGAAAAAAGAATCATCCATGCCGGCTCCTAAGCCATCAGCCTCACGTCCATTGCGCATCGCGGGAAAGAAGCTTCATGCGCTGACTATGAAAGAGCAAAACTAATATGGAAGCACTGTAAAATTAAAAACCTCGGTCATTTTCCCGACTTGTATGTAGACCAATCCAATACTAGAAGCCGATGTAGGTGAAATTTTCAGAGAACAATGCTCAGGTTATGCATTAGACCCCGCCCATTACAACACATTGCCTAACTTTGCTTGGGGCGTGATGTTATTAAAAACTTTTACACGATGAAGAACTTTATAACATGGTTGAGAAGGGGTTGGGAAGTGGAATGTGTCGGGTTTCAATGAAAGGCAGCTAATAAGTACTTAGGAGATGGCTATGATGAAACAAAACCGTCCCTTTTCCTGGACTTATCAAAGCATGTGTGTTGAGGGCCATAACCACTGAAACCCAGATGTGATTTAATATCATTAAAGTCTTCATTTGCATCTTCTGTTTGAATATGTAGTACAAAACTGTCAGAGTCGGTATATAACACTTTTTCATCATTCCCATACTCATTCCGTTTGTCATTTCGGTTTAACTTCACGTTTGCCTTCCCCAACTCCTATAAGATTTTCACTGATGATATGTTTCTCGCACATTGCCAGCCCGTAAAGCTTATTAGCGTCTAAATAATTGATGTAGGATGCTTTCAAGGATGAAGCAGATGGGGGGAGAGCAACAAACTTTATAGCGTTGAAACCGGAATCTTAATGTTTTTAAGGTACACAATGATGAGAAGAAAAGAAGAGCAAAGGAATAGCAAACCATAAAATGAAGAAGGGACTGTCATATGATTTTTGTGATGACGCATTGAACAACTATACTTGCGAAACTATAACATTGAACAGCATAAGAAATGAAGCACATCAAATAAACAGCATGCAACAAACAAAACAAGCGGTATCAGCGTGTGAAAGCAAAAGGTGTTATACACTACGGGCATTGTTTTCATGGTATAGTAGAATAATGCTAAGACACCTAAAGAAATAGTTATATTGTTAATTAAGTAAACTGGCCTGTTTTTCTGGTAGATGGCTGCAAAAGAAGGTTTCTATGACCAGTGATGAGTGATGAGTTTCAGACTTCTCCACAGATTCAGAGGAAGAAATTAAGAATGCAAAAAACTGGAAAGCAAAAAGAAATGGGTGCGGATTTATTTTGGGATTTTTTTTCGTTTTGTTTTGGGAATTTTTTTCGTTTTTCGTCCGGGCCAGAAAAATGTCGTATTTTACAGCATTTTCTCGCGAAATTGACGCATTTTACACTAGCTCGTCAACATCCCCAGCATCGTTTTCAACATCCCCCGCATGTCCGACCAACATCCCTAGCATCACCAACAAATCGTGGCTAACAAAATCCAAAACTGTAGCTGGCGGGTTGACGGGGTCAAAACAATGATGCTTCAAACAGGAGGGCATTTCAATCCCAGCAAAAAATACAAAAAAACAATTAAGAAAAACAGAGCGGGGTAGTGATGATTCGAACAGGAGTGCAATTAAATCTCTGCAAGAAAGGGTGTGATAGCATTTAAAAGGCAGCGGGAGGGTTGGCGGGGGTGGCTTCCCCTATGATGTTCGAAGAAATGCATACGTACAGACATACACGGACTACACAGATTACCTAAAATGTCGTATTTTGCAGCATTTTCTCGCGACATTGGATGCTCGAAAAAGTGATGATTCAAACAGGGGTGCAATTCAATCTCTGCCGGGCCAGTAAAGTGTCGTATTTTACAGCATGTTCTCGCGAAATATACCCCGCATGTCCCACCAACATCCCTAGCATCACCCACAAATCGTGTGACGGGGTCAAAGAAATGATGATTCAAGCAGGAGGGCATGTCAATCCCTGTAAACAAATATAAAAGTAGCGGGGGGGTTGGCGGGGGCGGCAGCCCCCCCACGATGTTGTTTGCAGAAGTGATGATTTGAATAGGGGTGCAATTAAATCTCTGCAAAAAGTCTAAAAAGTAGCGGGGGGGTTGGGGGGGGCGGCAGCCCCCCCCCATGATGTTCGAAGAATTGATGATTCAACTAGGCGTGCAATTAATTAAATCTCTGTCGAAAATCTAAACGTAGCGGGGGGGGGGGTTGGGGGGGGGCGGCAGCCCCCCCATGAGGTCGGAAGAAGTGGTGATTCAAGTAGGGGTGCAATGATTCAAGAAAGGGTGTGATAGAATTTACAAGGCAGCGGGAGGGTTGGCGGGGGTGGCTTCCCCTATGATGTTCGAAGAAATGCATACATACAGACATACACGGACTACACAGATTACCTAAAATGTCGTATTTTGCAGCATTTTCTCGCGAAATTGGATGCTCGAAAAAGTGATGATTCAAACAGGGGTGCAATTCAATCTCTGCCGGGCCAGTAAAGTGTCGTATTTTACAGCATGTTCTCGCGAAATATACCCCGCATGTCCCACCAACATCCCTAGCATCACCCACAAATCGTGTGACGGGGTCAAAGAAATGATGATTCAAGTAGGAGGGCATGTCAATCCCTGTAAACAAATATAAAAGTAGCGGGGGGGTTGGGGGGGCGGCAGCCCCCCCCACGATGTTGTTTGCAGAAGTGATGATTTGAATAGGGGTGCAATTAAATCTCTGCAAAAAGTCTAAAAAGTAGCGGGGGGGTTGGGGGGGGCGGCAGCCCCCCCCATGATGGTTGAAGAATTGATGATTCAACTAGGGGTGCAACCCCCCCATGATGTTCGAAGAATTGATGATTCAACTAGGGGTGCAACTAATTAAATCTCTGCAGAAAATCTAAAACGTAGCGGGGGGGTTGGGGGGGGCGGCAGCCCCCCCCATGATGTCGGAAAAACGCCACCTGCCGAAGAGGAACTGGGAATGCAAAGGATGCGAAAAGCCAAAAAGCCACCAAAAGCTGATAAACCAGCAAAAAGCCGAAAAGCCTACAAGCCCAGAAGCCGAGAAGCCAAGAAGCCGAAAAGCCAAGAAGCCAAGAAGCCAAGAAGCCAAGAAGCCAAGAAGCCCAGAAGCCGAGAAGCCGAGAAGCCAAGAAGCCAAGAAGCCGAAAAGCCAAGAAGCCAAGAAGCCAAGAAGCCAGGAAGCCGAGAAGCCAAGAAGCCAAGAAGCCAAGAAGCCAAGAAGCCAAAAGCGAAAAAAAATCCCAAAAAAACGAAAAATCCTAAAATAAATACCCCTCCAAAAGAAATAGAGCGATGTCCTGAAAAAGAAATATAAGGAAGAAGGGCTTTAAAGATAACTATAAACAAAATGATAAGTCATTAGAATGAAAGATGTGGGTGTATGATGAAAAGCAGGTCTAATATAGCAAAGCAATTGAGGCCGGACAGATATAAAAAGAGTTCTTAGAGGGTGGGCGTATCAGAATGCTGTTGAGAAAGGATGCTGTACATGTTAAACTAGTTCAAGTTACAATGTTTTCGTTTTAAGTGTTCTCAGCTTACCAAAAGTATTTCGCGCCTATTATATTTTAATCTTTCCTTCAAGTTCATAGTACTTATGAAGCATCATTTCACGACCTACATTTGTTATTTTGTATGTTGCTTGGCTCGGTTTCTTTCCTTGATGTGTAATTACCTTTTCCTTTGTTACAAGTTTTGACTTTATCACCGACACTTGATTTAGGAGACCTTCTTTTAAAATCTCTTTCATTAATGAGTTCGCAACCGCTTCTAATTTTGTTCATTAGGTGTACGTTTTGCTGTCCCGTGTTCCATATGTTGGTTATGGTTCGTTAAAACTGCCTGTAATCAATTCGTCCATGTTTTATTAGTTGCTTTTCTTCTGTCTCCTAACATCTTTTTGACGGTGCGAATAACACTGCCACATAGATCGATGCAATGCTTGTCATAATATATTAGCCTGTGCGTTCGCTCTCGCAAGCCGTTTTCATTTCCTATTTCCTTTTCATGAGAGGTCATTTCCTTAAGTAGTTTTACAGAAGTCAGTGTCATGGGTTGCGTGTGTTTAATAACGCTAAATAATAAGAGTTAAGGAGCAAAGATTACCAAAACCGTTCTTGATAATCTTGTGTTGTAATCACTGGTTCATGATTAGTGTTAAACCTCCCTGTGCAATTTGTCTATGTGACTGATGGACTGATGGTCTCGTTGAAACCTACTAATGTTTTGTATACATTATGTTTATCTGTTGCTTTAACTAGTTCTGCTTCACAATCGGTTTAATCATTACATTGATGTATAAGTTCTTGAACATTTCATATCGATCTTTGGAGCATTTCATTGCTTGCTTGATAACATCTGTTGAAGGCAACCTCTGTCTTGTAAAATACCAGCGAACATGAAGTTCTTTTATTTTTGCAAGATAGACATTCATACGTCATAGAAAACACATTTGAACACTAGTTTAATCAAACGGCGTTTTGCCAAGAACTTTGTAGTTCCTGTGGTCTCTATACCATTTACACTGACTTGGTTTAATATCATGCATCAATTTGTTTTTTACATTCATAAGTCTTTTTTGTCTTCAGGTCTATTCCTCATCAAGTTTAGTCACCGAAACTATAAACTAACCAGTACCTTGACAATCAATTCGATCGGGCCCCGCTAGATAACTCTAATAAATTCCTTTGCTAGAATTGTGTAGATGTTTTGATAAGTTAATTTACTCACTTCTGGGTTGGTTGGTCTTATGGTCAATAATTACCTCGCAGTATTTCTGCCTCTTATCATCAGAACTGCTTGAAGGGCGTCCAATTTGTTTCTTTTCAATAACACTGCTCGCCTCTGCTTTAATTCTATTTTCAAGGGGTTTAGTAATCAACCTCTCATCGGTAGTCTTAACAAGTTCAGACAATGCTTTGACATTCCTACGAAGGGTTAGAAGCTTCTGCATTAAATCGATAATTGTAAAACTTTCATTCTGACATTTCTATATGTGTGAATGTTAGATATTTTGTTGTTTGTGCTTTTTTATGAGCTTGAGTATTCGTAAACATAATTTTTCAATAAAATAGGAACGGAACGTGTTAAAACCTTATCACCTTTATCAGCTCCATGCCTCGTCCTTATTAGTTCTTCTTTATCTATACTTGCAAGCCTTTCATACAATATGTTCCTTTGTTGATTGCCTCAAACCAATGAAAACATTCTTCACTTGACTATTCAGCAAAACTTCTACCACCATCAAACAATTTGATTGTTTCTTCTTCATCCCACTGTACTATTCTTCTATCTTCACACTATGCAGATACGGCATTATAGATATATAACTTCTCAAATTTTTACACCTAAAATAGGTTTAATGCTAAATCTACCCTCTTTAGACAATTTTCAGCCGTTCCTTTACAGCAGTCTGTGTTTCTTTTTCTTCTTTGCTACTTGATCCTGGCACACCGCACCCCCATTTAGATGTCATGTTGTTTGAATGCAAAACGCGGGTACCGTCTTTGGTTGTACCAATGTTCATTTTCTTTTCCTTCTTACCAATTTTGAACCCTATTGGCACACAGGTGCGTTTGCAATCTCCCTTCTTTTGTCTTTCTAACTCGTTCTTCATTTCTAAAAATCTCTTACACATAGGACGAGCAAACTCAAGAACTGTTGTTTAGTTAGTAACTTCTTCACTACTTCATCTGTATCAATACAATCTGAATAAGTCCTATCAATGTAGAATAATAAGCAGTTATCAGAACTCATCTTACTATTTAGAATACTCGCAAGGCAATGGGATTTCTTCACACTCAGCAACACAGAAGTGGCATCCAAACTATGCAAAATAACTATCTTCAGCGCTCATTGAGTGAGCCAATGGCGCTGTTCCATTTCAAGACGCATCCCCTAAATCGGGTACAAAAGGTTATCTGGGATTCCACACCGGGTCATCCCTAAATCGCCAATCAGGAGTATCATAACTGGGCCGTCGGGAAGCGGCTAAACAGTTTTATTGGAATATGATACTTGACATATACAAAACTGTTTCGAAAGGATATTCATTTGGTCTCCTTCAATCAATGTCGATAGTGCGCGGTTGCCGTACAAAAGAAAAATGAAGGTGGATTATGACAAAGAACCTTACTTATTTGAAGAGTTTAAAGCAGAAGATTTAGAACACGTGATAGAGACACAACGCAAGATATGAAAATATAGTAAAGAGACAGATTAAAAATGATTTCGCTATCGTTTTTTGGTGATAGAAGCAATGACCCTAAGGTGGCGAGACATGACAAACTCTTAAAATCATTGTACGTAAGAGGACGTCGTAACGGTGTATCAGCAATAACAAGTGTTCAGAAATTTAATACACTACCACCGTGAATTAGTAAATGCTACACATTTGCTCTTTTAGAAAATGAGAAGCTTTGACGACATTGGGTTGCTACAAGATGAACTGTCAGGAATTGCCAGAAGCAACAACTTACACGAAAGCAAGAAATGATTGTTGTTTTTTGATCTGCTACTGACGAACCACACAGTTTTCTATACATTAACCTTCTGGAGAAATCATTGATAAAATGCTTCTTAACTTTTCACAATAATTGAAACTAATTAATCAATAGCGTTAAGCCACAGGCTTAATGTTACTAAGTTAAGAAATGAATACGAACAAATGCTGGGAGAATCCTATTTGTGTTTCTTTGCTTGATTGTTTTTAGCAAGGCTTTTGCCTTAGTTTTTAAGACTGCCTTCGAATTCAGTTTTCAACCGGGCGCCCGAAGACAAATTCAAACTCGAATTCCTATTATCGAATACATAAGTGTGGAAACATTGGATATTTCAGATGTTTTAGTTGAATAGAATGCAAGGCTCAAGTCAACAGATGGTGGTTCGTATGTTCGTTCAAAAGAAAGTATAAAATACTCTTCATCAGATTCTACTTCTACCGCTGACACAAACTCTGTCATTAGATTTAGCATTACTGGACAGGCAAACCAATGGCTTTCGCTTCCTTCACACATTTTAGGGTTTACTCTAACACTGACGTAGAAGCAAATCACGAGCTCCGACCAATTGATACACCGGGATTCTTTGATAGGGCGTGTGTTAGTGGGTGATGTCCATGTGTGTGATTGAAACTCTTTCTCCCGCGCGCGTGTTCATTAAAGTCATCAAAAGAAAAAGAGTTGCTGAGGCAGTAGGTGTTGGAAATAGCCTGTGACGCAAAAAGGAACGTCACCAATAACAATTGCCAGTAGAGCCGGTGAAGTCGGTGGGCGGAAGTTTCAAAAATATAAAAACTATAGTTTTCTTTCTCTTTCTTTTCTTGACTCTTTTTCTCCGTCATTCTTCCTTTCTTCCTTTCTTTCCTTCCTTCCTCCCTTCTTTTCTTCTTTCTATCTGTCTTTTTTCTCTTTCTTTCGTTTGCTTGTCTATCTATCTTTCTCTACCTATCTATTTACCTAACTACCTATCTATCTATCTCTCGTGTTATCTATCTATCCGCTTATCTATCTATCTCACTATCTCTCTATCTATATGTCTACCTATCTCCCCAGCCCTCTATCTATCCATCTCTCGATATCCCTCTATATCTCTCTCTCTATCTATCTATGCATCTATCTACCTATTTACCTTTTTATTTTTTGTCTATCTATCTATCTGACTATCTATCTATCTATCTATTTCTCTATCCATCTACATCTGTCTACCTATCTGTATCTCTATCTCTTTTTCTATCTATTTATCTATCTATCTCTCTATCTATCTGTCTATCTATCTTCTGCTGGTTTATCTATCTAACTATTTATCTCTCCATCTATCTCTCTATCTCTCTTTCTTTCTATCTTTCTATCTCTCTATCTCTCTTTTCTATCTGTTTATCTCTCTATCTCTTTCTCTATCTCTTTCTATCTATCTATCTATCTATCCATCTACCTCTCCATCTGTCTGTCTAGCTCTATATCTCTCTACGCATCCCTCTGTCTACCTATCTATCTATCTCTCTCTCTATCTGTCTACCTATCTATCCATCTCTCTATCTACCTCTCTATCTCATTCTCTCTACCTATCTCTCTATCTACCTCTCCATACACTTGTCTATCTATCTATCTATCTATTTATTTCTCTATCTACCTACCAATCTATCCATCTCTCTCTATCTCTGTTTCTATCTATTTGTCTATCTCTCCATCTATCTATCTATCTACCTATCTTTCTATCTACCTACCTATCTGTCTACCTATCTATCTGTCTGTTTACCGTTTATCTATCTATTTGTCTATTTCTCTATCCATCTATCTCTCTATCTATCTATCTATCTCTTTTTCTTTCTATTTATTTATCTCTTTCTATCTCTCTCTCTCTATCTCTCTCTATCTATCTATCTATCTCTCTCTGTCTGTCTATCTATCTGTCTCTTTCTCTATCTCTTTCTACCTATCTCTCTGACTATCTCTCCATCTGTCTACAGATCTATCTATCTATCCATCTATATCTGCACTTAAAAGTTGCGTTTTCAATTGTTGTTCCACTTCAAGTCTGTGACGAAGCTGCGCAACTCAGACAAGACCTCAACTGCACCCCTGGAAGTAATTCTGTTTTCATCCAAGTTCAAAGCATCATGGAGCGTGTTGCTCGAAGTAGGTTGAGCAACTCGACCAGAAACGCGTACTACTTTCGTACTTAAAAGTTGCGATGTTCAAGCCAGCTGCGAAAGTTGACTTCGCGTACTACTTTCGTACGTGAAAGTTGCGATTTCCGAGCCCGGCTGCGAAAGTTGACCTTGCAAAAGTGCTGCGCCTGCCACGAAATCTGTACTTGACCTTGCAAAAGTGCTGCGACTGCCACGAAATATTTACTTGACATTGCGAAAGTGCTGCGCCTGCCACAAATTTTGCACTTGACCTTGCGAAAGTGCTGCGCCTGCCAGGAAGTCTGCACTTGACCTTGCGAAAGTGCTGCGCCTGCCATGAATTTTGCACATGACCTTGCGAAAGTGCTGCGCCTGCCACGAAATCTGCACATGACCTTGTGAAAGTGCTGCGCCTGCCACGAAATCTGCACCTCACCTTGCGAAAGTGCTGCGCCTGCCACGCAATTCAACCCTTGCGAAACCTCCGCGTTGCCGTGCCAATGGGCCGAACGCGCTCCGAGAGTGGTCCGACCAGGCGCCGCCGCGAACAGGCTAGCTTTCGGCTCTCCGGAGACACACGGGACCATGCTTTTTGCAGCTTTCTATACTCCCACCACACGCGCTTCTCGCGCGCTTATTCCTTCTCTTCATCTGTCTCAGCGAGAGCTGGCTTTCAATTAGTTGCCGTAACACGGAAGTTCCTTCTAAACTTCCTTTGATAAATGAGTTAACGCGGGTAAAAGTGCTACTGTCTATTTTGATCTAGATTCGAGATGCTTCAAGACGTGTGAAAACATGTCCTACACGCACTTGTTAATAGAACAGGACTTTTTACGGCTGATACTGCGAGCATCACGTTGTCTATTACAAAACCTGTCTTTAAAGCAGATGTCTATACTCCTGAGGAAAGTTTATATGCCGAGTATGCTAAATTTTTAGAAGCTGGTTCTCTTCCTATTACTTTGAAGTCTCACGCTGTTAGTGCGGAAGACTATAGATCTCGCGCTCTTATGTATGGGTTTAACCTTCAAAAAAGTAGAAAGCGCTAACTGTACTGGAACGAACATTAGAAATAATTGGTGAAAAAAAAGGCGATGGAGAACAGAACAATATATACTGATAGTAAAACGGGGGAGATGCAAAACATTTTAATGTGTCCTGAAACTATGATTGAAATCCGCACATTTTTTTTAAATTGTCCGATTTAAAAAGAGTATGAGAATAATAAGTTTCAATTCGAAAAAATCTGAGTAAAACATCATTCAACTCAGATTTTGTAGCAAACAGTTGTACTCGCATCAGTGGTAGTACATGGTATATACGTAAAACAAAGTGAAGTATCACCTGCCGTGGGCACTTACACCAAAGTGAGACAGACGCCCTCAAAAATCAAAAACTGGTCCTAATATTACAAACGCATCTTCTTTACGATCTACATCAACAACACTAGCTTAGGCAAGTATAAATACAAATACAACCATTCCACCATATCTTAAATCACAGTACCGCACACGGTCTTATTATTTCATCAATACTTCCAACAATAGCAGGAAATGTAAGTAAAGTAGATGCCAATTTTAGTAGTATTTCACCAAGCTAATTTTTTCAGTTTCATAAGCACTGTAAGCTCAACTGTGTCAACTAGTTTTAGCAATATTTCATCAAGTTCTCGTTAAATGGCCCAGTTACAATCAGGTTCCTTTCGTAGTAGTTTGTAATATAACAAAACACCGAATAATCTATACACAGAGAGGCTAGACACATCAAAAGCAAACAACGTACTGATGCACAATATAACGATCACAGCAACTTTCAACATAGAAGACTTCCGAAAATTACTATCACAAGTTACGCAATAACTACATTGATACTTATGCTTAAGGAAGTTTAACAGGTTCAACGATGTTTTGAACCAAAGAAGGTTTTGGAGCACAACAGCGCTAACTTTCAAAATGCTAAAACAGTGTTAAATCAAAACACAACACTTTTTTCTAAGTTACAAGTATCAGGTTTACGTCCTTGTCCATCTGTTGTGGAAGCTACAGGTTCTGATTCTCGTTGTGTTGTACAATCAGAAAACTTAGCGTGACAGGAAACATAAACATAATTAGCGCAATAACTACGATCAACAACTCGCAAGATACATCAAGGTGAAAAGTTAGGCGCTGTTAGTTTCAGTGATAATACAAATATGCTTACTAATGTGATAGACTTCGCACTACACCTTCACCTAATTTAGGACTACACATAACATGTCAAAGGAGACGCTCATGTTTGTCGTGTGTGGGTGAAGGATAGGTTCGGTTGAGGTGCGGTTTGTGTTTGTGGTTGTTTTAAGCCGTGCCGGGCAAGCGGGATTTTCTGACACACTCCAGTTTATGCGCACGGACAAGGCAGTATCTCTTCATATTGGTCATAGTTGAATTTTGCTGGTAGTGGTTCAATACAAAGATACACACCCGACGCGGTAGATTGTTCATGTACGGCGCATACTAATTTTGTTGCTGCGAGTGTTGGTGATGGTAACAGTTTTTAGCAAACCTATAGATGTGCTTGGACATGTTTGGGCAAATGGAGTTTAACTGCTACTGGTGATATAAATCTTAGTGGAACAGTTAAGACTTTCGGTTTAGCTAGTAGCACATTTTGAACTTTGGCCCGTCAGCTTGGACTGGAAAACATACTTTAGTTGCTACAAGTAGTTTATTTTTGATTGGTGTTAACGCATATTCGCTAATGGTAGTACTCCTAAAATAGTTGTTTCTACAGCGATAGACTGCCAAAGCACCCTTGCTACCAACAGCATTCAAGCATCTTGCGGAAGTGATATTAATGTTACTAGTCGTTTGAATGTGAATGCGGCTACTACAATGAGACTTGGAACTGGTGTAATCAGTTGTTCTGAAAATGTAGGTGCGATTAACAACTTGCAAATAGCATGTACTGATACAGCATTAGGTGCAAGGATATCTGTTGACTGTGGTTCAGAAGGAACAGATACAGAAATATTTTTATGACCCTGTTGTTAGTAGTGGTGGTAGCTTGAGAACTGAAAATATCATTATTGGTGCTGCTTATAAATTTATGTTTTCATGCTACCAAATTTATAGTCAAAGCTAACGATGCAACAATAAGAAGTACAAATACAGCGAACTCAACAAGATTTGTTCTTGGTTTAGATACTACTTATGGTGATCATAAAGTAGTACTAAATGGTAGTAGCAACGGTGAATTACGAGGCGATTGGGCTGTTGTCGGGGATATAACATTGGGGAGTCTCGAGGAAAGTTCGTTTAAGGCATGGGTGTCTTTACTACGATTAGTATTGTCAAGCATTCTCTAGTAATGCATATACTAATCTTAAGGTTCTTGCGACATCAACCTCCTCGTCTATAGGTCGGTTTTCATTGAGAGAGACAACCGATACTTTCACACGACAATCCTGCCGATTTCAGCAAGTATCATCAAGAAAAATGCAACCTTTTAGACATGACAAAGTTCCTCTTTGCTTGCCACCCCTGTGTACGAATTCGATTTCAACCACCTGTGTATGTTTCCCGTTTGCCGGACGAACAAAAATCGATCACGATGACTTGAATATAACTTCCGCGCAAATCTATTTGAAAGGACTACGGCACAAAAGTCCAAGCGAGCATTTATGTTTCCACATACATACTCAGTTTGGTGTGGCAAGTCAAAACAAGGGTGTGTTTGTTTTGCTTTTGCTTTTGCTTCGCGTTAGACCATTGAACTTCTCACAACCATTTTGGCTCAAGGTCTTTCTGCTTCTCAGACTACGCTTGCGATTTATCATCGGAGAGAAAGAACTTTGCAGTATGCCCACAGGGACAATCACTGCATACCTATTTGCCCAGAGACATCCAATATCTCTACATCCAGTAATGGGACATCGGATCCTCTGGTTTGGGACTCACCCCCCCCTCACAAGACAAAAAGGACGTGTTCGGCAAGTCTGCCGGCTAAGGATTTCCGCAAATATCCGCCCGCGCAATGGGAATGTCCGCGAATACCCGCCCGTAATTCCCTTCTCCAGAGAGCAGCGCTTACTTCTTCAAACGAATCACGTCGAAGGAAAACAAATGCTTTGCTCCAGCCCTCTCCTTAGCATGCCTTGGGCTGTCCAGCATAGACGCGCCGCGCGGGCTTGGCTTTGTACTCAGGGCCAGCTTTGCGCAGGGAGTGACCTAGCCGCGCAGTAGCGCAATATCCTCACCTCTGGCTACACTCAATTGCGTGCTGGTACCAACTCTGGCAGGAAGCCTCTCGCGCGTCCATGTTTCCCACGATGAATTTGCAGCCGCGATGTTTCAGCTTGACCATTCCAAAGTTGCCATTTGCCGTTGGGAGGGCTGCTTGCACTCCCAGCAAAGTGAGCAAGTCACTGCGGTCGTTCTACAAGCTTGAAAAGAACTATAAAAACGTGCGCGAAGCGCGTCATCTCCAGCTTGACAATTGCACGTTGGCCGTAGGGAGTGATTCTTCACTCCCAGCCAACAAAGCAACGCAGTCACTGCAGTCATTGCAAGTCAAAATCCTGGCCCAACCCGCAGAGAGTTGGGCCCAAAAACATGGGCTCGCGCTCACTGAAGTCTTTCACCTCGCTGATGAAGTCAGCAGTCGACGGGGCGCCGACATGCTAAGCATCGGTTGCAGCAAACTACCGACCCTGTTACGCCAACCCTGGCATGAGTCATGGCACCTAGCAAAGCAAAGAACTTTATACGGATGAGTCACAACCCAAGTCCAGAAATAACAAGAATTCGCCGTCCGGGTTTACTCGGGCAGAGGGACGGGTCGCCCCTGCTAACTTGCACTTAGCTAGGTTTCGACGCTGTCACATCGAACGACAACAGACGAGCATCGTCATCCTCCTCCTCCTCCTCCTCCTCCTCCTCCTCCTCCTTCTCCTCCTCCCTCCTTCATCATGCCAGCGCGCACGCACAGAAGCGCATGTGTAAAAAAAGCTATTGCCGCGGCATCTTCCCTGGGGCTGTACGGTCACTGCCTACGATTGGAGTTCTCTGCGCGGGCCACACAAAATGCATGCAGGCCAAGCCCGGAAGCGTTGCTGCTAGGTCAAGTCCTGTAACGCAACATATTCTTGCTGACAAGGTGCGCAGGATCAAAAGGTCAGAGATCGCCATCGAATAGAACCAAGGCATCACACACATTGACTGCCAGCGGCTCCGGCCGCTGGCACTCCTCCCACAAAATTTGGACATCTCAATGTTGGTTTCCAGCGCAGACTCCCGCCCTACAAAACGGTCACTAGAACTGGCCACATTTTGCTAGAAACCGGTCACGCAAAACCACTGGCTAAACTATCGTTACGCGAACATGCACCCGGCGCCGACTCGACAACACAACCTGTTCAAGGCAAACCGTCACAAACCTCGCAGCGCGCAGAGTTGATTCAATAA
This sequence comes from Effrenium voratum, assembly GCA_963377175.1. Taxonomy (NCBI): domain Eukaryota; class Dinophyceae; order Suessiales; family Symbiodiniaceae; genus Effrenium; species Effrenium voratum. The sequence goes on from CAUJNA010003621.1 coordinate 342,571, forward strand.
AAAGCTCTCCCAACGCACACACTGGCCGGAAAGCGCGCCCCACTAGTACACACGAGGGACCGCAGACGTGCCTGGGATTGGGTTTTGAAGCAATGTGAGCGGTGATCAAAATCAATAGGCCAAATTGCGATGATATCATTTGGCGTTTCCGCGTGCTTCCGCGCGCTTCCGCGCTGCGGGTGTTTGCTTCCGCGCTCTCATTTCCCTTCCGCGCCTTCCGCGGCTTGCGTCTCTTTCTTGCCGAGCCAACACAACTAGATATTGAGCTTGTTCTCCACCACCCGTTTCCTTCGTGAAGCAACGCTGACCTGGTCTGTGGAGCCTAGACGGCTGTAGCAAATGGTTTATGGGTGCCATACTCAAAACGACGCTGAAACGCGAATCCCAATAGATTTGCAACCGCAAACGTGAAGCCTCACGACACACCGCGGCTACGATTCCCGTACAGTGCCAGCGAGAACAACACATCACACACATAAGTCATCCAAATCACGAAGCCCTTCCGCGGTCCTTCCGCGCCCTTCCTCCAGTGTTTCGCGAATTGAGCCCCACATCAATCTCCACGCATTTTAGGCCCGGGAGCAAAAACGATTTGTTTGGCCCGAACAAACCGTTTTTACGCCCGGGGAGCAAAAACGATTTGTTTGGCCCGAACAAATCGTTTTTACGCCCGGGGAGCAAAAACGATTTGTTCGCCCGAACAAATCGTTTTAGGCCCGGGGGGCAAAAACGATTTGTTTGGCCCGCACAAATCGTTTTAGGCCCGGGGAGCAAAAACGATTTGTTTGGACCGATCAAATCGTTTTAGGCCCGGGGAGCAATAACGATTTGTTTGGCCCGAACAAATCGTTTTTACGCCCGGGAGCAAAAACGATTTGTTTGGCCCGAACAAATCGTTTTTACGCCCGGGGAGCAAAAACGATTTGTTTGGCCCGAACAAATCGTTTTTAGGCCCGGGAAGCAAAAACCGGGGAGCAAAAACGATTTGTTCGGGCCGAACAAATCGTTTTTGCTCCCGGGCGTAAAAGCAATTTGTTCGGGCCAAACAAATCGTTTTTGCTCCGCGGGCCCAAAAACGATTTGTTCGGGCCAAACAAATCGTTTTTGCTCCCCGGGCGTAAAAACCATTTGTTCGGGCCAAACAAATCGTTTTTGCTCCCGGGCGTAAAAACCATTTGTTCGGGCCAAACAAATCGTTTTTGCTCCCGGGCGTAAAAACGATTTGTTCGGGCCAAACAAATCGTTTTTCCTCCCGGGCGTAAAAACGATTTGTTCGGGCCAAACAAATCGTTTTTGCTCCCCGGGCCTAAAAAACGATTTGTTCGGGCCAAACAAATCGTTTTTGCTCCCGGGCGTAAAAACGATTGTTCGGGCCAAACAAATCGTTTTTGATCCCCGGGCCTAAAAACGATTTGTTCGGGCCAAACAAATCGTTTTTGCTCCCCGGGCCTAAAAAACGATTTGTTCGCCAAACAAATCGTTTTTGCTCCCGGGCGTAAAACCGATTTGTTCGGGCCAAGCAAAATCGTTTTTGCTCCCCGGGCCTAAAAACGATTTGTTCGGGCCAAACAAATCGTTTTTGCGCCCGGGCGTAAAAACGATTTGTTCGGGCCAAACACAATCGTTTTTGCTCCCCGGGCGTAAAAACGATTTGTTCGGGTCAAACAAATCGTTTTTGCGCCCGGGCGTAAAACGATTTGTTTGGCCCGAACAAATCGCTTTTACGCCCGGGAGCAAAAACCATTTCACTTCAACTCAAAAGTAAATCTCGGCCCAGCCGGCCATTTCAGAAGAAGCCTGCGCGCTGACTCGAAAAAAAGCGCGCTGATCTGCCCCCACGGAAGACAAAGCTGCGCTTCTTACGGGGCGACGGCCAAAACAGCTTGTGAGGCCAGTGAAAAGCGTTTGGTGCAGAAACGATTTGTTGGCCCGAAGAAATTGTTTTTTGGCCCGGGGGCGATTGTTGGGCCCAAGCAAGGGCTGGGGAGCAAGAGATTTCTACACCTTTTGACGCTCCAAAAATGTTGCCCTTCCGCGCCCTTCCGCTGCGCAAATTTCGTAGTCAACTTCCGCCGTCCCTTCCGCAAGCTTCCGCGGCCTGCGGAAAACCTTCCGCGCGGATTGATTTCAGCGCTCCCTTACTTAAATTGCTTTGAGCATGTTTGATCGCTGCTCATGTGGTTCTAGCGCTCTTTACCTCGAACTACGGCTCCAACTGCGCGTTGCAGAAATTTTGTTGCTGCGGCCCTGGCGGCAATTCCAGCCCCATTCTCGCCATAGAAACGCGTGAACATGCACCCACCATACATCTGGGAAACCATTTCGTTGCCGACTCACTCACTCGGAAAACACGGCGCCTCAAGGCAAAACTGCCGAACGCATTTCTGCATCCCCGAGTCCTCCCACGAGCGCGACAATCGAGGGAGCAAATAAGCGACTGTTGTCTTGATCATGGAACATGCGTAGTTCCGGGCAGGGCATGCTCCTCTGCCACTTCCGAACTCCTCGCTAGGCCAACACCCCCAACGCGTTCAACGGAGAATTGTGAGGATAAAGTAATAAAAGCATGAACACACAATGTCACACAATCAGCATCCTGCGCTCATCTCGTCCAAGCCTCCCAAGACTCCGCGCCCTTGTTGTTCAAGTCCTTGACGCTCAATTTGACCCGCTCACCTACCAACATTGCGGGCCGGCACTTCACTAAACGCCCAACACAAGCGACCATAACTTTCAAGAGCTGGCAAGCACAGAACTCAACCATTGACTTTCGGGTTGTCATCTCGATAACATAGATGATGGATGGCCCAGAATCATCAAGAGCGACGGTCGAACATGAACGGGCGTGCTGAATCACTCGCCAACGGGGAGGAACTCAAAAACCAACAGCAAGGGCGCCAGCCAAACAAACACTCAGACAGCAACACGGACCATGGTACGCCGGCCACAGAGACACAAACAACCGCCTGATGCACTCATAGACTTCGACACGCACCTTCGGCAACTCCAGATCCTTTACAGCTGCAGGCACTCTTCGGATAGAACACAAAGCCTCAAACCGGCTTCCGGAAAGAACACGCGGATAGGATAGCCTCAGGCCGGCTTCTGGTAGAGGCTTTCTGTCTTAAGTAGGTAAGTATCACAAATACTCAGCTAGTGTCCACCTAGCAGTAGTAAAGAGCCCCCGCTCCCCAACAATGGGGTTAGTGTTGCAGGACATTCTTTTGAGATTTGACCAGTTGATTTAGTATTGGCAGACTTGGGATTTGGTATTGCTGGGGCTTCCTTTTGAGATCTGGAACTGAGTTTCCATTTGGTTTAGTATTGGTAGACTTGAGCTTGTGTTTGCTTTAGTATTGCAGGAGCTTCCTTTTGAGATTTGGCCTTTGATTTAGTATTCGACTTGAGTTTCCGTTTGACTTAATATTGCTGGGGCTTCCTTTTGAGATTTGGAACCGAGCTTCCGTTTGACTTAGTTTTGGTAGGGTGGGAAGGCGGCAGAGCACCTGCAATATTGGAGGACAGCCAAGGTGAAGGAAGGTGGTGCAGAGCTCATGGAGTTTTGGGTAGCCAACTAAATAGGTTAAATTGCAAAAAAGGTTGGTCAGGTTTCAGAGCAGTTGCAGCCACTTTGCCAACAAAGAAGCCAAAGATTTGCCAGGTACAAGATGCGAAAGAGTTTTATCATTTCCATTTGCTTGCATTTGCTAAGGATCTGTTCCAGGAGGCCAGCGCCGAGGAGCCCGAGATGGAGGAAGACGATTTGAACAAAACCCAATCAAGCCAAAGATCAAGATTCAACCCAGTTCCCTGGCCAAGTTTTATGCCTGTTTGCTGGAAGCTGGTTGCTTTGTAAAGTTTTCAGCATCTGATTATTAGTTGGGTGAATAGTTCTCTGAGGTTGCTTGCTGCCAAAGCTGCCCCGCGGTCCACAGCTTTGCAAGAGTTTGAGGCAGCTTGAAAGCATCTCGAATCTGAAGTTCCTTGGTAGAGGTAACAGAGTTTAGCTATGCTTAGTTGAATATTTTATGTAACTGGAGTTGATTACATCAACTTGACATGCTCTATTTGAAACAAGATTGAGGCGCATGCGGAACAACGTGCGAACATGCTGAGGTGCGAGAAGGAAGCCGAGAGCAAGTGTCAAATTGAGATGAACACCATCAGTGCCCAAGATCAACAAATCGCGGAGTTGAAAGCGATGATGGAGAGAAGCTTATGTCAGAAAGGAACGACAAAGGTTCCCCATCTACCTACTGCTCCAGCTGCTCCAACCCATCCGCCACTGGTTGCGCCAGCATCTCCGCCCGGCTTGCCGGAAGTGACCGCGGCAAAGATGGATCCGTGCCCGCTGGGATTGTTGGAGATGCCCCTGGAACCGGTGGGGGTGTTGGATCTCGAGCCTCGTCACCCGCTGTGGCTGAAGCCTAGCAATGATCGCCGCGCCGCGCCTCGGCGATTTGGGCGACCATAGGTCCGGTGTCCTGATTGACATAGGCGTTGAATAGACTCTTGTTTTGCGTAGCGTTGATCTGTTGGTAAGCCGCGGTGTCCTGACTCACACCCAACGTGGGATTGAGACGCAGGTTTGTCGTACGATTGAACTGATTCAGGGGCGCACAGGGTTTCCTCTTGCGAGAGTGGCCTCGGGGTCGTACATGGCGATGCCCCCACGCTGATGCCGTTCAGCTCCCGCGGGGGACGCTGATCGAGCACCAAAGAACAGACCACACAACTAGCCCCATTGAGAGCAAAGGTGCGAGCACAGCTGAGCGGATAGCCCATAGATCACAAGCTTTGGCTCATGGGAGCAGCTCCCATAGAAGAGCTAGAGTTGGCTCAAATAGTTTCAGATATGGACCAGGTGATAGCAAACAGGCACAGGCTGTGCATAGGCATTAGATCCAGTTCCTTTGTGGGCCAAGAGTCGTGGATGCAGCGCACCTGCAAGATTAATGCAGAAAGGTGGAAAGAAGAGCTTCAGAGCTTCAGCAGGCAAGCAACAAAATGAACATTGTGCTAGTTCTAGGCAGCCCAGCTGACCGTGCCTTGCTAGGCCACAGGTGTCCAAATGCAGCTGGCAGTTCTGCAGAGACACCTTGAAGGTGAGCATGCAGATTGCAAGCAGAAAGCAGCAATAGCAATGCAAGCCCTCGCAGCTGCCAGCCAGGTGCAACAGCTGCAGGCAGCTAGCTCTGTCTAGCTGTCAGAGCTGCTTCAGAAGGCCCAGCTGCCAGAGGCTGGCCAGGTGTGTTGGCCCAGAGCCGGAACAAGAGGTTGGCAGCACTGTGTAAGTTGATGGCAGAAGTTTAGACAGTTGATGCAGTTGTCAAAGCAAAAGGCAAAGGAAGCGTGAAGAGCAACAGGAGCAAAGAATGAAAGCCTTGGAGATTGCCAAAGATCAGAACTCGACAGCTCAAGCAAAGGCTTGATTTGAGCCCGGGAGCCAAAGGTGAGAGTCAAAGCTGGAGCAAGTGCAGGTGAGCCTGCCTACCTACCTACCTGCCTAGCTTGCCCAGAGAAAGCTTTGAGCTACAGGGTGAGGAGGCACGCACGTAATGTGAACAAGGTGCCACGGATCCAAGGACCAGGTGCGGGCAACGGGTGCTTGTCTTTTTTCCAGGACCCTCTTGTCTTTATTCCGGGCGCATGTTTCGATCCTAGGTGGACATTACTAAAATCTCTGGTGGGCCTTGGTGCCTAACAACCGCGCCTGTCTCCTGGTTCTCTCTTTCCAGGCTTTTGACAGGTGGATTCCGGCGCAGTTCATCACAAATGACCCGGTCCAACTCACCTGGCGCGCATTGCAAGCCAGGAGACCAACCCACCCACCAACATATCAAGTGAAAAGAACAGTGTGAAAAAGGTGACAGAAAACCATCTGAACATGCCACCAGCAGATTTCATCGTTCTCAAAACAAATGACATAAAATGTCGTTCACCATATTGCGGTATGTGTCTTGTTGGGGGAGCAACTCACCAACATGTGTTGAACAAAAACACCAACCTGCCAACGAGTGAAGCATCCAACATTTGGCTGTGGCTCAAAAAGCCGGGACCAAAATGGAACCCTGTAATTGGACACATGGACCAAAACCTGCGTAACCCCTCCTGTTATAATTTGAGCCACACCCATTTGTTGTTTGTTTAAGGGAAACCGCCCAGCCCACGGAACAAAAGCGCGCAAAATCGACCAAGCTGGCAAGATGCAGAATTTGTCTAGTGACGCGTCGCAGGACAAGTTCACGTTTGCTATCTCATCTTGGACACGTTGACGGTCAGCTTCGTCCTTGGCTCCGCGGACAGCTAGAATTCAAGGCACCTTGCCACTTGCTGTGCCTGCAAGCACGCACTTCACTCCTTCTAGTTTCGTTACGGCCTCGTTTTGTGCTGGCGCTTGCCACCCGTCAATGGATCTAGGCCTTGCACTACTTGGTATGGACTTTGGACTGCTCTATGGGTCCCCGAACTGCAAGTGGCGCTTCTTGCTGGGTGTTTGATTCTTTGATGCGGCATGCTGTGTGCCCTTTCTCTTTCTGGCAGGCTTGTCAGCTAGTCTTCAGGCATAATTGATGCGACTCGCTTGAGCCCAGCAACATGGGATGTGTGGCACCACTTTTCAACGAGCAGTCGGCCAAGTGTCCCGCAAGAGTCGGACAAGAATTCTCTGAACGGCAACCCACGTGTTCAAGTGGATTGGGATGATGATGCTGAGGAGGTTTGAAGAGTTTGGAGTGCGCAATGCTGGCGGCAGGTTCGTGCCCCATACTCCGTGGCCTCAGGCGAGGAAGCCCATGGTGCACACGAATCCAAATGTGCTGGTCTTGTGGTATGACAATTCAGTGTAGGCCCTATGTGTCCATCTGAGGCGCTGACTGTCTAAATGAGCTTTGTTGGCCCTATAGAAGGCTTGCCTTCAGGACTCCAACGCGACAAGCAAATTAAATTATGGAGTTGCTCCTCCCCAGCCAAGCAGCACTTTCCCCTGCAACGCCGAGGTCTTGTCGGTATCAGCTGGCGGTGTAGTTCGACGATGGCGCCACAAATAATTGAAGAGATCAAAAAACATGTCGTCGATGCCGATGCCATCAAAATGTTTCGCCCCCAGGAAAGCGCGGGTGGCAACTTCGAAAACCTTGATGCAAAGCGACAAACACTGGGGAAGTTGTAGACCTGAAAACAAATACTGTGCTTTCTTACTAACACTGGACGCTATCTTGCCTTTTAGACATGGCCAGGAACAACCCGCTCAGTCAATCTCGACAATGGTTGTCGTTGGCCTCGAGTGATCGATTTCACTGCGATGCTCGCTGCAGAGCAAAGTCCCCCCTTCTCCATGCCGCGTTTGACAACTTCCCTGGAGGCATTAAAGATCTCGGTGTCGTTGGTGGTGAAGACATTCTCAACCCCGAAAACTTCCTCGGTCAGACTTCGGCTCGCCACCAAGCTGGGAATGCATCCATTGGAAGAATCCCGACTCTGAACCATGCCCAAGCTTCCCTCAGAAAGGCGTTGAGCGGATGCCTGATCCATGAAGGATCGCTTAGCACCCTCTTTGCCTCCTCTGGCGAGGTCACGAGCCTCGCTGGGCCGAGGCAGCTGAAACTTGTGCTGAAGGCCAAAGTACAGAGCCATGCCAGGCTGCTCCAGCGTCTCCTGACAGCCCCTGCTTGATCACTTTCACATGTGAATACTGCGTACAACAGCGTGGGAGACTTGCTTCTCGCAAAGGTCCTGATCGCTGTCATGGCGCAGAAATTGCAAAACCAATGCTCCCTCAAAGCGCAGCTGTGAGCCCTCAAATTCTGCAGCTGGAAATCCACAGGGAAAAGCAAGGCCGCCTAGAGGTTGTTTGCCCAAGTGTCAAGAACCTTCACTTTGTCTCACAACCTGCTCACTTCCGTCTCGGCTTGTTGACCAGCGACTGCAACGAACCTCAATGGAGTGCAAAGTCTATCCCGGTCGATCACGATTCAGCCGCAGCACCCTTGTTGCCCAACACACGGAAACCAGCTGGTTGCAAGCTATTCAGAATTCACGGAGCTTCACGAGTACGTCTCAAGCGGGCATTGCGAGTGCGCTGGGTCTGCGATACTCTTGTGAAAGACACCTGCGCATCTGGTCCCAACAATCAGCTCGAGCATGAACTGTGCATGCATCGCGCTAGCATCTGCACCACGGCCCTACCTTGCGCAAATACTCCATGTCGTGCAGATCCTCGCCATGAGCCGTCTCCTTAACGTGACTGCGCCAGGAATTTTTATGAAGCATTCCTTCGGGCACGACATCAAAAACCCGAGAACAAGTTGCCAAAAAGAACAACAATAAGTACGACGAGCGATAAAACGTTGCAGTTTGCTGTGTCAAGGGAAGGGGCATTTTGTGACTTCGCGAACTGCAAAGCCACAGTCTCCTCTGGCGGCTCATTGCCAGTCACAGACCTTGTCGGGTTGCTTCTCTGCTCCACCGTCTCGCCTTTGAGGTAATACCAAACACAATCTTCCCAAGGACATTGAAACTGGAACTGCCGGTGCTGCGGATTCCTGACAGCGCGAACAGGACACCCCAACACGGCCCTCAAGGCCAAGCTCCAACACTGTGTGGCCAAATTTAGCGGTATGGGGGCAGGGCCGCGTCAAAGGCAGCATCGGCAAGATTGCACAAAACCTTGTGCGTGCCGGCAAAGGCTCAAGCCGCATCCGATACCTTTTGTCCGCCTTCATGGTTTAAGAGTAGTTATGCTTTAAGCTTTGTCAAAAGCCATAGATGCGCGGACAGAACTGCACGGAGCAATATCAAGACTGCACAGGACTGCGCGATACAGAGACAAGAAGTACCAAGCGGGAAGAGCAAATAGAAAGTCGAGGAAAAAGAAACAAAACGTTGCTGCCGGGAGATGGGGTAACTGTGCCCAGCGGATTCTGCGGCGACCGGGGAGCCTCTAAAGCAGATTTCCACTGTGGATGTTCAAATTTGGTGAACGCCGCGGATGCTATAATCATTGTCATTGAGCGTCGCTGCTTGTTGGAACCTCTCCCCCGTTACTTCTGAAACAACTAAAAGCTCCAACCTGCTTGAAAGCCTGCTTGCGTGATCAATTCGTCAACTTTCTGATTAAGAATGAAGAGGTCTGGCTATCCCCTCTCACCAACTCTCAGAGAAAACACGTAGCAAATTCAAGCACCCACGCTCTCAATGGTTTGATGCGATCTAAGGGTGCTTGCTTGATAATCGCTACCTCTACCCCTTCCCCTTGCACCAACATTCCTGGAACTCACTTACTCACATCACACTTGTCCAAGGGCACTTGCTTGAAAGCCATTTTTCCCTTGGTATTGACAGTGACTCATTGCGAGAATACCTGCATTGAGTTGTATTGCCAATACCACCAAAGCGCTTGCTAATGCGCGTGTCATTTTGCCGTCGCATGCTTTGCCATGCTGCACCACGCGTGCGCGTGCGCAGGGTTCTTCGTGAAACACCATGTTGGTTCTGCTACATCGTCAATACAGATGCTGCTTGCATGACCAATTTGACGCTGCTTGAGGCTGCTTGTGCCGTTCGTCAAGATGCTGAGCGTAGCACGCCAGAAACTTGCATGTTCTATGCTTGCTGCACTGGACCGGCAGCATAAACAACTCAATCCATGAAACGTACCTTCCACACCAGTGAAGACACGCCCTGATGCACTATGTTCATGTTAAAGAATCTCGGCGTTTCTTAGCTTGCCACATTGCACGTTCCATTCTTTGTACAAGGCTTCCTCGCCGCAGTCAAGAGTTGCAAACGCCATCCGAACTGTCGCATACCCACATCAAAGCTTCATGAATCCAAAGTAGGATGTGCTTGCGAGATTCACATCAGCAATCAAATAATGACCTGCAGGCGCAAAGGAAGGGATTCGAGCCAACAAATACTCAAAGCACGCAGTGGGACGCATGCGGGAAGAGCCAGACACTTCCAGTTACAGCCGTTTCTCCCCTATAGGGGTTCTAAGCTCCAACTTCACAAGTAAAGAAGGGTTGGTGAGACTCAGAACTCCAGCCAGGTGCTGCCGCATGGCGCTGCAAGGCAAGGCGCTGCCGCAGGCCGAGACTCAGAGTTGCGCAGAGTCCTGTCGCAGGCGTCTTTCCGCCGCACCGGCCGGCGTCGTGGTCCCACAGTCTTCCGGGAGCCCTATCTTTTGGCTATCATCTCGCGACTGCGAAGCCATCTGACAGGCGGCGCGTTAGGCAAATCCACCAAAACATTGGCTCTGAGAGTGGGGACTGAGAGCAAATCCACCAAAACTCCGGCGAGCGAGTGCCAATGTCCGCCGACATTGCTCGGTGTGTCGGACACCTAAGAGAGGATAGAGGATAACCCCCCCCCCTTAGTTGCCTCACCCCGCCCCCCAAGACATATCTGCTACGGGGGGAAAAACTAAAAATAGTCTTTGGGGAGCCGGCGTGGCAAAACAGGAGCCCAGGCAAGATAGTGCCAATGTTGCAATATTGCCTCTGCAGGCTTTGGCAAGCGAATTGCCAGTTGTGGGAATTGCTTTGGCCGCTCTGGCATTTTTAGTTCGTTGGCTGACAATACATGCTATCTGGGGTCTACGCTGGCATACTTTTCATTCAGGAGCTGAGAACACAACAGCGGGGCCTCCAACGATGGTAATGCACATACGCCCGTCTGCATTTGATGCACATATGCTCGTGTGCGAAGCTCATCGGCATATTCAGCTCCCTCGCACTTGGCGATGGACGGCTGGGTCGCCGGGGCACTCCAGGCGAGGGCCTGCGCAAACGGATTCAATCATCGACTCCCGCCTCGTTTGCCTTCAGCTTTCATCAAGCCCTAGGAGCCCTAGCCCTAGGAGCCCTCATCTAAGGCTACCTGCGGGAGGCACCTCTAGACAAGACCGTGAAAACAAAGGTGTCGGAACCAGATAGCTGAAAGAGGCCCACGGCCTCCGGCTGCTCGCTCCCGGTCTGTGTTCAGGCGAGTACCGCGCACACCAGCGAAACATAGATAGTGGCACGACGATTTGTTGATCAAAAATCCAGTCTATCGGCAAAGCAGACTTTGTACTTTTTCCCATGAAGACAAACAATATTGCGTGTAAAACACTTTCCACACAGGTTTCTCACAGCAACACCGGTGGACACAATGAAGTTATTTCAATGAATGGACTTTGGAAAGTTGAAAGGCGTTGATTAGAATGACCCCCGAGGCCTGCATAACAAGGCCTCGCGTCAAAACGCATTAAAAGAACATTGAAGCGCAACGTGCCCTAAACAAGGCACCATTGCAACACAATGCATGAGGTGCGTGAACAAATGCATACGGAACTTAGTGCAAGTTTGAATTCACTGTGCAAGTTTGGCAATTCTAAGCGTCAGTGGTCCTAAGTTCCATGTCTGGGGTCTCATGTTAGGACACCAGATCTCTGAAGCTGGATGCAGGACAGTCGTGGGGCATGCTGCCAACTCTGCCTAGTTACCTAGTCTGAGACCCGAAATCCTAAGGTCCCGCCTGACATTACTGGCTTTGGCTGAGACTTTCATTTATGAGGTCCCGGGCTCCTGGAATAGACTCTCTGATATCCCGCAGAAATTCCACTGCCACCAGCATCACACCGTTCCTTTGCATCTCAGCGCCTGCTTGGCCCCGCCGAATTCACACAAGGAATTGCCGCATTCGCCAAGGCCAGCGCCAATGCCGCCGTTCCAAGCCCAACGCATTGCATGCGGGGTGCTCCGCACATGTTGCACGGTGCACTGCCCTACTATGGATGCTATGGATGCTATGGATCGCTATGGGTGACAACACGGTGCAAGGTGCAAGCCAAGTCAACATCAGCAAACTAATATGAATCCGAAGGGCTTGCCATGGAAGCCGTGGTCAACCTGCTTCACTCAATGCAGAAGAAATATGCACGTGCCGCGTCCAGGAAAAACATGGAATGGCGCAATCTCCCCGCATCTGCAGCTGCTGGTGTGGTGCTTGCACGCATGCAATTTCGAGGTGGGCTTCATAGCATTGATTTTCTGCATCAAGGCATTCTCTTAGTTGAAGCTGTGATCAAACCACGGGCTGCAAAACCGGCTCGGCTGACTCACCTGTTGCTCATTCAGAAGCTTCGCGTGGACAGACGACTTGCAGTCGATCAGAGTGGAACTTCCGAATAGGTTGGCAAGCTCAAAGGGACACAATGCGCGCGCAACCAGATCAAGCTCGGTTTCTCAGTTTTCCGCTTGCAAGCTTGCTGGATTTCGCTCCATGCAGCTTGGAAAATGTGGACGTGGCCAAGTTGCCTGGCTTCACCTTGCATCCTTAGCCTAGGTCCTCGGGGCTTTGCCACGGGCAAGGAGCCTCGACAAAAGGATCCATGCACTCAAACGTCCTCACAGCCGCAACGCGCTCGAGAATCGAGAAAAAAGAAAAGGAACACAAGAATCACAATTCAACAAAAAGACGACTCGTCCATCTTCCGACTCTTCCGACTCTTCCGACTCTTCCGACTCTTCCGACTCTTCCGACTCTTCTTCCGACTCTTCTTCCGACTCTTCTTCCGACTCTTCTTCCGACTCTTCTTCCGACTCTTCTTCCGACTCTTCTTCCGACTCTTCTTCCGACTCTTCTTCCGACTCTTCTTCCGACTCTTCTTCCGACTCTTCTTCCGACTCTTCTTCCGACTCTTCTTCCGACTCTTCTTCCGACTCTTCTTCCGACTCTTCTTCCGACTCTTCTTCCGACTCTTCTTCCGACTCTTCTTTCCGACTCTTCTTCCGACTCTTCTTCCGACTCTTCTTCCGACTCTTCTTCCGACTCTTCTTCCGACTCTTCTTCCGACTCTTCTTCCGACTCTTCTTCCGACTCTTCTTCCGACTCTCTTCTTCCGACTCTCTTCTTCCGACTCTCTTCCTCCGACTCTCTTCTTCCGACTCTCTTCTTCCGACTCTCTTCTTCCGACTCTCTTCTGCCGACTCTTCTTCCGACTCTTCTTCCGGCTCTTCTTCCGGCTCTTCTTCCGGCTCTTCTTCAGGCTCTTCTTCCGGCTCTTCTTCCGACTCTTCTGCCGGCTCTTCTTCCGACTCTTCTTCCGACTCTTCTTCCGACTCTTCTTCCGACTCTTCTTCCGACTCTTCTTCCGACTCTTCTTCCGACTCTTCTTCCGACTCTTCTTCCGACTCTTCTTCCGACTCTTCTTCCCACTCTTCTTCCGACTCTTCTTCCGACTGTTCTTCCGACTCTTCTTCCGACTCTTCTTCCGACTCTTCTTCCGACTCTTCTTCCGACTCTTCTTCCGACTCTTCTTCCGACTCTTCTTCCGACTCTTCTTCCGACTCTTCTTCCGACTCTTCTTCCGACTCTTCTTCCGACTCTTCTTCCGACTCTTCCGCGACTCTTCCGACTCTTCCGACTCTTCCGACTCTTCCGACTCTTCTTTCTTCCGACTCTTCCGACTCTTCCAACTCTTCCAACTCTTCCGACTCTTCCCACGCTTCCGACTCTTCCGACGCTTGCGACGCTTCCGACGCTTCCGACGCTTCCGACGCTTCCAACGCTTCCGACGCTTCCGACGCTTCCGACGCTTCCGACGCTTCCGACGCTTCCGACGCTTCCGACGCTTCCGACGCTTCCGACGCTTCCGACGCTTCCGACGTTTCCGACGCTTGCGACTCTTCCGGCTCTTCCGACTCTTCCGACTCTTCCGACTCTCCCGACTCTTCGACTCTTCCGACTCTTCCGACTCTTCCGACTCTTCCGACTCTTCCGACTCTTCCGACTCTTCCAACTCTTCCGACGACCTCCGACTCTTCCGACTCTTCCGACTCTTCCGACTCTTCCGACTCTTCCGACTCTTCCGACTCTTCCGCCTTCCGACTCTTCCGACTCTTCCGACTCTTCCGACTCTTCCGACTCCGACTCTTCCGACTCTTCCGACTCTTCCGACTCTTCCGACTCTTCCGACTCTTCCGACTCTTCCGACTTCCGACGCTTCCGACGCTTCCGACGCTTCCGACTCTTCCGACTCTTCCCACTCTTCCGACGCTTCCGACTCTTCCGACGCTTCCGACTCTTCCGACGCTTCCGACTCTTCCGACTCTTCCGACTCTTCCGACTCTTCCGACTCTTCAGACTCTTCCGACTCTTCCGACTCTTCCGACTCTTCCGACTCTTCCGACTCTTCCGACTCTTCCGCCCCGCCTCTTCCGACTCTTCCGACGCTTCCGACGCTTCCGACTCTTCCGACTCTTCCGACTCTTCCGACTCTTCCGACTCTTCCGACTCTTCCGCCTCTTCCGACTCTTCCGACTCTTCCGACTCTTCCGACTCTTCCGACTCTTCCGACTCTTCCGACTCTTCCGCTTCCGCCTCTTCCGCCTCTTCCGACTCTTCCGACTCTTCCGACTCTTCCGACTCTTCCGACTCTTCCGACTCTTCCGACTCTTCCAACTCTTCCGACTCTTCCGACTCTTCCGACTCTTCCGACGTCCGACTCTTCCGACTCTTCCGACTCTTCCGACTCTTCCGACTCTTCCGACTCTTCAGACTCTTCCGACGCTTCCGACTCTTCCGACTCTTCCGACTCTTTCGCCTCTTCCGACTCTTCCGACTCTTCCGACTCTTCCGACTCTTCAGACTCTTCCGACGCTTCCGACTCTTCCGACTCTTCCGACTCTTCCGACTCTTCCGACTCTTCCGACTCTTCCGACTCCGCCTCTTCCGACTCTTCCGACTCTTCCGACTCTCGACTCTTCCGACTCTCCGACTCTTCCGCCTCTCTGGACTCGACCACTCTTCCGACCTCGCTCATCCGAACTCTTCGACTCTTCCGACTCTTCCACTCTTCCGTCTCTTCCGACTCTTCCGACTCTTCCACCTCTCCGACTCTCCGACACTCCGCCTCTTCCGACCTTCCGCTCTCCGACCTCCGACCTCTTCCGACTCTTCCGACTCGTCCGACTCTTCCGCCTCTTCCCGCCTCTTCCGCTCTTCGACTCTTCCGACCTTCCGCCTCTTCCGACTCTTCGACTCTCCGACATCTCGACACTTAGGATCTCTTCCGACTCTTCCGACTCTTCCGACTCTTACCGACTCTATCGACCTTCCGACTCTTCCGTGCATCTTCCGACTCTTCCGACTCTTCCGACTCTTCCGACTCTTCCGACTCTTCCGACTCTTCCGACTCTTCCGACTCTTCCGCCTCTTCCGACTCTTCCGACTCTTCCGACTCTTCCGACTCTTCCGACTCTTCCGACTCTTCCGACTCTTCCGACTCTTCCGACTCTTCCGACTCTTCCGACTCTTCCGACTCTTCCGACTCTTCCGACTCTTCCGACTCTTCCGACTCTTCCGACTCTTCCGACTCTTCCGCCTCTTCCGACTCTTCCGACTCTTCCGACTCTTCCGACTCTTCCGACTCTTCCGACTCTTCCGACTCTTCCGACTCTTCCGACTCTTCCGACTCTTCCGCCTCTTCCGACTCTTCCGACTCTTCCGACTCTTCCGACTCTTCCGACTCTTCCGACTCTTCCGACTCTTCCGACTCTTCCGACTCTTCCGACTCTTCCGACTCTTCCGACTCTTCCGACTCTTCCGACTCTTCCGACTCTTCCGCCTCTTCCGACTCTTCCGACTCTTCCGACTCTTCCGACGCTTCCGACTCTTCCGACTCTTCCGACTCTTCCGACGCTTCCGACTCTTCCGCCTCTTCCGACTCTTCCGACTCTTCCGACTCTTCCGCCTCTTCCGACTCTTCCGACTCTTCCGACTCTTCCGACTCTTCCGACTCTTCCGACTCTTCCGACTCTTCCGACTCTTCCGACTCTTCCGACTCTTCCGACGCTTCCGACTCTTCCGACTCTTCCGACTCTTCCGACTCTTCCGACTCTTCCGACTCTTCCGACGCTTCCGACTCTTCCGACTCTTCCGACTCTTCCGACTCTTCCGCCTCTTCCGCCTCTTCCGACTCTTCCGACGCTCCGACGCTTCCGACTCTTCCGACTCTTCCGACTCTTCCGACTTCCGACTCTTCCGACTCTTCCGACTCTTCCGCCTCTTCCGACTCTTCCGACTCTTCCGACTCTTCCGACTCTTCCGACTCTTCCGACTCTTCCGACTCTTCTTCCGACTCTTCCGACTCTTCCCGACTCTTCCGACTCTTCCGACTCTTCCGACTCTTCCGACTCTTCCGACTCTTCCGACTCTTCCGACTCTTCCGACTCTTCCGACTCTTCCGACTCTTCCGACTCTTCCGACTCTTCCGACTCTTCCGACTCTTCCGACTCTTCCGACTCTTCCGACTCTTCCGACTCTTCCGACTCTTCCGACTCTTCCGACTCTTCCGACTCTTCCGACTCTTCCGACTCTTCCGACTCTTCCGACTCTTCCGACTCTTCCGACTCTTCCGACTCTTCCGACTCTTCCGACTCCGACTCTCCGACTCTTCCGACTCTTCCGACTCTTCCGACTCTTCAGACTCTTTCGGTCCTTGCTGAACTGCTTGCCCGCGAGGGCTCGCGGATCCCTTGCCAAGGCTCGAGCGGTGCGCAAGCGGTGCGCAAGCAGTGCGTGCACCGTGGCCTGTATGTTCCTAGCAACTTGTCCCAATACATGAAGAGGTGGCCATAATTGTACACGAAGAGCCTGGCACACTCGAAGGGTTGTGCAGCGTGCCCTCGCCATGTCTGCCTGTGGTGAACGTGATGATCTGCGGCGGTGCCAAAGCCGAGCTTCCTATGCGGTGGCAAAGACCGTGCCCTTCGAAACATCCTCTCCAACGCATCTAGATCGCTTTCGGCTTAAATCATTAGACACATCTCCAAGTCTCAGTATGTTTTTTGTTACACCACGGCACTCCAGTGTGCCAGCAATCCCTTCCACTCTCTTCCCGTTCACTTCTCTCTTCAGACCATGCAGGTTGCGGTCAGGTGTTGGCCCCATCCCATCCTGAAAACTTCGTCCCAGGGATGCACGAACTCGGAGTGGATCAGCACCAGCCTAAGTCGAATGTCACCAAATGCAAGCTGTATCCGATTTTGCCGGGCATTCTTGGAAGCGAGCCAATTTGCGTAGAGTGTCCCAAAGGTCATGTAAGACCTCAGCTCCAAGGCATGTGCCAGCCTTCGCATCTACCCGAGGCAGCTCACACAGATAGGCAAGAAACAAAGATGGCGGAAGGCACAACCATGCACAACCTTTTTTTTATTATTTTTTTTAGAAAGGAAAAACACTTCCCAACCAGAGAAGCAGCATGGCTCTGTGCTCCTGGCCACACGTTGGCTGGCACCAGCCGCGCCACGATGATAAGGGGCACCAGGATCATGCAAATCGTGTCCACCAGGCTCCCATCGAAGGCATCGAAAATACCTTCCCGCTGAATGCAACCGAATGCAACCGACGCAAATGAAGTCATTTGGAGGCATTTGAAGTCATATGAAACTGGCCAAGGTGCGGGGATTGGTGAAGCGGTGGTGTGGCTTGTGGGAGTTCTGGTACACCCAGGTCGAGATCTGGCGAGCTCACTGGCCTGTTGAGAAACTGTCCTAAGTCTCTGCCTTGTGCTCCCCAAAGTGCATCAAGCATTGAATCAGGTCCTGTCAGGTCATATCATGCCTCACTCTGGAGCATCCGAATCCTACCCCCGGCTCTCCTGCAAAAGCAGTTGCAAGGCCACGTGAATCCAGTTGATGCCGCCCGCAAAGGAATAGTAAGAGGAGGGCCTGAGACGACAGCAGACCAAACAGCGGCAGTGGCAAGGCTGCCCGGGGAGAGAACATCCACCCCAGCATCCATGTGCCTGGAAGAACAGGTGTGACAAGTGGAACTTCATGTGCGGATCTCACAACATGCTGACTCGGGCCTATCAGGTAACTGCCCAGCAGCGCAAAGCCTTGCACACCCAGAACCATCCAGCGAGGGCGACATCGGGCATCCGGAGCAATCGGGGCTCCCACCTTCTGGGTTGCCCAAATGGGTTCGAAGACCCTCTGAGAAGGCATAGTCTCGCACCTGCGCAGAGCTGCGCAGAGAATACGAAAGAGCTGCACGCGGAAGCGCAGCTTGCCTGGGGCTGCACTCGCTGCAAATCGCCCAGGAGCGCAGAGCGGCGCAGGAAGTGGTACCAGATCATGAAGAACTGCAGTCTGTATCTTCTTGTTTCCTGTGTTTGTTCTTTTGTTCTTCCGCATGTTCCCTTATTTCGTCACTTGCCCTCTCACTTTTTCTTTATTTGTACCTTGTATACCTCTTCTTTTCAAGCGGATACACGCAGTACAAGCGGGGCCTGGCCCACGGCCACTGCAGAGAGGCCCAGCACGAGGCCCAGCGGCTTCACCTCGTCCCAAGGACGTGGGACGTCGATCCGTGGGATGGGCCGCGTGCGGTGTGGGGGTCTGCCCCGAAGAGGCCGAGAACGGGCACCACCGGCGCCTAAAATGGGTCAAATCGGTCCCATGCAAATGGGTCCAATGGGTCCCATGGGTCCCATGGGTCAAATGGGTCAAACAAGGATATCGGCATGTGGCAAAGTACGCGTTCAACTGCCTCGTCATACCACCCAGCAGGGAACACTGATCTGTAGGCACTCCCGATCGTGAGGCTGAGCCTCACACTTGACTTCAATCACAGTGCCGAAGAAAAGGAGAGACTCGGCTTTGCACGGCAGTGCGCAAATGGCGGGCCAAACCAGCCATGCCTCAGCTGCATCGAAGCTTGAGAGCGGGTGCAGAAAAACCGAGAGCGTGACTGTGATGGCCATGAACCAGCCGAATTCTTTCTGCACCTCCGTGGCTTTCTGGCTGACGCCTGTCGAATTCTGGGCAGATTGAACCTGTTGAACCTCTCCCCCCGCCTGCGGGTGGTGGGTCCATCTCCATGACCGCCATGGCTCCCAGCCCCTCTCTCTCCCCTGCGTTGCGTGTTGCCTCGTGTCGCCTATCAGGACTGGATCTTACGAACAGGGCTCATGGCTCGTGCCGCTTTGGCTCGGGCAATGGCTGCGAAGAGTGCATGCGCGATGCGCAAGCAAGCGCCTCTGCGCGCCTCTGCGCGCATCTGCGCGCCTCTGCGCTCTCGGAGCGCGCGCGGGAAGCCCTTTCTCCGAGCAGGCAACCGTCAACTTCCACGGGAAGGCAAGGAGCGTTCCCCAGTCCTGACTACGCGCCGGTGCACAGAACTAGGCGTCTTGGCAAGGCTCCAAATAGGAAGACGGGACGCCTATTTCTGCAGTCAGGCTGGAAGCCGACAGGGTTAGGGATGATTTGTTGAATTGGAGCTATCAGCTAGGAATGAGCCCAAATCATCCCTGTTGAATTGAACTTTACAGGTTTGCTTTAGCTCTACCGCCACCCGGCCAGGTGCAACGGTCTTCTGCACAAGCCTCGCAGCAGCCTGAGCTCCAGGTTCAGTTGCACCAAGCAAATAGCGTCCACCCCGAACCTGCCTGGAAAACGCCGACTCCAGCTCGGCTCGAGCACGGATGCACAGCGATACCAGCCTTGCACGAGCCTTTCTCCACACACGCTTCGCATAAACCAGCTATCTGGGGTAGCTGCAGAAGTCCCGTGCCGGCAGCCAACAGCTTGGATCTTTGCCTGGCTAGAAACAAGCTGTAGCCTGGCTTCTCATAGGGTCTCATGGCACTTGGTACCCGCCTTGAGAGCAGGCGGCCGTATCGCACGAGTTGCTCCAAGAAGCTCTCGCCTCGTCGCAAGCCGTCACAAGCCGTCGCAAGCCGGTGAGCTCAGGTTGCACAAAACCAGGGGCCCCGCTTTCGAGGAGCTTCGCCTCCGCAACTCGGAACTCACTTTGGCCCTGCCGGGCCGGGCCGACCTGGGCTCTGACGCAGTCTGGCAGGTCCTCCTGAGCCCATGGTGCCAACAGGTGCCAACATGCGCCAGTGTGCCAGTGTGAGCGCCCGAGCTCCGGGCCACCTCCGCGGTGTCTTTGTCAACCTGAGAAAGCTGCAAGCTGCAAGACATGCCGAACATGCGTCGAGATGTCCGGCCTTCACAACCTTCACGGCCTCTCCTTCGCGCCACTCGTCAAATCCCATCCAGGATACCACACCGTGCACCTGGCTCACAAAGTCGCTACCAGTCACTATGAATCACTACCAGTCACTCGTCTCTCCAAGGCCTTTCCCGCCAGCTCGGCGGCTTTTCGCACCGCAGCACCACCCGAAGCCCTCACAAGCTGCTTGGGGAGCAAGCCAACTGAACCCCAATTCCCGCCTCATCACGACCAAGACGTGGGACGAGTCGATCCATTTGCAAATGTACCCCGCATTGCTGATGAGCCTGGCATATAGACAACTGACACAACACCCTCCAAAAAAGTTCTATAGCCTGGGCGCGTCATGCCCGTCCACTCGATCCAAAGCCGCCACCAGCAGCGTAACTGCAATGCCCAGGCGGCTTCAACAGCCCTCTCCTCTTAGCCCGGCTGAGCAAGGCACCGCGGCTGAGGTCGAACATGCAAACGCCCACCTGTGTTTTCAAGAGAACAATTTCTTTAGGACCTGTCAAGCGCACCTCGCCCTCCAGGGCAGCTCTGTCCAAATCCAGATATTCTATACCTTATTTGGGGTCAAAAGACAGTCCAGTCGAGCTGCGTTGCAATGGCCGAGTTGCTCTTGTATAGAAACAGGCGGTTGGCGCCCTGTCAAATGCGCAGCAACACGTCACCGGGGAAGCGGTTCACAATCATGCCCAAAGCAAGGAAGCGATGGACATCATGCACATCAGGCAATCAGCACCGCCTTGTTCTGCACACGCTAACGTATAGAAACTGCGCGTGCATACACAAACACGCAAACACACACACACACTCTCACACACACACACACACAACCCGCACACACACACACATACACGCGCACTTTCACAAACACACAAGCACAAACACAAACATACACAAACAAACAAACAAACAAACAAACAAACAAACAAAACAAACAAACAAACAAACAAACAAACACACACACACACACTTCAACTCCCAAGGGAGGATGCTAATCGTTCGAGTACAACTGATGAGTCTCGAGTACAACCTTTCCATGATGAGTCTCGAGTGGGTGAAGTTGCGGCTCGCGATGCACTCGGTTTCCCTCTAGCGACGAAAGCGTTACAAGTTCCAACATGAAGCACACACAGCAGCAAAAGAAGAGGGGCAAATACACTTTCAGAATCACTCAAAAGTTGCAGGTACACAAGGCTGATCAGGCCCTGCACCCCCTCCAGTGATGCAGCTTCGTTGGGCAAGGTTCATCACTGGAGACCTTGCCCCCCTGCGATAACATCCAGAGCTTAAAGGTGGTGACAGGGTGTTCTGTCACTCCGCACACACACGCCCCTCCAAGACACACGCCCCTCCAAGAGTGGCGTACTCTATCTTTTGTATCCGGAAGACCAAATCTGCAGCTTCCTAGTGTCAACCAAAATGTCCTCCGCGGCGAGGAGGACGTGAGTTTGCACGCTCTGTACGGCGCCGCTCAGAAGGCGGGGACACAGGATCACCAAGTTGAGCAGGGAATAGTCCGCCCCTTTGTCCTGCAGTTGATGGCAGGACTGGCGGAAGGTACAGCGAGGACTGATGTACGGGATCTGTCAGAGGTGGGGAGTAGGTGAAAAGGTCGAGCAGGTTGCGATCCTGCTGACGAAGACCGTGCTGAGATGTGCCAAGCTGTTCCACCTGGATGGATATGTCCGGGTTCATGCGGTTCAATGGAGGCATTGTTGACGGAGAAGGACTCATAGCGGGTCAATATCCGTCAATCCTGAGTGGTCCAAGACTCGCGGTGGCTGTGCGATTGATGACCCTGCCCAGATTGCCAATCTTCACTGCCTTGAGTTTCATCTCGTAGTGAGACCACCGGCTTCCACACGCGAAATGTGTTATCAGGTAGATGAGGTTTTTCAGGAGTGTAAACCTTCACCCATTCTTGTCCCTGCCAGTATGAATACTCCAGCCAGGGCTGTTGACGCCATCCTGGTGCGCATCAATTTCCATGTTGCGGTGAAAGAACGGTATCCGATCCAGCTAGGAGCGCATAAGCACCAGCAAACATGCACAACGGACAACACTCAATCAAGCAAGACATCAAGAAAGCACCATTTTGCTGCATGCCACATACTCGTCTGTCTACTCAGCAACTAGTTCAAAAATGGACTTCTCCTTGGCGTTCGAACTGCAAGGGCGGCCTGTGGGCAAATAGGGCTCAGCGAGTCCAGCAGATTCAGGGCGTCTTGAGAAGTGCGTGCTGGCTGATGAGGCAGTGATGCTTGACGCGATCGATCCTCAAGTTGTTGGCTAATCCCTGCCTGTAGACAGGTGAGATCCTCGGTGGAGAAGGTAGACGTATTGTCACTCAGGAGACTCACTGTCTTCAAGCTACTGCCGTTGATGACGTGCACATCGACAGTGAAAGTGCCCCGGTTGGCGTCGCGCATAAGGAGAAAGACACTTCCGGCCATTGTGCAGGAGAGCACAGTGATGCTTGCATCTCATAGTTCGGGACCTTGTGGCGCGGGTCGATCGTTTGGGAGTGAACACGGTGAAAGGCCTGTGAGAATAGCGTCCTGGCGCTGACGCTGTAACTCTCTTTTCCCGGCACTCTTGCGGGTTAATTTGGATCCACGCGTAGAGGATGGACTCCGCGAATGATGTTGATGATGTCCCGCACTTTGCGCTGATTGTCGTGTGCGATTGGAGGATGTGGTAACCGGACAGGATCTGCCACGTGGAAATGATGTCGGTGAAGTTCGTATTGTAGGCACAAACTGAGAATGAAATATCTCCGGCGGCGGAGGAGGCGGAGGAGGCGGTGGGAGTAGAACAAAATGTGGAGGTGGTGGTGGCGGCGCCGGTATGCGTATTGGTACTTCACACTGGGCTCGGAATTCACGAGCGTCATGCGCAGGGCCATGGTATTGTAGCCACGTGGGATGCGCTCCATGTGTCCAGGTGATGAACGTCTGAACATGTTGCTCCGTCATGTCTTGATCCATCATGTCTGCATGCAAAGTTATGTAAGGTGGAGAATCAGACACAACTCCCAACACTCAACAAGATTTTCACGGCAAGAATCCGCACGGGCTCAGGGAATTCTAGTTGCGCGCCTCAAGTCGTTGGTATACTTTCCAGGCCTGCTTGACTTCATCCGTACTCTTCTGGAGGGAACGGGCAATAGTCTTGTAGGTAGGCCTCGCATCCTTGTCCTTTTTCCGCCGGACCATCTCATCCAACTCCCCTTGTGTCCATGCCGCGAAAGGTTCATGGTATGCATTGCGAAGTGCTGTCGTGAACTCTTGTAGAAGTTTGCGAGGACCATGCGCCACGGTGGGAGACGGGCGAAATGACGAAGCACCTGGGTGCGGGGTAGAGGCTGGCGTAGTCACGGGCCCTCGGTTGACGTTGACCGTGGTGGGTGCAGTCATTCTGGGCGGAGGAAGGTGTGCAACGAGATCAGCCCTGACCGTACCTCCTGGTCGTGATTCATGTTCCACACCTGTACCCGGAGCGTCTTGACTTTCATGACGAGGAGGAGATAGCACGGGCACATACCACGTCGATGGATCACGAAAAGTCAGCTGCTGCAAACCGCACCTTGTAGCTTCATAGGGGCCGCGCTGACAGCGCTGCAACAAGATTGCCAAGGAAGTATAGTCACCAAAACATCCCGACGTAGCTGGGAACAGCAATCGATGACCGAAGTTCCCACCTCCCATCTTTGCTGTGGATGCAATCATAGTATAATGAGAGGCAGCGACGTCAGCGTAGGTGCCGCCTCGTGGGACCATGCAGTGATCCTGGCGCAAGCGTGTCCTTCCTCCTATGCAGAGGGGACGCGAGGAGTGAATTCCCCCAAACTGCGCGGCAGATTTCACTGCAGCATCAAAGTTACATTGGCGGCAACTGAACCCAAATTTGTGGCAACTGAGCCCAGCTTCAGGCAAAAAACAGACGGCAAAGATATAGGGGAACGCTTTGCTTTTTGTTCGCAGCGCGTCTAACCTCTGTTAGCCCAGCCTGACAGCCTGAGCAGCATTTCTAGCCGGGAGAAATTGAGCTGGCCAAGAAGCCTGGAACCAGCGAGCACTTTGAGCCAAACAAAAAGGGAACACGTTAGGCGCTTTAAGCTATTTAAATCGCAAGGGTATCGAGGTCTCTTCGTGCGCTTGCTTGTTTTCTTTCACCCAAGAACGGCGCATGACTTTTCAGAAGACAAAAGAGACCACACTAGTTTGCACCCGGGGGTGCGTTTTGTGTTCAAGCGCCTTTTTCCCAAGAAGGTCACATTGCCACAAGGGACCACTCAGAACACTTTCTCTTTGGCCAAAAGGCCCACTACCAGGTTTCAAGAACTTAGCCAGCAGCGCACGGGTTTGTTTCCGAAAAAAGGCAACTTTTTCCAAGAACGACCAAACCAGGCCCTTTTGCAAGGTATTTGTTCGGCACACACACACACACACACGCACGCGCTGGTCCGACAGAGGCCCGGCAACGACAAGGCTTCTGTTACACCTGTTAGACCTAGTACAAAAGAAACCAAGAAGTCACTAGCGCCTTCCGTGCGCAATGGGGATGGGCCTCTGACCTGGGATAAGTTGAGTCAGCTCAGATTTCAGAAGACCAACTACAAGATACTCAAGATGTCATAAGTGCCGTCCAATCGGAGCTCTCCAAGCCGTCTATCAGGGATTGGGTAGGGCACGGAGGTAAAAGTGCAACAGCTGGACGCGACCAGACACTGGTGAAGCCAAGCTGGAAGGGGGCCTTCTTCACGAGTTCCAAATCAAAGAAATCAAAGAGAGTTTCAGGAAGTGCCGAACCTTCGTTTAACGTGCCACTTGCAACTACAATCTCACCTCCTACACCAAATACCAACTGTTTGTCAGCTCTCTGCAAAAGAAAAGTGGTGTTTGCCATGAAAAACTTGGCGATCCAACAAACACCCAGAAACAAATGGAGCAGGGGGTAGTTGCCACCAACCCGCCAGGCAGGCGGGCTAGTCTTGAGCTTGTGCCCTGAAGATCCGCGCCATGGCTCATGCCCTCCGACCGCGATGTGGTAGATCAATGATGATCAGCGCTCGCAGCCTCCGATGTTGGTGTTGGCTCACACCCGGTCTTCGAGGATGATTCTTGCGCCAGCAGCAAAGTGGTTCGGCAGAAGCTCAAGTCTTTTTTCTCTATATTCAAGGGCAACCGAAACTGAAGTGTGGCCTAAGGGAGAATGTCGTTTGGGGCCAGCCCAGGAAGCCCAAAACCACCCAGGCTGCGCAAACTGCTTACGGCTTCAGGTTGGGTATTTGGAGGCCTTGGCAGCCAATTCGATCTGGCGCTTGTGTGGCCTGACTAGGGGGAAGCTGCCCCAAGAGTTGGCGAGCCCCGTTTGCTAGGTTCAAGTGCCTCCAATGACAATCTTCGGAGGAAACAGGCGCCGCCTTTGCGCAAGCTGGGCGGGGGGTCCCTGCGCTCATCGCTACGCATGAAAACCAACATTGTCGACGCACGGCCGTTTTCGATGCACCAGCCACCCCAAAGCACCAGCCAAACCAAGGTTTTCGATGCACCAGCCACTGCCCAAGGTTTTCGATGCACCGGCCACCCGCAACCAAGATTTTCGATGCTCCAGCCCCCCAGCCAAGGTTTTCGATGCACCGGCCACCCGGCAACCAAGATTTCCGATGCTCCAGCCAATCCCCCAGCAAGATTTTCGATACTCCAGCCACCCCCAACCAAGATGTTCGTTGCTCCAACCACCCAGCCAACCGGCCACCCGGCAACCAAGATTTTCGATGCTCCAGCCACCCAACCAAGATGTTCGATGCTCCAGCTACCCCCAACCAAGATTTTCGATGCTCCAGCCACCCCGCAACCCAGATTTTCGATGCTTCCAAAGGTTCCTGCAACATGGGTTTGGAAATTTTCCCGAAAGCATGGCGAAGGGTTCTTCCGCTGGGTTAATTTGAGTTGTTCTCATGAGAGTCATTACAAGGTGTCATTGCAAGGAATCATCATCATGAAAGTCAATGCAAGGAGTCATTGCAAGGAGTCATTGCAAGGAGCAAGGAGTCATTGCAAGGAGTCATTGCAAGGAGTCATTGCAAGGAGTCATTGCAAGGAGTCATTGCAAGGAGTCATTGCAAGTCATTGCAAGGAGTCATTGCAAGGAGTCATTGCAAGGAGTCATTGCAAGGAGTCATTGCAAGGAGTCATTGCAAGGAGTCATTGCAAGGAGTCATGAGAGTCATTGCGAGCTGCGCATGGAGTCAAGTGCAAGTTGCAAGTGCAAGGAGTCAAGTGCAAGTTGCAAGTGCAAGGAGTCAGGTGCAAGTTGCAAGTGCATGGAGTCAAGTGCAAGTTGCAAGTGTAAGGAGTCAAGTGCAAGTTGCAAGTGCAAGGAGTCAAGTGCAATTGACTTGCCAGGAGTTAAAATCTCTTCTTAGGGCGGCGGGGTAGTGCCGACGACACTACACGAAAATCGACCCTCTGCGGGGATCGGCGTGGTCGAGGTGCAAAAACACATGTTTTTTTGCGATTTCTGCGGTGCTCGCGCCACCCTCTGTGGGGATCGGCGTGGTCGAGGTGCAAAAACCATGGTTTTTTCCGATTTCCAACATGCCCGCGCGACCCTCTGCGGGGATCGGCGTGGTCGAGGTGCAAAAACCCATGGTTTTTTGCGATTTCTAAAGTTCCCGCGCGGCCCTCTGCGGGGATCGGCGTGGTCGAGGTGCAAAAACTCGAGGTTTTTTGCGATTTCCGCGGTGCTCGCGCAACCCTCTGCGGGGATCGGCGTGGTCGAGGTGCAAAAACCCTTGTTTTTTTGCGATTTCTGCGGTGCTCGCGCAACCCTCTGCGGGAATCGGCGTGGGCGAGGTGCAAAAACTCGAGGTTTTTTGCGACTTTTGTTGTTCGAACTGGTCCTCGGGAGTTGTCTCGTGGTTCGCGCGCCTGCTCCCGGAACCGGCGGGTCGCGGGTTCGATTCCTCCCTGGTCCGCGGGCGGTCGTCGTAAGATGCAACTTGCATTTCCCGAAAGCATGGCGAAGGGTTCTTCCGCTGGGTTCACTTGAGTTTTTCTCATGAGAGTCATTACAAGGTGTCATTGCAAGGAATCATCATCATGAAAGTCATTGAAAGGAGTCATTGCAAGGAGTCATTGCAAGGAGTCATTGCAAGGATTCATTGCAAGGAGTGTTTGCAAGGAGTCATTGCAAGGAGTCATGGCAAGGAGTCATTGCAAGGAGTCATGGCAAGGAGTCATGGCAAGGAGTCATGGCAAGGAGTCATTGCAAGGAGTCATTGCAAGGAGTCATTGCAAGGAGTCATGGCAAGGAGTCATTGCAAAGTTAGACCAGACCTTGCCCATCTTTTTTCTATAAAAAAACCTAGGGTCCTCCCCACACTTTTAGCAACATTTTAAAACAGCACCTCAAAAAGCACATTTTCAAAAATCAACATTTTAAAGCAGGTAATTTCCTAGTAAGTTCATCCATATTTAAAAAAATAAATTTTACACAATTTTAAAAAAGAAATTCCAAAAAAGAAATTTAAAAAAAAAAAGAAATTTTAAAAATAAATTTTAAAAAACAAATTTTAAAAAAACAATTTTAAAAAAGAAATTTTAAAAAAACAAATTTTAAAAAAAACAAATTTTAAAAAAGAAATTTTAAAAAATAAATTTTAAAAAATAAATTTTACCAAATTTTAAAAAATAAATTTTACAAACAAAATAAAAAATAAATTTTAAAAAAAATATTATTCCAAAAATTATGATAAATTATTTTACAATAAATTTTATCACAAATTTTGTAGACATATTATGGGCAAGGTCTGGTTCATTCGGTTTTTAACGGGCACCATTCTTCTTTAATTCTTTCTATTATTTTATCACACGTTGTTTCATTATAAATATTACTTCCTATTTGTTTTCTAAACATTCCCATTATTCCAATTGCACGTGTTATTGTATATCTAAGTTCGTGAGTTTTATACTCATCATTTAAAAACTCATTTAAAAAATCAAGCAATATAACATATTTTAAACGTTTAATATTAAAAGAACCGTTAGATAATTTTTTTACCATACTATAATACTTAAAAATAAAATCATTATTATATCCTTCGTCATCACACTCAGTTAGTAAATTATCAAACCCTTCTATAGTTAAGAAATTATTCATTACAATAAACACAAATATTTCTAAATCATCATCAAGAGTTTCATTATTTATAATACCAATATCTTTGTTATTCATATCATCAATTTTGTTTATAATTCTATTGCAATTATTGCATATCATGTATTGACAAATATTATTACAAACGCCATTTGTAAAACCGCGTTCAATTGGTAATTTTAGCATTTCACAGTCTTTGCATTTATAACTCATAAACCTTTTTTTCAATATATTTTTAGCATCGTGGACTGTATCACTCATCAAACTATATAACAGTATTATAAAATATTTCTTTAAATACTTTTTACAAGAATTTTAATTTTAAATTAAAATTAAATTAATAAATTAAAATTATAATTATATTATCATAGTTAAATTAAAAATTATCATCATTTACAACTACAATTGCATAATTTACAAAATGGGATGATATTTTCTATTGTATGAGTTAATTCATTATCTTTTCGTTGTGCTGTTAGATTTGTAATGATATTACCATTTTTCATATCAATAGTAAAACCACATCCGCAGTAATTACATTGATTATATATATTATCTAGAAACCATTGAGTATTTACATAACCTTCTCTAGGTATGCTTCTTTTTGCTTTCCTGTCTTGTTCCTTATAATTCAAAATTTTCCTTTCAAAATAACTCATAACACATTTTTGATTAAATACATCATCAACATCCTTTGTATATTTATAAAATTTGACTTTGTTTAAATCACGAGCGCGTGTTACCGCTGTAAAAATCCATTCTGGATAATTCTTTACCAAAAAATGATTATAATCAAAAATTGTTATGGTGCCATCAATGCTACTACCTTGAGTCGAATGACATGTAGAGCAAGAAGAAAATATAAAATTGCTTCTTATTTTAGCAATTTCTACGGATTGTAAAATTTCGGTTTTTACATGTTTTAATGTAAATATTCCATCACTTCCAATATGAACTATTTTATATTTGAAATTTACATTAAAAACCGATGTTTTAGTTTTAGTATATTCTCTACAAATTAAAAATTCTCCTACTTCATATTCATCTTTTCTATTTTCTAATTTTCTAATTTCATTTGATACATTTTTACAAGTTGTATTTAAAAATGCTATGTTGTTTTTGGAACTACTTATGTCTGTGGTGTATTCAAAATATTTTTCAATAATAGTTTTAATTGGTAATTTATTAATAAAAATATCATATTTTATATTCTTGAGTTTATCCTTATCTTCCTGTGTGTTAAGTCTCTTACATTCTTTCAATATTATATGTGTAAAAATATTATCTATAATATTGTCAGTGTATAATTCATAGTCTTGAGTATTTGTTATTTCTTGCACTGGTTTTAATTGCTTGGTGTCTCCTGTTGCTATTATAATTTTGTTGTGCTTATTCTGTTCTACAAATTGTTTTATTCTCCAGTATATATTTAAATTACTAAAATAGATTTCATCAAATACTATTACATCAAATTCTGTAAAATCAAATGGTTCTAATTTAGCATCTCCATAATTAATACCAAAGAATTTATTTATCGTCATTGCTTCTCCTTCAAATGCCTGTAATAGTTTATTAGTAGGACAAATAAAAATTACCTTATAATTTTTATCAACCATTTTTTGACATATATATGATTTTCCTGTGCCCGGTAGTTCACCTCTGATCATAATAGGATTATTCTGTTTAACAATCTCTATAATGTTATCAGTGTCGTATTCATCTTTAATATCAATAGTTTTACTTTCATAAGCTGGTATTTTTATTAGTTCATTATTTACAACGTTAAATTTTACTGTAGGTAAATTAATTTCATCTCTCTGCTTTGAAACTTTCCAACCTCC
Organism: Effrenium voratum; assembly: GCA_963377175.1. Lineage (NCBI taxonomy): Eukaryota > Dinophyceae > Suessiales > Symbiodiniaceae > Effrenium > Effrenium voratum. The sequence goes on from CAUJNA010003621.1 coordinate 372,588, forward strand.
TACATCATCATGAAATTCTAATAATTGCTTTGTTTTTTCTTCATTGCATGTATCAATTACAAAAGCATCTGTTTTTACACTATATATATTAATATTATTAGTTATTAGTGTCTTAAAGTCTTGGTTCATTTTAAAATTGTGATGTTGTAAAAGTAATTCTTTAATATATCGATATCCGTTTCTTAATACTGCCTTATCCTTCAAATTCAATATATAATATGATGCCTTTACATCCCATTCATCCTCATCAAATCCATAATATGTTGTAGTTGCGCCTCCTTCGTCGTCATATTCGGTTATCATTTCAGGACATTCGCTTACAATATGCGATAGTTTATTAATTTTACCTCCGTATTCTGTTTGATAATGGACTGCTTCATCAATACTTTTAAATAAAATACTTTGATGTGCTGTAGCACCTCCCTTTTCTAATAATCCAAAATTTACATTTGCTATTAACTTTTTAATTAGTTTATCTAATGCTTCGTCATGTTCATCTATATTTGTTTGTAAAAGTCCATTAATAATATTTGTATATTCAACCTTATGAATAAATGAAGGTTGTTTAAAATATAAAATATTGATTTGTGTCTTATTCTCATTGATGAATTCCTTTAAAAACTTGCCATATACTAGATTATATTTTTTGTTGAAAAATAAGTTGTGATTACCACTTATTACAATGTTTCTAATTGCTTGTTTTAATTCATCAGGATTTAAAAACAAACTTAAATCATGTGTTTTACGAAATTCTATATAAGTAGCAACGTCAATACCTTTACTATATGCAATAGAATATATCATCTGCTTGGTGTGTTGATTTTTCTCTATTAGTTCCTTAATGCTGTCCATTGTTGTTTTTAACGGTCTTACATTTGTGTCTATAGTTTTAACATAATATAAAGTTAATTCATGGAGTTCATCTATTTTAATTTCATCGTTGTATTTTTTCCAATGGTCAAACTGGTTAAATACTGGTATTTCCCTAATATTTAAAAAACCTTTAGTAAATGCTTTATTTACATCAATTTCTGTTTTATAAACTAAATTAATATTACTCGATAATAACCCCGAAGGTGCTATACTTCTTGTTTCATTTAATATTTTAATATCAATGTCGTTATAAAAGGATTTATGCGCTGACATGAATAAGGATTTATTGAAATTAAACATTGCTTTGTTCATATTGTTGTATGTAGTTTCATTGCTAACTGCAATCCATCCATCACCGGAAGATTTAATTAAATTTTGAGTTTTTATGATATATGTTATCTTGTTCAATCTTAATCTTATTTCATCAATAATACCTGTGTATTTAATTCTGGGTTCATATCCAATATTCAACAACTGGAATAATAATTCTGCCAAATTATTATTTTCAGGCACTAAATATATTTCCTTTGTTTTATCATCCGTTTCAATTTTAAGTATATCATCTATACATTTAATCATTTTGTATTGTGGCGGTTCTTCTCTTTCATTTATATAATAATCAGTGTGTGCCTTTATAGTGGGTAGTTTCGTTATTAATTGCTTCTGTTGTATCTTACTTAAATCATGGTTTAATGTGTAAATATGGCTATTCTTCACCATTGCGTAAAAGGTTTTTATATGGTGGTTTCTTTTTTCTGGTTCATATTTATAAATAATTTCATTTACAAAATTGAAAATTCTAACTTGAATATTAAACTTTTTGAATACTGCTTCCATTTCCCTAATTGTCGCTCCGGTTTCACTAAAGTTTTCCCTACCTATGATTTCAATAATTTTGTCTCTGGTTAGTCTGTTGCGGGTTTTTTCATTCATGATTGTATCACTGTAAAAATCAGTTAATGAATTTATCCAACATTCATTCTCTATATAATTACCTTTCTTGATTGCCTTTTGTATAGTGCCCTCACTCATTTTAATAGGTGTGTGTATATATTTATGATAAATTGATACGTTTGTAGCATCCCTTAAGTTTTCGGTTAATATATTAAACTTTTCGCCGTTTTTATTCATCACTTCCACTGATAATATTTTGACACATTCAATATCATTATAAAATTCTGTCATTTCTCTATATATTTCATTAAAATCTTCATCTGTTGTTAATAGATTTATTGTGTCAGTAAATTCGTCATTTGGTGTATCATTATTGCTTCCATATCGTATATCCGAGTTGCCTAAGTATTTAAATATCCTTTTTTTTATAATATCTGTTGAAATTGTTCGTGCTTGAATTGTAACATTAAGATTATCAAAAGTTTTTGTGTAAAAATTCATTAGTCTGTGTTTAAAAGCAGGTTTAGATTTTATCTTTGTATTTTTGTTTTCCTCTCTTGCTGTATACAACATAAATTGAATAAAATAAGTTTTTGTTTTATATCTCGCGCTCAACTCATTACCTTTTGTTTTCCTATACTCTATACCTTTTGTTTTCCTATACTCTATACCTTTTGTTTTCCTATATGTTTAATCCCTGCTTCATCTTCTTCTTCGTTTTTTGCTCTTGCTTCTGCCATTCTTTCATTTAATGGTTTTGTATCCTTGATCTTTTTGATATTATCTTTGTATTTTTGAAATGCTTTGTCATAAACCTTTTTGTCTGTAGATGTTAAACCCTTGATATAATTTTCTGCCGTTGCTACATTTGATAACTTTCTTTCAGTGTAAAGTTTAATAATCTCATCAACCCTTTTTTTAGTTGCATTATTTGCGCTCTGTGTTGAATTTCTTTTGAGTTTGTTTAACTCGTTTATATTACGCTGTAAAAACTTACTCATAATATAATCTATATATTTATATTATAAAATATTTCTTTAAATAACTTTTTTACAAGAAAATTTTTATAATAAAAATTCTATATATTTTTTAAACTTTCAAAATTTCAAATCTTAAGAATGGTCGTGTGTTATGTTCCAAATAAAAATAAGATTGTCCTAATTTTTTTTCAATCCTTTCAACTTTATATTTTGTAGGCAACCAATTACTACTCCTTTCCTTTTCAGTTATTGCTTTCTTTCTGTAAATCTTCACTTCGTCACCTATGTTAATTTCAGGATATTTACGGGTTCTAGTTGCTTCGGTTGCCATTTTCATTTTTACTTTATAATTGTTTTTCTCCTTCAATGCTTCCGCTGGTGTCATTCCTATACTTGAATGTTCCATTTTATTATTGTAAGTTATTAATATTTCAAAATTATAATCTATCCATTGTATATTTTCCTTTCCTTCTTTTTCATCTTTTTCAACCCTTTTATATAACATATCTTTGTAGGTGCGTATAAAACGTTCTGCAAAATTAGGATGTCCTCTTGTGCGGTATAATTCTATTCCTTCTTCTTTGAAATAATCTTCAACTGTTTTATTATATAAACTGCCTTCCTCGTCGCTATAAATAATTTCTGGTTTGCCTTTCATTTTCTGCATTCCTTCCATTACTCCCGCTAATATGTCAGGCGGTTGTTTTGATTTAATAGGTATTACTGTAGAATATCTGGTAAATATATCAATTAAAACCATCCCTACTTTAAATTTTTGATTGGGTATGTCATTAATAAAAAAATAAATCTAATTGAAATTCAAAGTATGGATGTGGAGCAATAAATGAATTTTTGCCTCTTAATTGCTTCTTCTGTTCTATGTTCTTTTGAAACCATTCTTTAACATCATTTAAGGTTATGCTTTGTTCCTTTTGTTTAGCATCCTTATAGGTTGTTGTGATACTTCCGTATCCTGATTTATCATAATAGATTTTACTAATTATATCATTTTTATTAATATTTGCCATATTAATAAAGGTGATATTTTTTTAACATTTTATTCAAAATCTTCAGCACTATTTAAATATGCTTCGTACTGTTGTTGTTTTTGGTTACTCCTATTAGTCTGCGGTTTGATATCTTTGATACTTGGGTATGAACTAAATATCATATTTTGTATTCTCTCGCTTATTTCTATTTCTTTTGTATAGTGCTTATAAATATTTTGTCCTACATCATTAAAAAGGATATTAGAAAGTGCATTATCCAGCTTATTGAAAATATGTGATAATATTATCTTGAATATGTTTAACGTGTTCGAAATATTATTTTCAATATATCTAAAACAATCCCGTCTATTCTTTTGGTTTTTTGGTATGTCATCATCATTCTTATACTCATCAAAAAATCTATCTACTAGACCATTCTTATATGTTTCTATGTATTTTATTTCAACTGTTTTATAAATTGGTGTATCGCCTAAATCTACTCCAGCACTTACAGTTTTAATATTTCCTTTGTAGTATAATTCATTACAGTCCTTTATTCTGTCGTGTATGTCCCTTGTATAGTTGTGCCTTTCTTTAACATCCTTTAATAAATTGGATTTGATAAATTTGAATGTCGGAAATTTATATAATTTTGCAAAATAATAATCTTTGATGTTGTTTGTTGTAACAGTTGTGTCTTCTTCCTTTTCATTTTCAATTATTTCAGTTAGTTTGATGAATTCTTTTGACTTATTACAAGTGTCAATATTTACAAATGTTCAACTGTTTTAATCTTTTGCATTTATAACATTCTTTATAATTATATTTGCATATGTGTTTAATAATATTTTCTGATAATTTAGTTTTATATAATTGAATATTATTATAATTAAATTTGCACTCTTTACACATTCCAATTTTTTTTATTTATCATTCTTATAGTGTCATTCATGTTGATTTTATTTAAGAATTCACTAATGATTTCCTCCTGCTCAATCTCACTGAACATTTTCACCATATAATTATAATACATAATATTTCTTTAAGTATTTTTTTACAAGAAATTATTTTTTATAGTAAAATTTCTATATATTTTTATATTTTCCTGAATTTATGGTTTCAAATCCCCCGCTCTGTGGGTTTCAAATCCCCCGCTCTGTGGGTTTCAAATCCCCCGCTCTGCGGGTTTCAAATCCCCCGCTCTGCGGGATTCCGCTAAACACCACCTAATTTAAGGATTTTTGGACAAATCCCCCGCTCTGTGGGTTTCAAATCCCCCGCTCTGTGGGTTTCAAATCCCCCGCCCTGCGGGTTTCAAAGCCTAAAACCCAAAAAATGCACCAAATATTTATTAAAATATATAAATTTTAATAAATATTACTTAAAATATTGAAATTTTAATAAATATTATTTATTCAACTGTTATAATTTTATATGTTTGCGCCTTATATTTTCTGGGTTTTGTATTCTGTAAATCTTCTGGTTTATTTTCATAATCAATATCTTTTAAATTAATTTCTCCATTTTCTGCCATCTTGTCTAATTTCTTTCTTCTGTGAAATCTTATAGCACTTGCCCTTTTGGTGTCCATAAAGTCCTTTTCGTGTCTCCTTCTTTGATAATATAATCTGTTATATAGTGCCAGTTGTTCCTTTACTTGTTCCAGCGTCATATCTTCAGGTTTAATACTCATTATAATATATATTATATTATATTATATATTTCTTTAAATACATTTTACAAGATTTTTAAACAAAATATTTTTATTTTTATTTTTCTTTTTAAAGACTTCGTTTTCCAAATATTCTACACGAGCAATAAGTTTTGTTAAAGCATCCCAACTAATACAGGCCATTCTGTCATAACACATTGTTAAGTATTCTCCTGTGTCATTTACAATATTATATTTAGGATTTGTGTATTGTTGAACATCTTGAGCAATCCATCCTAATTCAGTCCTTTTAGTTTTTTGATTTTTAACAAATGTTTTAATCTTAATGTTTTTTACCATATTTATAGTATCGTCATCTACATCTTCTATATTATCTTTCAGTCTCTTATCACTACTTAAATTAAATCCGTTATATGATGAAAATTGAGTATCATCCAATTGTAAATATTTAGTGCCATCGATATAACTATCAATAGTTGTTGATGCTTCCAGTCTTAATACGGCATCACTATTCAAATGTCTCAAATTGATTTTATGAGCAATTCCAAAAGTCATGTCACCGTCAATAGTCCAGTCGCCTCGTAATTCGCTATTACTTCCACTAGTCAAAATGATTTTATTATCAGCATATGTTGAAGATAATCCAACAACCAAATTAATAGAGTTTGAGGTGTTGCTATTCCTAATTATTAAATCATTTGTATCGAGATACATTTCAGCATTATCAATTATTAGTTTTGATGAGTTGCCAAATTGAACATTGCCACTCGGTGAATTTTGTAATAATAAAGTATTTCCTGATACTGACTGAACCTGATTGACTTCAACTTTCTTACCAGAAACCATTGTTAAATCGCCGTTTGTATATACATCACCTAATACGTCAACTGGTTTATTGAATATGGTTTTTGATACAGCACCGTCGCACATAAAATATTGGTTAGAAGAATTTGTAATATCGCCAATACTACAAGCAACAAAATTAGGATGATGAATATAAAAACCTTCTGTTGCCGCGGGTGTGTGTGTTTCTAAATATGGAGTTAATGCACTGTCTAAATTATCAATTTTAGTTTTAATATCTGTTGAAAAATCATTATTTGTAAATAAATTTCCTTTCATATAAACAGCACCTTCAAAATATGATGTTCCATGTGCTTGAGCAAAATTGTATGAAGTATGAACATTACCATTAATCGTAATTCTTGAAGCATTATTAGGTCTTCCAATAATGACATCGCCAGTGTTCCATCCTAACCATAATCTATAAGGTGTAGCACCTGTTAAACCTTGATAAGAGTCTAACTGACATCCTCGTTTAAACTCGAGTCTTTGGTTACTTACAGCATCTTGAATTCTAAAAATTGGATTAGTATTATCTGTTAAACTAATAATTAATGGCGAGTTCATTGTTTGGGCAGTTGTGATTGTTTTATCTAACTTTTGTAAATCTGCTGATATTAAACTATTAATCGTATTTGAATTTTGAGTTATTAATACATCTTGTGTCGTGTTGTCTGACATGATTGAGGCAAATGTATTACTGTATGCGGTATTTGTATTGAATAAATTAGTATCATTTGCATATAATGTTGATACATCTGCTTGAATAGTTGTTTTTTCAGTTGTAGTCCAAGAAGCACCTGCTCCTGCTTGTAAATTTGCTATATCTGTTAAAATTGTTGTTATTGTGTTTCCGTGTCCTGTTATGTTATTAATGTTTGTGTCAATTAATGATATATGCGAGGTTATTGTATTTTGATGACTATTAACAAATGTCATATTACTGCCTACAGTGTTATTTAATATTGCTATTCCGCTTGTGTTTGTTGCTATGTTGCTATCGTGTGTTGTTAATACTGCTAAATGTGATGCTAATGTATTATTATGTCCTGTGATTAAAAACGAATTGGAACTAATACTATTGTTAAAACCACTAGTTAAAAAGGTACTAGAACTAATATTATTAGCATTTGTGTCAAGTTTAATTGTATTTGCTGATATAGTCGGTAGTATTGAAGTTATGGTTAATCCGTGCGCTGTTATATTATTAAGGTTGCTTGTGATTGCTATATTTTGATTTATTTGTTCATCAAACATTGTTGTTGATGTTGCATTAATTCCTGATATTGCTGATATGTTTGCATCTATCTTATTTTTTGTGCTAAAATAAGAGCATCAACTTCTTCAATTGTATAACCTCCACCTAATGATCCTGCTGTGTCTGCTAATTCTTGTTTTGTAGCATAAACACTGCTTAATGTTGATGGTTCTGTTGAATTTATTAATACTAACTCACTTGCTATAATTCTGTTTGAGCCGTCCAGTGATAATGTTGAAAACATAATTATTATATAGTAGGTTATATAATAATTATATTTTATCTTTTCTTTCCTCTTGAACCAAATATATTCTTATTTAATGCATTATATTTTTCTTGCTTCTGTCTTAAATATTCATTTTGCAATAATTGGTAATGTTGCGCTATATTTTGTAGCGGGTTTGGAGGCGGTTGTTGTTGCGATCTTCTTGGGGGTGGTGTGTTCGCTATTATATTATTTTGTTGCGGTTGTGGTTGTTGATTTTCTTCGTTGTACGCTACTTCATGATCTATCCTTTGAGGTTTTGCTATTGGAACTGCTTTTGGTTTAGGTTTTATAGGTTTAGTTTCTAATGGTCCTTGGCAATTGCGCTCGTGGCTGTATCTATATGATTTTAATGTTAAAGTTTTGGCACATTTTGGACAGGTTATTTTCTTTTCATTACGCGCTTGAGTTTTTGAGTTGTTTATAAGAGGTTCTACAGGTTTTATTTCTTGTGTTGGCTCTGTTATTGGTTCTGCCTTTGGTGCTTCTTCTTCTTCAATTGGTGGTAATTCACTTACTGGTACGTCTGCTTCAATTGTATTAGTAATTCCAGGTTCGACTTCTGACATATATAATATATTATATATTTTGTCTATATTATTTATATATTTTGTCTATATGGACAAATTGAGAAATATTAATATTAATAATTTGATATAAATATTAATAATTAGGTTGTTTATTCAATTATCTAATTGAAAGAGAATGCTAAAAGAAATGGGTACGCCGTGAAAATCAATTAATTCGTTTCTTGAAGTTGTTATTCTAAAGTGTAGTCTCTTAATATTTTTACCGCCTACATCAATAAAATCTGCATATATGGGCGCTGTAAAATCTGTTATAACTCCGCCAAGTTGTTGATTAATTTGAACTTTTTTAATTACTGAACTGCTGAAATTATTAGGCGCTGAATATTTATAATCGCTTAATTGAGGACAATTTATGTATATATTCTGAAAAGGAACTAAATTAAAATATCCACTTAACCAAGATGTCGCAGGTTCATATGCAATAGAATTACTTAATAAATAATTGATAGCTTTTGGTCTCAAGTTGTCATATTCAAACTGTCCTCTGTTCCATTCACCATTTACATAAGTTTCTAATTCTTCATCTGTAGGTATTTTGCTTTTGTAAGTTAGAGGGTCATTTAATTTAAGTTCCATTTTGCGTTCGCTTTGTCCATATACTGTTAAGAATAAGTCAGGTACAATATCATTAAATGCCGCGTTTAATTCTGATTGTATTTTAAATGATAATTGATTAGCATAATAAATTTCACCGGATACATCAACGGCAGTGCTTCTCAATAATACATTGGAACTATTATACAACATAATATAGAAGCGTTCGTAAAACCCTTTCTCTGTTGTATAAAACGGAGTGCTGAATGAACACTCTGTCACGAACATTTTTGTTCTTGGTGGAATTTCAAAGTTTTGGTCAAGTTCTATAATAAAGTCGCTGGTAGAATTGCTTTCTGATAATCTGTAGGCACTATCAACATAGATTTTTTTATATGTTAATCTATCGCTCGTAAATATAATATACAATAGAAATTATAATATAATTATTATTATATGATTGGACGACAATTATTATTAGGTGCTATAGAAGGCAGGACGCCGACGCAAATGATGGCAGGTGTAGCAAGTGATAAGGCATATACGGCAGGTAAGGATTTAATAGAAGATGTATTTTTTAACCATAAAAAGAAATTGGAAGACAAAGTAGGAGGTTTCAATAAACATTTTGATAAGCAAATAATGAAACATAAAACACGTTATGCCGAAGAAATCAATGTTCAAAATAAAAATAAGATTGATGATGTTAAGGGTTTAGACGCCGCGTATTCAAATGTAAATGGAATAACAAGAATAGGCAACACTTTATATATTGGCGGCACTGGTGCTAAAACGGGACTAAATCACAAAGTCAATGATGTAATTGCAGATTTGTTTTTTATTCCTACTCATAATGTTCAATTAAGCGAAAGATATAAGGACGCAATGGAAGAATTAAGTAAAAATCCAGATGTGAATAGAATTGTTGGACATAGCCTCGGTTCATCCGTTGTTCAAGAAATCAACAACAGACACGGAAACAAATATGCTACTACTGTTTATTCATCACCTTTTGTATCAGGAAGTAATCAACAGAAAAACCCGCGACACTTACGATTTAGAAATCGTGGAGATCCTATAGCAATGTTCGATGACGCGGCAATAACTGGAGAAATAGAAAGCAATAATTTATTAGACAAACACAGTTTCAATAATTGGACAGGACAAGGTATGACTGAAATTAATCCTACTACGGCAGTTTCAAACGGGTTCAACCCGAATGATAATTCGGGTTAAATGCTTCGCGTTTCAATCCCTAATTCAACACCAGAACAATAAATAAATAAATATATATATATAAGTTATATATGAGTATTGATGCTGAGAAATGGGACAACGATATTGAATATGCTTATAAGAAAATGATAGAGCGAGAGAAAAAGAAAGAATACAACATATCAAATAGTAATATGAATGTAATTGTGGCAAAGAAGTATTGAATAAGGATAAAGAAGAGCACGAAAGCAATGATTTAAATCATTTATACTACAGAAAAGGTAATATTGAAGGACTTATAATAGGCACGTATAGTGAAATTATTAATTATGAAAATGATTATTTAAAATTACATCCAGAAAATAACAAAATACATTATACAGATTATAGTAGAATTGATTATACCGACTTTTTAAAAGAACAAGAAGAAAAGAAAATTCCATTAGATGAAGATGATTTAAGTTATTTGTATAAGTATAGAGACGAATTAGAAGATTGTATAAAGCGTATAACTGAACTAACATTATCTCAATGATATTAATAATAATGTTTAGAAATAAAGACAAGCAAAACAAAATTCCATTAGAGAAGAAACTGACAAAAGAACCTACAAAATACGATAAACAATATAAAATTTTAGATTATGATACTTTAAAAGATATAGTTGATACAAAAAATAATTATCTAATAAATACTATAAAAAATACAACTTCAAACAATTCTACTACAATGCTTCCACATAAGAAAAATATAAATAATAAAAAATAAAATCTAAGTTTATCATATATAAGTAATGGATAATATAATTGCAGAAAGTGAAACTACAATGATTAACTCGTTAAATTTTGGACTTCCAGAAACAGCACAATACATCACAGACAGAAGACACGTTAATTATTTTCCATCGGGTAGTAATGTTTATAATCCAAATGCAGGAAACAAAAATATTAGATTTCATATATCAGGAGAAGACAACACATATATTGATTTATCAAGTATTCGTTTATTTGCAAATCTTCAAAACACTGACGGAACACGAAGTCATTTTTTACGCCCGTTAGGTAATTTGTCATCCTTCTTCAGTCGTTATAGATGCACAGTAGGCGGACAACAGGTTCAGGATATTATTGAATACAATAGGCACTGTGAATTGTATAATTCCTTTAAAAGTCAAGATGCTAGAGATATGGACGATTTAGAAGGTAGCGCTAATCCTCGTTGGGATGATGACTGGCGACATACTTACGGCAGAAATGTTAGATAATAATAAACGAAAAAATCCCGGTATTGCCGACCCCGAGGCAGTTACATTTCCAACTACAAAAGACCACAACAACTGGGGAGATTTAACAGCACGATATACTCGCCATTCAGTAGCAGGAATTCCCGGCGCTAATGGTTATATGAGATTAGGACATAAACCAGTATGCGGACTGTTAGAAAGCAATTATTATTTACCTTTACGATATGCTCCGCTTGAACTGGAATTTACAATTGTATCAGATGAACATATACCAGTCATTACACCATTTGCTAAAACCGATGACAATGTTCATATTGATGCAAATGGTTATTATTTCACAACTGGAGACACCTCAACGCAGTGGGAATTAAATAATGTAATCCTACGAGCTGAGGTAATACAATTGGACAACACGGTCAACAATAATATAGTGAAACATTTGTTAGAAGGTCAAAGTTTGAAATTAGTATTCCAATGTATCACACTATGACACAATCATTCAACGCGGCAGGAACTGAAATTAATATGAACATTGTTAAATCCGCTTCTAAATTAAATGGTTGCTTCATTACATTGTATCGTGCGCCAAGAGCAGGTGTAGATGCTGATAATAATAATTACTACAGACACGATAATTATATTTATAAGAGATGGAACTATTTTTACAATCCTATGATTAATTCTCGTATTTTTGATGGTCCTGATCCAGATGGCGCTGATCGTGAGCGTTTCCAAGGTAAAGGTTTTCAAGATAAAGATTTAAATTTAACGTGGCAATTACAAATTAATAATAAGAAATATCCAGAGTTTGAATGCCAGAGCCTCGCCGAGAGTGCCTACTACCTCCGAAGAACATTACACTATTTGAACCCTGACCAAGACGCCTTTAGCATTTCATATAAACGCTACAGAGAAGACAAGTTCGTTATTGGGATTTCATTTGAGAAAATGGCAGACACTAATTTTACTGGACAGAATACAAAGATGGGTGGTCTGTTAGTATTCAAACTGAAAGGAAGTAATAGAGCACTAACAACTGATGAAGATGTGCGCGAGGTGTTTGTGCATATGATTTCGGAGTCTGTTCTGGAATTAAGGGAAAGCGGATCTGTGCTCTATGATTAAAATTAAAATCTATGATAAATATATAATGTATAAATTCCACAAAAGAAATAATAAGAAAAATAAAGGTAAAGTATTTTTACAATCCTCGCAAATTAAATACTCGCCATTTGATATGAAAGATAGTGAATATCTAAAACACTTACACGAACAAATGAAGTTAAGAAACTCACAAGAAGCATCAGTAGCATTAAGGAAAAAGATTGACGAAGGAAATAAGAGAGCAAACTATGTAAATGAGCTGGATAGAATGATGGGCGAATTATATCGTCCTAACTTACCACATACAACAAAAGAACATTTAAATAAATGGTATGAAGATACAAAAAAGTTAATATTTACTTAAAATTTATTATAATAATAATCTAACTATTATTATAATAAATATGGCAACTACACAAGGTTTAGAATTAATAAATCCATATGCAAAATTTGGATTGAAACGACGACCTACTTATGAAGAAATCGCTAACCTAATAGGCGAGAACGAACAATTAACAGGAAAACTGCCTAACAGAGATGCTACATTTTTTAAAGCAAGTCCTCAAGGCAGTTTTTTTGATGGAAGCGACCACTTAGAATTATTGAAAGACCAACAGATGAGAATATTAGACAGGCAGATGAGAGAGATAATGATGAAACAGGAAGCGCGCAGAAACGGGCACACTTATGCAGTGCATAGGATGAATGCTGACACACCATTAACCAGAAACGCAGAAGCAATAGAAGATGAATATGATTTTTCAACACCACAACAAACAGCAAGGCAACACGAAGGGATGGTAGATACAAGACTGCAAGAACTAGCAACAGCAACAAAAGAAAGAGTAAATGAAGTGAGTCAAGCAATGGCATCAAATTTAAGAGATATGGGCGGAACAATTTTTCAAAGAATGCTGGGCAATAGACAATCAGCACCATCAGCAACAACAAGAACAGTACCAGATAATCTCCCAGTATTAGAATACGAAGGTTCGCCAATTTCAGGCGGAGATGATGCCCAAGTAGAATATCAAGCAACAGGAGCATCAAGTTCAGCAGCCCAACAACCACCACCATTGCCAATGACGCCATTATTTAAAACAACAATAGATAATACTATTAGTCCCGCTTACTGGAAAGACAACCCTAATTTAACAGTAAATGATATTAAATTTCAATTTTATTTAAGAGGAATTCAAGTGCCAGAAGAAAGCGAAATACAAGAAGAATTGAAACACAAAGGCAGAGGCAAGGCGAGAACACACAAAGAATATTTAACAGATATGATTTTAGACACTATTGATAATGGCGGGTGGATTGTAAATTTAGGCAAAGGTAGAATAGAAGAACTCAAGGCAAGTTTTAAGGGCAAAGGTAAGAAATAATATATAAATAATAATAATGATAATATTAACTAAAAATATACTGAAAAGAAAGAAGCAGAAATTCAATGATAAATATGATGACGACAGTTTTACAATACATAACCTAATGAAACCAAACACTTCAACAACAATACAACCACCGAAATTGATGAAAAAGGGCATACCGAGAGAATTTATTGACATTGCAACCAACACAGATACAATCGCCACAGAAACCAGAGAGACTCAAGAAAAGTTATACAATGATGCAAATCAACCATTAAATATGACATTTGAAGCGTTTAAGGTAAAGGAAAACCAGGACAATATGTTTAAAATAATGCTTAAAAACTTTTGGCACAACACACACAAGAGAAATGAACCAACAAGAACACAAGCAACACAAACACTGAAAAACCAACGCGACGCGATGGTGTCAGCCTTTACTAAAATGCTCGACAACAACAAACCGCCAGAACCACCACCAAAGAAACCACCAGATGAGGATGACAGCGATGAAGAAGAAAAGAAGTTCAAACTGACAAAAATGATAGAAATAATGCTACACAACGGCGCTACAGTAGCAGATATAATATTAAACTTATCACACAGCGCAATTGCAACAACTATAAATATCGCAGATTTAGTCAATCAAATAACAGCAGGAAATGCACAAGCTAGCAGTAGTTCTTCTAATGAAATTATTAGTGTTCATAGTTCTCCACCTGTTACTGTCCATAGTTCTTCATCTGAAAGTCCAACAGAAATACCAGCACCAACTGAAGACGAAGAAGAAGAAGAAAACCAACATTTCAATTTTGAAAAATTAAAATCTAAATAATATTATATATAATGGGTATTGGTCAAAGTAAAAATAATGAAAATAATAGTTTGGAAGACATTAAGAATTTAAGTATAGATGAAAAAACACGAGCAGACACTTTAATTATTAAATCTCTTCAAGAATGTGTGGCACGAATTGAGAAACTAGAGAAAGAAAAATCTGACAAATTAATAGCCTTACAATTTTGCAATGCTTCGTTAATTTAAATTAATAATATTAACATATAATACTATTATTAATTGCTATCATAATCTGTCATTTTATCCTCTGGTATTGTTGTTGAAGTAGTACTACTTATATCATCTATTAAATCTTCTTCGTCAACAAAATTATTTTGAAATCTTAATAATTCCTCGTCTGTTGCCCTTCTTTTCAATACTTTATAAAGTTTATGTATCCAAGAATTAGTATGAAAATTATAATTACCTCTACGATAAAATCCACCACATCTACATAGTTTCATTGACATATTATTATATTATATTAAATTTAGAATATCTTTATTCATCATTCGTAATTTGAAACGCCTGTTCAAATCTGATATGAAACATTTTGTTAATGTCTTAGCATTCATATTCACGTAGAAGAAACTATAAGGTGCGTCATTAACGGCTTGATGATACATATCTAATAATTGCTGTTTATCAACAATGGCGCTATTTTCTTCAATAAAACTCATTAACTCACTTGCATTTCTCAACCTAAAAATATATAATGAACTGGCATTTAAACGAATGATAGGCGCTAAAACATTATATTTTTGTGTTGAACAAATTACACTTACTGCATCGTGCCTACCTCTTGTAAATAATCCATGTAATAATTTACTATATCTAACAAATTTAGGATCGTCTGCGTGGTCATCTATAACGATTAATATTGAATGCAGTTTCTTTATCTTTTTAGATTTCATATAATTAATTATTTTCTTCTGTCTTTCAATTACATTTTCTAAATCACTTGGATTATAATTATCAAAATAAATTTGTTCTTTTTCATCATCCACGTGCAATTCATCCCTGATATATTTTTTAACTTCTGTAAAAGTTGGGTCATTATGAACGCTGGGGGAAAATATAAATATTCTTGCAAATGAATTTCTATAAACATTTAAAATAAGATTCTGAACTAAAACTGTTTTGCCTCCCGTCGAACTCGCAACTATAATACTTCTAAATGGTAATTTTGGCACGTGCTCATATTTAGATTGTTTGAATTCATATTCAGTTATGTTTATTGGTTTTATTATTGGGACATCTGTCATAGTTGATATTAAAGAAATATAGAAAATTATATTTAAAAATTAACTTGTAATTAATATTAAATGGAACATCATTATGTTATGAGTGGCGGTGAATAACATAATGGAACAGGTTTTCCATTGCTTCAGTCAATAAGCATTGAAGATAATTAGTTTTGTGTCTTGCTCGCGTGTGCAATGAAAACCCAAGTGCTGTGCCCCACCAATATTCTATTATGCATGAATATAATAAGATCAAATAATTATTTTTAATAATTATTTCATCTTATTATTTAATATGGATAGAAGTTATTCAGATTATATTGATATAATAGATGAAGTAGAGAATATAGAACAAGTAATAATAACTGACAATAAAATTAAAAAATGCTGTTATTATTCATTAGAATTAATAAAATTAGGAATACAATATATCAAAAATAAAAACGTAAATATTAATATAAATGGGAAAAAAAACAAAAAGAATAAAACGGATACTACAGTTTCTTCAACAGATGAAGACAAAGAAGAAGAAATTGTTAAGGAAACAGCACTAACCGAGTTTGAGTGTCCTATGTGTAAAAAGATGTTAGAAATAAAAAATGAAATAGAAATACAAAAGAAAGGAAATTGTAAATGTTCGTGTGTTCCGACAAATTTCAAATTGAATAAAAACGATAAGAAAATGAATATTGATAAAACCAAAGACAGTATAAATCTGGAAACGGATGTTCATAATATAACTTTTAAATGGGGGAGGCATGCGTCGCCATCCGATAATGGTGATAACGAAGCACAGGAAACTATTAAACAAATGATGAAAATTTAGTACTTAAAGAGTAGATTTTACATTAAATCAATTTTATAAATAAATAAATATTTAAATAAATAATTATACAAATAAATATATATAGAAATGTCTGAAGTTGAGAATAATGTTATTTCTGAACTATCAAGGAAGATGATGACAGTTAGTAAAAATGTTAAACTGTTGTACGAGATGATAAAAACTATTGACGAGAAACTTGATGCAAAGGCAAACGAACCAAAAAATAACAATGAAGAGAAGGAAAAGATTGATAAGATCTTTGAAAAGAAAGGGATAGGCAGACCCAGCGGTGATTATGACACGAAGCGTAAAAAGTATTGCGATATGTTAAATAAGGGACAAATCAAAAGTCCAAAGGAACAAACATTAGAATACTATAAGATTATTAAGGGCGATGATGGTAAATATGTAATTGTTGAAAATTAAAATATAAATAATTCTTGTAACAAAGTATTTAAAGAAATACTAATTATATATATTAATAGAAATAATGCTATTCAATTATAACAACTGTAAAAACTGTAAAATCAATAAAAGGGATACATTCACTTTAAGACAGAAAATACCAATTGAAATTTGTTATATTATTAGTAATTATTACCCACATTGCGCCAAGTGTTCTAATATGATATCACAGGAAGAACAGTTTATTCATAGAATAAAAGCACTATATGGAGATGGTTTAAGCAAAATAGAATATCAATTACGCTGGTTTTCAAAGCACAACAACAAACCTCTCACATATGATTTTATATTGGATGATGACAGGGTATTGAAGAAAGAAATTGACAAATTATTTGACGCGGTTGATGTGAAAAAAAGCTTTACAGATAAACAGTGCCGATTAGCCATAAAATCATTTGCTAAAAAAAACTTGCTCCTCATTCATTGTGTGCTTGAAAATTTTTACAACAAACAAAATGCAAGACGAGTTCCAGATTATTGTATTGAATATTTAATGACACCATACAAATTTAGAAATAACTATTACCATCCAATAAACATACTTATGATATTTTTGAAAGGATACATTTTTGCTTTGCTTGGAGATGATATTATTTATATTGATGAAGATGATGTGAATAATTATGTTTATGAGATAGTTCATTTTGAATGAACCAGACCTTGCCCATAATATGTCTACAAAATTTGTGATAAAATTTATTGTAAAATAATTTATCATAATTTTTGGAATAATATTTTTTTGAAAATTAATTTTTTATTTTTTTTGTAAAATTTATTTTTAAAATTTGGTAAAATTTATTTTTTAAAATTTCTTTTTTAACATTTGTTTTGTTTAAAATTTGTTTTTTAAAATTTCTTTTTTAAAATTGCTTTTTTTAAAACTTGTTTTTTTAAAATTTATTTTTAAAATTTCTTTTTTTAAAATTTCTTTTTTGGAATTTCTTTTTTAAAATTTTGTAAAATTTATTTTTTTAAATATGGATGAACTTACTAGGAAATTACCTGCTTTAAAATGTTGATTTTTGAAAATGTGCTTTTTGAGGTGCTGTTTTAAAATGTTGCTAAAAGTGTGGGGAGGACCCTAGGTTTTTTTATAGAAAAAGATGGGCAAGGTCTGGTCTAACTTGCAAGGAGTCATGGCAAGGATTGCAACTTGCACTTGACTCCTTGCACTTGCAACTTGCACTTGACTCCTTGCACTTGCAACTTGCACTTGACTCCATGCACTTGCAACTTGCACTTGACTCCATGCACTTGCACTTGGCTCCTTGCACTTGCAACTTGCACTTAACTCCGTGCACTTGCCTTGCACTTGACATGCTTGGCTCCTTGCAACTTGCAATGGCTCTCATGACTCCTTGCAATGACTCCTTGCAATGACTCCTTGCAATGACTCCTTGCAATGACTCCTTGCAATGACTCCTTGCAATGACTCCTTGCAATGACTCCTTGCCATGACTCCTTGCAATGACTCCTTGCAATGACTCCTTGCAATGACTCCTTGCAATGACTCCTTGAAACAAGCAAGGAGTCAAGTGCAAGTTGCAAGTGCAAGGAGTCAAGTGCAATTGACTTGCGAGGAGTTAAAATCTCTTCTTAGGGCGGCGGGGTAGTGCCAACGACACTACACGAAAATCGACCCTCTGCGGGGATCGGCGTGGTCGAGGTGCAAAAGCCATGGGTTTTTGCGATTTCTAAAGTTCCCGCGCGACGGGGATCGGCGTGGTCGAGGTGCAAAAACCCATGGTTTTTTGCGATTTCTAAAGTTCCCGCGCGGCCCTCTGCGGGGATCGGCGTGGTCGAGGTGCAAAAACTCGAGGTTTTTTGCGATTTCCGCGGTGCTCGCGCAACCCTCTGCGGGGATCAGCGTGGTCGAGGTGCAAAAACCCTTGTTTTTTTGCGATTTCTGCGGTGCCCACGCAACCCTCTGCGGGGATTGGCGTGGTCGAGGTGCAAACTCGAGGTTTTTTGCGATTTCTACGGTGCTTGCGCAACCCTTCTGCGGGAATCGGCGTGGTCGAGGTGCAAAAACTCGAGGTTTTTGCGACTTTTGCTGTTCGAACTGGTCCTCGGG
This sequence comes from Effrenium voratum, assembly GCA_963377175.1. Taxonomy (NCBI): domain Eukaryota; class Dinophyceae; order Suessiales; family Symbiodiniaceae; genus Effrenium; species Effrenium voratum. Next base: position 391,864 of record CAUJNA010003621.1, read on the forward strand.
AGTTGTCTCGTGGTTCGCGCGCCTGCTCCCGGAACCGGCGGGTCGCGGGTTCGATTCCTCCCTGGTCCGCGGGCGGGCGTCGCAAGATGCAACTTGCATTTTAAAGCAACTTGCGCAGAGCAACTTGCGCAGAGCAAGTTGCTCAGAGCAACTTGCGCAGACCAACTTGCACCGACCAGTTTGCGCAGAGCGCCTTGCCTAGAGCAACTTGACTTGCACGGAGCAACTTGCACAGAGCAGCTTGCCCAGAGCAACTTGCAGGGAGCGCAACTTGCGCAGAGCAACTTGCAGGGAGCCACTTGCAGGGACCAACTTGCCGGAGCAGCTTGCGCGGAGCAACTTGCGCAGAGCAACTTGCACAGTGCAACTTGCGTAGAGCAACTTGCGCAGACCAACTTGCACCGACCATTTTGCGCAGAGCACCTTGCCTGGTGCTGTCTCGCGCTTGCTTCACGAATGCTTCGTGCAGGGAAAAAGAACGCATCCTGCAGCGTTGGGCCGACCTCGCTTGCGATGTTCTGCTTTCGGGCCAACCGTGGTCTAGTTTGATGCTCCAGCCACCCCGCAACCAAGATTTTCGATGCTCCAGGCACCCAACCAAGATTTTCGATGCTCCAGCTACCCCCGACCAAGATTTTCGATGCTCCAGCCACCCCGCAACCAAGATTTTCGATGCTCCAAAGGTTCCTGCAACATGGATTTGGAAATTTTCGATTGTGTCCCCGGGGTTCCAGTCCACAGTCCATTGATTTTCCTTTCCCTTGACGAAACAACATGCGTTGATTTCCAGGTTGTTTTTGAGATTTAGGGTCGATGGGCTCTAGGGGCGCGAGTCGTGTCAAAACCCATTTTAGTCAGGGAATCTTTGGGTCAAATTGTTCCTCAACTCTAAAAAGGAGGGTTTTCGATGGGCTCGGGGAGCTCGAGTCCATTGATTTCTTTTTTAAAAATCGAAGTTGGTTTCGATGCACTCAGTGTTGTCGTTGCCAAGAGTTTTTGCTGACTGAGCGATCAGGTATATACCAGCGTCATGTCGGCAGCCCCGCTTAAGCTAAAGGCCGAAAACCTTGGTTGGGCAGTGGCTGCTGCATCGAAAAGGTTGGGGGGTGGCTGGCGCATCGAAAACCTTGGTTGGGCAGTGGCTGGTGCATCGAAAGCCTTGGTTGGGCAGTGGCTGGTGCATCGAAAACGTGGCTGGTGCGTCTAAAACCTTGGTTGGGCAGTGGCTAACGCGGGTTGCGGTGGCTGGCCGTCGTCGGCAATGTTGGTTTTCTGTCGCGGGCAACAACCCTGGAAGGCTTAAGCTCACGAGTTGTTTCAATCACGTGTAGTGATGGGCGCAGGGACCCCCCGCCCAGCTCGCGCAAAAGCGAGCTTTTCGCTTTCCTACTCACGCCTGTTTCCACCGAAGATTGCCCTTAAAGGCGCACTTGAACCTAAAGCGTCTAGAACGGCTTGCTGCAACACACACGGGGGCTCGCGAACTCTTGGGGCAGCTTCACCCTGCTCACGCCACAGGAGGGGAGTCAGCTCTGCTTTGCGCCAGATCGAATTGGCTGCCCAGGCCTTCAATTATCCAAGGCCTTTGGTACCTGAAAATCGTACCTGGGCTTCCGGGGCTGGCCCCAAACGACATTCTCCCTTAGGCGACACTTCAGTTTCGGTTGCCCCTGAATATAGAGAAAAAAGACTTGAGCTTCTGCCAAACCACTTTGCTGCTGGCGCAAGAATCATCCTCGAAGACCGGGTGTGAGCCAACACCAACATCGGAGGTTGCAAAGCTGATCATCACTGATCTACTTTTTGGTGAATGCGACCACATCGCAGTTGGACGGCATCCGGAAGGAGCCATGGTTTATGTTTGTTGCCAGCTGCAGCGGCGCATCTTCAGGGCACAAGCTCAAGACTAGCCTGCCTGCCTGGTGGGTTGGTGGCAAACCATTTTTTGGGACCACCAGGTTTTCCATGGTAAACACCACCTTTTTTAGTAGAGGGCTGACATCATACCCTGTAAAAAGTTGGTATTTGGCGCAGGGGGTAAGATTGTAGCTAGTGACCACAAATGGCACGTTGAACAAAGGCAAGTTTAAAAAGGCAATTGTTGCATTTAAAACCTGTTCGCCTGGGACACTTCCTGAAACTCTCTTTCTTCACTGGTAAGGTGTCATGGGGGCTCCTTCCAATTTGATTTTGAGCCCAGCCTGCGTGAAAAGGTGGTTACCTTCGTCATCTCGAAGGGCCCCCTTCCCTTCACACCCGTCCCCGACACATTGCTTTGCCAGTCCCTGGTCGTGTCCAGCTGTTGCACTTTTACCTCCGTGCGTGGGCCTACCCAATTGCTGATAGACGGCTTGGAGAGCTCCGATTGGACGGCACCTATGACATCTTGAGTATCTTGTAGTTGGTCTTCTGAAATCTGAGCTGACTCAACCTATCCCAGGTCACAGACTCATCCGAAGTGTTTTGCATACCAAAAAGGCACTAGGTTTAACAGATGTAACAACGCCTTGTCACTGCCGGGTCTCTTTCGGACAAGTGTGCGTGTGTGAGTGTGTGTGCCGGACAAATACCTCACAAAAGGGCCTGGTTTAGGCCTTGTTGGAAAAAGTTGCCTTTTTTCGGAAACAAACCCTTTCGCTGCTGGGTAAGTTCTTGAAACCTGGTAGTGGGCCTTTTTGCAAAGGAGAAAGTGTTCTGAGTGGTCCCTTCTAACAATGTGACCTTCTTGGGAAAAAGGCGCTTGAACACAAAACGCACCCCCGGGTGTAAACTAGTGTGGTCTCTTTTGTCTTCTGAAAAGTCATGCGCCGTTCTTGGGTGAAAGAAAACAAGCAAGCGCACGAAGAGACCTCGATACCCTTGATGTGATTTAAATAGCTTAAAGCGCATAACGTGTTCCCTTTTTGTTTGGCTCAAAGTGCTCGCTGGTTCCAGGCTTCTTGGCCAGCTCAATTTCTCCCGGCTAGAAATGCTGCTCAGGCTGTCAGGCTGGGCTGACAAAGGTTAGACGCGCTGCGAACAAAAAGCAAAGCGTTCCCCTATATCTTTGCCGTCTGTTTTTTGCCTGAAGCTGGGCTCAGTTGCCACAAATTTGGATTCAGTTTCATTGGATCGAAGGCTCCCTCTGCAGTAGAAGCCCATCGGCGGGATCCACACATCATTCCAGTTGGTGTACTCGTCGTTCGGAGATGGGTGTTCCAGCCATTTCGAAGGTCGGATGAGCTCATCATCTTTCAAGATGCGGATGGCGGATTCAATGTGCGTGTTGTGCGCCTAATAGAAAGACGAGATCGACTGTGCGCGGAAATTATCCGGCAACCTGCGGCGCGGCTTGAAGGAGAAGATGATCCCGAAGCAATTGCCCTGTCCTTCTTGCTCGGCTTGAAGCAGTGGTAGGCCTTTGCGGTCTTCCGGATGTAAGGCCAGCACTTCTCAAGCACTCCCAACTGAACGCTGAGCTGCTCAGGCAACGCCGAATCTCCGGGAGATGTCACGAAGAACCACCTCGGTCCATGTTCCCGGGTTGCCATGGGGAAGTCGATCAGCTGCAAGTTCAGAGACAGATCGCACGCGGCGCGCATCTCGGATGATGTTCTCTCGGTGCGGCATGAGACTCCTTGTGCACTGACTCCCAAGATTGCTTCCATTTGGCTGGATCTGGATAGACCAACTGAGCAACACAGCAAAAGGTGTAGTACAATATGTCGTTGATCCGGATGGCGATTTACTCAACCTCCAGGCCTGAGCGAAGCAAGAAATATGGCTGCCCAGAGATGGCGACGGTGTGCAAACACTAAGCTGAATGAGCCCGACTGTGGGTGTCTGGTTGTCGATCGTGAAGCTGCAGCATTGCGTCCTGGTGGCATGACTCATGGGTTCATGACGGCGACGGCCATGGTGTGTCCATTCGCCCCAGTCATCATCCTCATCCGATTTGCCATGAGGTCCCGGAGTGAGCTTGACCCGAGAGCAACGAGGAGCCGAAGAGCGTGAACACAAGGCTGCCTCATGATCAGCAGATTGGTCCCGCATTGCGTATGTAGTAGGCGATGAGCTGTGGCTCTGCGCATTACGGAGATGCACCGTGCCATGCGTCTGAACGAACAGCTGCACCTCATTGCCATTGATGAAGTTGGGGAACTGGTCCAAGGTGACCTGGCTGGTCGTCTGCGCCGTTCCATCCGGGCGCAGCAGACTGCTCACCGTATAAACCGCATGAGGTGACCGTCTGGTTGAATCTGCAACGTCAAGCTGGATGGGAGGTACTGAAGCCATGCCACAAGCAAGGGAAGAAAAGAAGCGAAAAACAACCACTGAGTCCGAACCAACCTCAAACATGCACACAGTCACACAAGTCAAAAACGAATGACAAAAGAGACAACAAGCACGCAACTCATCAACATGCTCATTTTGGTGCAATTCGCCGGAGGTCAGAGTTGAAGGCTTTGGCTTCATAAAGACGTTTTAGAGCATCAAAGCCAACCTGCTGCTGGACTACTGGTTGCGCTCCACGCACAATGAGCCATGACCTGGATGACCACGAGGAGTAGGTGAAAAGCTGATCCGGATGCCTTTGGTCTGAGACGGATGATCTGGTAGCTGCGGCGTGATCGTCCTGGATGCTGAGTCACACATGTGTCCAAGTACTTTGGTGTCATTCTGTGTCTCCAGTAGAACTGCAGGGCGAAAAAAAATCCAGTGAAAGAAAGTTGACGGCGGCGCCGCGTCGCGTAATAGTATGAAGCGATTGTGCACATGGCGTTCACGCCAGAGCACACCAGTCTGGCATTCGAAACCGAAGCGAAGTCATGGTCTGGTGCCAGAAATAATCTTCCACTGCGGCGACAAGATTGCAAAGAGGAGGAGCAGCCGGAGATACCATTGCGACGCTCGTTCTTGTCTAAACAAGTAGCCGTTGATCTCAAAGTGGCTATTGTTGATGACAAAGTCGAGAAGAAGCTGTAGATCCTCTTCGCGAAAAAGTCGTGGGACTTTTGTTTGACGGCGCCATTTCCCTTTGAACATGCGCCGCCGATGATCCGACTTGACCTCATAGATAGACCAGTGTGATACGTTGCGCAGTCCCACCACTTGATCATATCGATGGAGGAGAACTTGAAGAGCTTGGTGAAACCGCTCTGTAGGAATGGATGTGAAGAAACCGGATAAGTCCTGTGACACTAACTGTATGTATTCAGTGGGGCCCGCGGACGACAATGCCTCCCAGAGCTGATAGACCAGGTCCTGAACTGAAAGCTGTCCCGGGACGTCCGGAAAGGTGATTTTGGTGAGCTCAAAGATGAGGGCCCCGAATACCGTGAGGAGAGGTGCTGCCCGCGTGCGGACGAAGGAAATGATTGGTCTCGCTTTGAGCCAGTCCTTGGTCAGTTTGGGTAAAATGCGTGCGGTGGGAAGAGGAGCTTGAAGTCGTAGTCCCCAAGCATATCGTTGCTGAAGTCGAGGGGCGTAATGCAAATACCTCTCCTGCGCAAAAGGTCTTGTGTAACAGAATGGAAAACAAGGCCGGGCAAATCACGTGAGCTCGCGAAGGGGAAAAAAATCCGCAGGAGTGACAACCCACGTAGTAAGGGCACGTGCCGTGGGTTGTAATGACTCGGAGGTCCAGCGCGCCTGGTCTTGGGCATTGCAGCGATGTTCATCAAACAACTCAGACAAGATGGGCTGGGAGTCCGCATCAAAGCTGGAACCTTGGACCTTCCACCGGCGAGCCAGTTTGCGAAGTTGCGAAGTGAAACGCTGCTGAAATTTATCAACATCACCAAGTATTGATCCTTCATGGAGGCGGACATGATGTCAGCGACAATGTCAGCGTTGATGCACTGGAACTCATTTAAAACAACAGCATGAGAATGCGCGCGAAATGTAGTGCGATCATCCACGTCGATGCAACAACATGGAAAAGAAGTCCGGGGTCCATCGTTGCTGCCGTTTCATTTGCGGTAGTTGTAAATGCGATCACCCAGGGTCGCACGGCGAGCTTCAACGACGCGGATCTTGGGGAGGAATGGTGCAGGGAAAAGATTGCGATTGGACGCCACCCGCCGTTGCAACCAGGTTTCGAGTTTGGCTTTCCAGTCTCGAGCATGTAGAGGCGGAAGTAGTAATTGTGTCAAAGTGGCAGGTATCTGGAGTATTCGCTTATGCAATACCCGAGCGAGTAGCTTCTGTGCCTTGGAGCGGAACGGCTCGTTGACAAATGCAGTGAGTCGTAGAAAAAACTAAAGCTGAGTCAGAGGAAAAGCCGCCGATAGAAGATCTCTCATGGTTTGGAACGACGTGCCTGTGTTGGATCCTAACTGATACAAGGCAGAATAATGTGCCTGAATATCGTCCAGCACATCAGGTCGAAGTTGATGCAAATTGGGATGTAGTCGAGCGAGTGCCGTCTGAAGTCAACCAAATGTTCACGGAAGCCAATTTTCCAAAGAAGTCTGTGCATCAGGGCGCATTTAAGTGGGTTCGAAGCGTATATTGCCATTTACTTTCCTGGGCCCACACCGAAAAGGTGGGGAGTCGGATCTCAATAGGAATCGCACAGAACAGCCAGTAATTGTTGGCTCGCTTCCAATAATGAAGCGCTGGTTCAAAAAAGGCATGCTGTCCACGTAGGAGTTGCAGATATTTGCGGCAACGAGAGTGCTCCATGCGCAGAACATCCTGATCCGTAGCTCCAATGTAGCATGGGCCGCGCCATGGTGAAATCCTAACGTAGACACAGGGTTGTTGATGATGTGCCGGATCTTGTATGAAGTCGTACAGGTCGGGAAGGCGAGCACGAAGTGATTTGAGGTGCCGCTGATCTACGAAAGAAGAGTACATGATCTCACGAAGCAGCGACGTTTTGTAGAAGTGAAGTACTTCTAAAAACGGAGGGATATAGCCAATGTCCTGTGAAATGAGTCGCTGCAAGAAGCAAACAAGAAGATACGCTGTCGTTCGGCATCTGTGGATCTCGTACCTGTTGGCCACCGCATGTTGGGTGTTGGACACCGCCGTCATCGGAATCTGGAGCGCGATGCGAACAAGGGTGAGCACTTCCAGGGCCACGTCTAAATGAGGTAAATGGTGATTGATTCACACTCATCGGGAGGCACCGCTGGTAGTGGGAGCTCAGGAAAGCAAAACCACCAGCATGCTGACACAAACGTCAAAGTTTCCAGAGAGGTAGACAAAGTACGCCATTGTACAACTTCATCGAAGATTCCACTGCGTTGAAGCTCAGTCCACATGATGCACAACTGGTAAATCACGGCTGTAAGGTGGCAGCGATATGCATACACTCAAAGCAAGGTTGGGCTCGAGCCCGTCTACAGCACCAAGCTCACGGACAAGGCGCTATGCCTGCTCATTGTGACAGCTCGACTTCTTGCCGGCTGAAGTGCCACTTACCAGCCAGTATGAGCCCGGAGTGGCAGGCGTCGTGATTTGCGCTTGAAAACTTGCCTGTCATTGCCTTGTGTGCTTGTCATGACTTGTGAGCTGTTTTGCGTTGCATTTGTCTTGCTTTTTGCACAATTGTCTTCATGTTCTTCTGCTGATTTGCCCACAAAGAAGCCATGGAAGCAAAGGTAGGAGCATCTCCTTTCGCCAGACGTTGACGTGCTTGTTGAAGTTGAACTGCCATGGCGTCCAGGGATTTGTTGCCATTGAGACGGGAAGGGTAATTGGCCCATTTGATCAATGCCGGTGCTGCGGCGGTTGTGGGGGCCTGCTTCAGGAAGACGCGAGGCTGTTCGCTGGTCCAGGTGTAGTGCTTGATGATGTCCTCTGGCGCGCTGTGCATTGTGAGCAACTTCGGCGCGGTCTGCTTGACAGGCGGGGGCGACATGCCATGAAGAGATTGGATGATCCGAGGTTGTTGCTGAGGTGGAGCATCGTAGGACTTGCCGTTGAGGGCAGCCGCACTCACCGTGGGCAAGGAACTGGCGGGAGTAGAAGACTGTGAGTGATTCACCGGAGGTGGTGTGACCAGTTCCGAATACGCCCGTAGAGGGAGGCGACGATCGCTGTGATGCCGAGTACTGCGCTTGAAGGAGCTCATATTCACGTTTAAGGTTGTGATACTTCTGCAGCGTGTCATCTTCCGGAGAGTGGGCTTTGATGGATTGATGATGTTGGTGTAGGAATTCAAGAACGAGATTGCCCAGGTGCTCATGGACTTTGGTCCGCTGATTGAAGTCGTCAATGTTGAGACCCATCGATCCTGCGAGGCCCTTTTCCAAAGTGAGCAAGTTCAGGGGCTGGGATCGGCGTAGGAGCTTCGAACAAGTACTCCACAGTAAGGCCTCGGTGCGGGTGCGAAATCCTTCCCACGTCACAAATCGTCCGCGTGCAAACGGCCTCAGTAGCCAGTTGGAAATGCCGCCGTGGATGACCTGGACCAGGCGAACATCACGAACATCCATGCCCGACATATCACGGTGCGAAGTGTGCGATGTGGTGGCGACCGTCATGGGTAGTGTGAAGGAATAGAGCGGAGTTCTGTCAAGCAAGCCTTCACCGGGCTGTCGTGGGGTGAGCCAAGCCCTCTTAGGGCTGCACTGGTAACGGAGCCGGGGGGCCAGTTGCTGCCGCAGGTACCGGTTAATGTCCTTGTGGGTTGTCAGGTAACACCATCGTCGTCTTCATGATCTTGGCGGGCGCAGGCTCCGGAGGGAACGGCATCATGTAGTTGACAAGAGGGTGCTGGTGAAAGCATGGTGTCGAATGATGAATCTGTGTTGACGGAGGGTGTTGCAGGTAGTTGTTCTGCGACAGCGGGAAGGAACTGGTAGGGTTGAAGTTGTGATTGTGCTGCCAAGTCATCGGGTTGGACCAATCCATGCCGTCCGAGACCCCTGCGAGCTTTACGAGTCTGAGAAGGACTCCTGTCTTGTCTGCGTCAAGTTCTGGATCTGTCACGATCATCCCGGCGTGACATGACGGCTCAGCGAACCCAGTAGGTGCACCAACTCAGCCTTGAGAAAAATGAGATGCAAGTCAACGCAAGATCATGCCAAGCTCAAATCAACCCAAGGTCAAGCTTCACACGGACAGCACACAGAATCAAAATTGGTGAGACTTCGCTATGATCTGATGGCTGTCTTCCCTTTAGTGAAACCTCGTTCCTGCTTAAACGTGAAATTCCGCTGGGCTATGATAAGAGCGTTGAGGTCAAATTGTCCGGCGAACCGGCCCGAGGTCGCACGATGGGTACACCCGAGGTTCCCCCAAGATGGGGCGATCACACTTCAACTCCCAAGGGAGGATGCTAATCGTTCGAGTACAACTGATGAGTCTCGAGTACAACCTTTCCGTGATGAGTCTCGAGCGGGTGAAGTTTCGGCTCGCGATGCACTCGGTTTCCCTCTAGTGACGAAAACGTTACAAGTTCCAACATGAAGCACACGCAGCAGTAAAAGAAGAGGGCCAAATAGACTTTTAGAATCACTCAAAAGTTGCAGGTACACAAGGCTGATCAGGCCTTGCATCCCCTCCAGTGATGCAGCTTCGTTGGGGAAGGTTCATCACTGGAGGCCTTGCCCCCCTGCGATAACATCCAGAGCTTAATGGTGGTGACAGGGTGTTCTGTCACTCCGCACACACACACTTTCACAAACACACACAAACACAAGCGCAAACACACAAACAAACAAACAAACAAACAAACAAACAAACAAACAAACAAACAAGCAAACAAACAAACAAACAAACAACACACACACACACACACGCACACACACACAAATGCGCGCGCAAACACGCAAACACGCAAAACACACGCAAACACACGCAAACACACGCAAACACACGCAAACACACACACAAACACAAACACACACACACACACACACACACACACACACACTCACACTCACACTCACACTCTCACACACACAGACACACAGACACACAGGCACAAACACACACTCACACACACACACACACACTCACACACACACACAGACACATAGACACACAGACACACAAACACACACACACACACACTCACACACACACACACAAACACACAGACACACACACACTCACACACACTCACACACACAGACACATAGACACACAGACACACAAACACACAAACACGCAGACACACACACATACTCGCACATGCGCGCGTGTGTACAACAATTAGCTTCAAACGCATCATACATCGCAACCGCTTCAATCACAGCCTGACACCTCTCACTTCTGTGCCTCTCTGACTTGTGTCGGGGATATGGTACGTAGATAAGCGAAGAGCTGCGCTGTCACCAAGGAGTCAAAGCCGGCCTGTCAAAATGGAAACCAACCGGTCCCGCGGTAACCCAAAACGTGACCTCATGAGCAAGGTCGTTCTTGGAATCGTACCGACCTGGCAGGGGCATGTAGCATTCATCTTCGATGCGCGGAAGGCGAGGCACGTTAAAAAGGTCGTGGTTCGTGCGGCCAGGTGGCTAGCAGTCTCTCCGGCCAGGTGGAACTTCAGCTGTGGCACGCTGCCGTTGCTTGCCAGTTCTTCATACCTCGCCTTCCGCGCGTGCACAGGCAGAGCAGGATCGGGACGGACGGACGCAGGCGTGAAAAAGCAAGCGATGTGCTTTACTTCGTTTTCATTAGTTTTAGTTTGCTCCGTTGTTCGCGCGCCTTGGCATCCTCCGCGAACTTGGTGAGGCCCAGGCGCTTGAAGCCGCCCAGGGCACCGTGGAGGTGAGCCGTGTCAATGACCTTCGCAATGTTCAAAATTAGACAAGCCGACAGCCCGACAGCTTGATTTATCCGACCCGGTAAACGCATCGAATCAAATCTTGAGAAACGGGTGAGGTCTTTGAGCGGAAAGGAGTAACGCGCCTTGGGTTTGCACGTCCTGGCCTTGGGGGTGCACTGGCGGATGAGCTGCGCCATAGCCCGGGGGTCATTGCGTGGCAGCGGCCGTCGCCTGTCGACTTGACAAGAAACGATGTAGATGTTGTACGACATGTGTACATGCATAAATATTTCTGTATATACATATGTTTACTGTCGGTGTTTCACGGCCTGGCTTGTTGGAGGCTACCAAACACCAAGTTGGCTTTGCTTTTTGGAGCCTTTGAGAGTGTTCTTTCCACATTTGGTGAACGTCGAGCTGCTTCTGCGCGTAAAGAAACAAGCCAAACATTTTGGTTTCTTGGTTTGTTCAAGGGTGTTTCGCAAAAAACAACTCAAGGGTGTTCTGGGTTCTGGGACAGCAAAACAAAACAACCGATTTTAACGCTAAACGAGAAAACAAACAAATCTTGAGCAAACCAGCAAACTAAAACTCGAAGGACAAACTTTGCCAGAAGGCTTAGCGATGGGAGTTTCGAGGGATTGCTTCGCGGCAGCTTTCCGGAGGGAAAGCCAGGAAGCCTGAAACTTGTTAAAGAAAGATGCAAACGGAGGGAAAAGCAAAAACCTGGACCAAAAAAAAACTGTGTTGCGGCGAGACATTGTTTGCTTTTGGTTTACGCGCATCCTACCCAGGGATCCTGCCAAAGATCCTCCATGAATATCTTGCGCTGGTCCTGCTTAGGGATCCATTCAACTGATCTTGCGCACTGGCCATCTTTTAGAGGACTCTCTTTACAGATCCAGAGGGAGCTTGTGGGTTCTCTCAGAGATCCTGCACACAGATCTTGCCAAGAGATCCTCTCAAAGAGACCCTATCCGCAGATCCCGAAAAAGATCCTTCCAGAGAGATCTTGTCAAAAAAATTGGCTCTTTTCTGGCGTCAACAAGAATCGGCTCCTGTTTGGGAGTGTCTCAAAGGGGGGAACTGTTTCCACCAAGCAGTCTCAGAAAAACCCTCGCTTCAGGCAGTGCAATGGGTAACACGCTGCATGATGGCACCTCCACGGCCAGTCATGGGGCGCGGGCAGGCAAAAGCTTGGTAACAACGGACGTTGCCGTTTTCCCTGCTGGCAGGTATGATTTCCACGGGTTTGCACAAACCTGGATTTGCAAGTGGTGTGAACTTCACACACACACACACGCACACACACACACACACACACGCGTGCGCGCGCGCTCCTCTCTCTCTCTCTCTCTATGTCTCTTTACTCACATACTTTCTAAATAGGCGTTCAAACAATCTGATCAGAGTTTAGACGATAGAAGGCCAACAAGGAAATGAGTGAACTTGAAAGGGAAAAAAACAGGAATTTCAACTAGGATATGCTATTTGAGTCGATTGCAATTTGAATGGAAATTGACCACGATATTGCTTTTCTTGGCTACAAAATAAACTACACATGCTGTTCATGGGGGGGGGGAGAATATACATATATATATATATGTATATATATGTATATTGCATACATATGTAACATACTGTGTAGCAATATTACATATATATATATATATACACGGTATATATATATATGTCAATGTATACATTTGTAAATGATATGTTTATGTGCATGCCTCATGAGATGCTTCCATCAGAAAGAGCATAAGTCGAAACGACCCGGAGCTCGGAGCAGCACTCAAATGCGGCCAGCAGAAAGAACAAGTCCAGCGGGCAGTGCACCACCTAGCTAGAGACAAAACTATTTTTGGGATTTGGGTCAGGCACGGACTCTCCGAGATTCGGCGGTGACTTTGGGGATTGGAGTCAGCGGAGAGAATCAGCTCAGCTCGTGGCTCGGGTGTGAAGCCTCTCTGAGGCGCCGGCAAAGGGCAGTTGCCGAGAGCACAGCGCCTTCCAGAATCGGAGAAGTCCCACCTCAGCTTTCCAATTCTTGCGCTCTGCAGTGCTTTGCGGTGCTTTGCAGTGCTTTTTGCGGTGCTTTGCACCTGGCCTTCTCCTCGTGAGCCACAGATCCCTCTTTGGACCCGTAGTACTTTTTGAACCTGCGCTCGTCCTGCCCGACTTGATGTCTTTCACTTCCTGCGGAAGCGGACGTCCTCTCGGCTCATGTAGGGGATCCCATCTCTGATCCAGGTGTTGAAGTCCACGTTGTGCTGGGCGTTGAACTGCAGGGCAGAGGCCTGAGACGACTTCCAGCCGACGGCACAGGCAAACATGCGGGCGGGTCGGAGGGGTCGCATCTCCGACGCTTGGCCTGGCAGAAGAAGCCCTGGTCGCGGCCAATCAGGTCGTTCCCAGCCTGGAGCTCGGAAACTCATGCCTCCTAAGAAAAAAGGATTCCGCTTGAACTCCGGACATATGGAAACGCGAAGAGGTTGTAGCTGGCAAAGCTCAGGATCTCTTCCCTGCCGCTCCGCTCGTGACCTTTGCTTGTGCCAGCTGAGCAGACACCAAACAAGCAAATTCACCAATAGTCGAGCATCTAGATGGGAGGTCTCCTAACTTTGCAACACATTTCAGCTAGCAGAGGGTTGCCTCACAGAGGCAGGTTTTGTAGTTGCATCATCGAGGTCAGTCTGGACCGTCGGTATTATTTGTTTGCCCAACTTTGACAGATGTTGTTGGAAGCTTTCACGTCTTTTTGAGGTTCCCCAGGGCGCAACGATGCAAAACATTCCCAGGTGCTCGCAACTCGTTTGTGCTCGTGCGTGCTGTCACTGGAGCTTTCGGATGCGACCCCCTACATGCCCAGCACCTCTGGTCTGATGATGCATGTGCGGCTTCGTTTCCATGGATGACAGTTGATTCTCTCAGAAAGTTCTTCCTTTCCGTGATACAGGAGATTTTGGAATCCATGAACAAGTGTTCGTGGCCTGTGCACGGGGTTTCTCCTTTACATTGTGTTCGTGGCGTTGGCTTGTGGTTGCTAGGCAGGCGGTTGTGTAGTGCGGCTCCGTAGCCAAGGAACGAGGTTTCTCTGACGGGGGCTCCACAATTCCAAGCACATGATGGCGTGCAGCACGTGGGGCTGTCGCGCACGCACTGTGAGTGCAGTGACCGACAAGCAAAATGCATCGGACTATCCCCGAGACATGCGGGGTAGCCCCCAGAAAAACCAGCTCACACGAAGCTAAACTTGGCGCCCAGCTAACTAAGGTGAGCCCGAGCTGAATCAAGGTGTACCTCCGAAGCATTGCTGAGGCTTGCCGCTTTAAGCCCACTGGGTCACCGCTCGGCTATCCGGCAATGCCGGTCTAGGCGTGACTTAGCGGTGTCGTCGAAGGAGTCGATCTCGCCCTACGAAACTGCAAAGCTATAGGTGCCTTCGCCAGCCATACAATCTAGCTCAATGGCTCAACGTCTTGCTCTTGCACTCATTGTCGTGACTGATCCTCCAAGTCCACGCCGGTGAGCTCCGTGTCGATGGCAACAAAGTCGGCGTTGGGCAGCCGTGACTCGAAGTCTGCCCACACCTCGAATCGAGAACTCGCAGATACGAGTCATGCAACAGTCTTGCGAGTTTCGGTTTCGCTTGGCTGTGACTCTTGTGACTAAGCATCTCGCTTTCTTCAAGTTGCTTGCCCGTCCTGACTCAAGCAATCCGCACGTGTGCTCAAGGAGAATCCTCCGGCCTTCCATCGAGAAGGCCTGGCAAAGCACTTTCCGGTGAGATCTACATTTTGACTGAGCTGACGCGCACAGCCGCTGGCAACCGACAAAACTCGTTGGAACCCCGCGGAAACTCAGCAAACTCCGAACAGCTCACTAACCGAATGTTCGGTGTCTCTGCAAGCTGGCAAAAGGCACGGTCTCACACCCTTCGAGGCGTCATGCGGGAGCAGTCAGCCGGATCTCAAGCTTTTGAAGGAAGGGCTACGATGCCTTGCTTTCGAAACACGTTTGAATGACGCATCATATATCGCGTAATATCATGACCATTCGGTATCGTATTTCATGAGGCTTGTTGAGGGCTTCGGACTCAAGGGTTTCCCAAACAGCTACGAAGCACCTTGAGCCTTTGCTCTGGAATCTGCGACAAGTCGCGCACCCCAAAACCGAATTCACCTTGCCACAAGCGCCTGGCTTCAAAGCATCCAGATTCGTCGGCCAGGGCGGGCACGCACTTTTCCGGTCAAGCCTGCTGCAGCCGAGCACCGCACTGCCTCAGAGAGCGCGAGACCCGAAAATACGTGGCGAGTGCGCTACGACCCCAGTGCGATGTTCAGCTCCCAGGAAACTGCCTACTTTTGGGACATTTGGGACAGCACGTGCAACAATTGTAACAAGCAGCTAAGCATGCAGCAGAAAGCATGTGCCGGCAAGTATGACCGTGCCAACCTGAAGGGAAGTTATTTGCATGTGATTGAAGCTGTGTGCGTGCGATTGCCATGCGCATCCGCTCACTTCATCGTTTCCGCGCACTGAAAGGGTCTAGCAGTCGGTTGCAGGAAGGCAGCCCAGGGCTCTTGACGTTTCATCCGTCAAGGCAGTGACATTGCGTATAACATTTATGGCCCTCTCACATTGTCACTCCTCGTCTTACGGGCTGTGGTGCAAATTGCTGGAAAATGCCAGAGATCTGCCCAATACAAGGCAGAGATCGAAAGCCATGTCAGCTTTGATTTGGATCCCAATCTTTTAGTTGGAGCGAATTGAGAATTGAGAGAGAAACGATGCGAAAGCGCGATGCGAAACGATGCGAATTCGAATGCGTCCAAACAAAAAATGCTCTCCTCTCGCTTTCCGAGTTCCGAGGCGCTGAGCCATGACCTGGAGGTTGGTCGCCAGCTGCTGGGCGCCCTCCAGCGTCAGCAGCTGCCGCCGCCGCGCGGCGTAGTCCACGTCCTTCACGCTGTCCTCCCGGAGAGCGCTCCACACCGAGAGCACTCGAAACGCGAAGCGAAAAGGTCGCTATACGACCTATACCTCACCAGAGCACCTGGGAGATAGCATCACAGAATCAGAGACGTCTTGTTTCCAACAGTCACCACAAATCCTCAAACTCCGAGGACTTCTGCTTGTCCACTACTCGCTTCATGAGCTGGTTGCCTGCGATTCAACTTTGCCAGCCCGGCCTACGCCGCACGACGCCCGCCTGCTTGGATCTCCTTCCCCTGGCAGTCACGCGACATTCCAGAGACCAAGGCCACCGTCACCACAGGACAGGGCGGCAACAGGCGTGGTCACCGTCTTGAAGAACTTTGGAGGGTCCTCAAGGTTCACACTTTGAAGCATACATGCACGTTCAGGATGTCCTTGCGGAGCTTCAAGCGATCAAAGGCCGACGGAGAATAATAATCCCGCATGAGCCTGAGTCAGTGGCACTTCGGTGCAGGCCGCGTGCAGCTTTGGGTCCGAGGCACATTTGCTCCCTGGCCTGCGAGGCGAAGAGGCGAAGAGGCGAAGAGGCGAAGAGGCGAAGAGGCGAAGAGGCGAAGAGGCGAAGAGGCGAAGAGGCGAAGGATAGTCAACGGTCAGGCCTTGATGAAATGCTTCCGCGCTTGAAGCAGCAGCTGGTAGTCGGCGTGCTTCATGGCATGCAAGGGAGCCGACTTCCGGCCAGCCATCCACTCCGACTTGTAGTGCCGCCTGGAATCTTTCGACGCTCAGAACTCGAACGATGCCTCAGAAGCACAACTAGAAATCACATCCAAGGCTCCACTCGGGGATGCCGAACACGAGATCGTGCAGGCCGTCGGTGATGACATAGCGCTGGCAAACGCCGGGTAGCACATCGGTCCTGCCACGTCTCGCTTGCGTTCAACGTCAAGTCGTCCCTTCTATTCCCTTCTATTCCCTTCTATTCCCTTCAAGTCTTCCAACTTCTGTCTGATTCTTCCAAAGGCCTATCCGTCTCCAGGAAGGAGGCGTATCTCCGAGACCCGACCTTGGAGAAATCTTCGGCCAGGCGATGCAAACAAATAGAACCCCCAGAAAATACAAATGTGTGCATTTCCGTGCGTATTATTCTTGGTATATGCAGCTCATGTCTTGGCTGCATGTCTCCTTCTTGAGAAGTTCTTGCATGAGTTTGCCAGGCTGACAAACTTGACAACCACAGGCCTTCCGAGTCTCAACCGCACCAACTCGAAAGCCAACCCAAATCAACCGAAACCCTACACACTCTCAAGGTTCACAAGGCTTAAGCCAATGCTAAGCCCTACAGAATCCGTCAGAGCCCCCAAAACCAATCTGAAATCCACCCCCACCAGCCATTAACCCGGTAAACCAAGCTTACCCACCTTAAGTCACACGCCACTCCAGCAACTTGAAACCAACCCTAAACCAACACCGGGACGGAGGCCGACAGCTCACAGCTTGAAAAATCTAGAAAGAAAGATGATTGCGCCTCCCGGCATTTGTGAAATTCAGAAACAAAGCAG
This sequence comes from Effrenium voratum, assembly GCA_963377175.1. NCBI lineage: Eukaryota > Dinophyceae > Suessiales > Symbiodiniaceae > Effrenium > Effrenium voratum. Next base: position 409,072 of record CAUJNA010003621.1, read on the forward strand.
AAAATGCAGAAACAACTTGCATCTTGTGGGTCCTGGGGCGACCAAAGGCTCCTGTGGCCTCCCGACTGTCCCCATCCGGACCTCTCATTAAAATCATTTCTGAGATTCACATGTTCTTTCTGACTTGTGTATTGCTTCGCAATCTCGCGTTTCCGTGCTCTGAGTTTGTGCTTCCTGCATTGCGCTCATCGGAATGTAGTGCCTGGTCATCTAGGGTTTGACGCCGGAACGGGAGGGTCTAGAGGACGCATCGACTTCGCGACGCATGACCAACTTTTACGTTCCGTTTCGCACCTCCTCCAAGTGCAGCACCTCGCGCAACCACCCCATGGCTCGATCCGGGCAGATTTCAGACCTGTTGATGCCTTTTGTCCAAGTATACGCTGATTGGCTGGCTCACACGTGGTCCATGACACTCTCTCAGAGTCAATGCTCAAGCAAATTGAAGTTGATAGGATCACATTGCACCCTATGAATGATCACCTCTTGAGAGAAGGCGAGGAAAAGGCTGACAGTCTTGCGGACATAGGATTCACGTTGCAATACTGTGCTCAACTTGCACTGCATGTTTTTCGTCACTCACTTGGTACACAGAATAACGGTTATCAGCTTGTAGTACAAATCGCAAGCATAGCCTTCCATGTGCTCCACCTCTACACTTCTGAAGGTTGCTCGCAGAATCTCAATGCCGACGCCACCGTTGCTGATCACGAGGTACTTGCCACCGTCAATCCTTGCGTGCCATTCAGTCAACATTGCCTCAGAATGCTTCAAGCCCAGCCCAGTCAAGCGGGGTATTTTGCTGGGGAGGGATGCAGAGCATGCTGGCAATGCAAAGGATGGCAGGGATGCGGATGAAGCCAGTGATGCAGGAGATGCGGGATTGATTCTGGAAGTGTTGAATGTGCGGAGGATACTCAAAATATTGGCGACACAGGCTGAACCCGAAATGCTCCGCTCCTGAGGATGTGAGGGAACACTGGGCATGTGGGGGATGCACGTGGCGGTTGTTGTGTGTTGGGCTGCAGAAGGACGTCAGGATGTCCCGATGTCGGGGAAGCAGGATGAACCGCTACGGAACATTGTGCATGGCATAATGGCTGAGTGGAGTGGAATGGATTGGGCTTGGGAGGTTGGAGTGAACTGGCCGGGTTCGTTCACATTCCAGAATGATAGCCTTGACACCCCTCGGCGGGTTTTGGCCCCTCCGCACTCCAACATCCCGTGCCAAGGATTTCCTGGCAGCCGACCATTTCCGTGCTACCCTTGGCTCACATTCGTTTGTGTCTGGAGGAGGGGAGTTGGTAGGATGTGGGTGGGTGGGGTAAAACTGACGCCAGTTTTTGCCACGAAATCCGCCAAGCTTCAAGGCGCGATGAATTTCCCGCACCATCGAGCAGCCATTTTCCCACATTGCCTTCGTGTTCGACTCAAAGAGCGAGTCGATGGCGCCCTGATCCATTCCCAAAAGTCTCCCAGAGCTCCCTGTAGACTGTCCAAGATGCAACCCCAAGGCAACCCCAAGGCGACCCCAAGGCGACGCTATGCGACGCTATGCGAGTCCCCGCCTTGTCGATGCAGAAGTCGAAGCAATCCGCGCCGAGGGCGCCGGGGGCGGCGCAATCCACGCAGAGCCACGTGAGCTGCGGCTCCTGGCGCCTCATCATCTCGATCACCGCGTCGCTGTAGTCCACGTTCGTCACCTACGGCTCGCCCACTCAGAAAATATCAGAAAGCATGTCAATATCGGAAGCTCTCTAACCACTGCGTGCGCGCGAAACCTGAGACTGTCTCAAATGTCCAGCTTTTGCAATTTTGCAGGCCGTCCGAAGCTGCCGCCGTGTAGCACGGACAAAGCCAGCGTCGTGGAGCGTGCGACCCAATCGGCTGTTGCCACAGCCCACGTGCAGCACTCGGCTTCCAAAGCTTTGGCCAAGCATCTTTGTCACGTACCTGACGAATGTCAAAACTCAAACGCCCGTGTCCCGCAGTGCAAAAGTGTCAAAAGTTCTCAAAGAGTGAGGGCGAAGTCGAGCGGCGGCCAAATAGCATCACAGGTCTGATTCCATTCCTTGGAGAGCTTTAGAATTCCTTCCTTGGATTTCCTTCCTTCGGCAAGTTGAGGGCCGGGCGTAGACGTCTTTGTAGCGCCCGGAGGCGTAGGCCGCCTCCCAATACTCGCGTCGGCCCAGCCAGCTCCGGGCGGAGTCGCCGCGGAACAAGGCGAAGCGTCGCCTCCGCTCTCCGGACGGGTAAAAAGAAATAGAAAATATGTAGAAAGAAGTAAAATATAAATCGGAGCAAATTTCATGCGATGCAATGAGGCTCTGCAAGTCCCGGAGCTTGGAGAACTGGAAGCATCCGCACATCCGGCTCGCGGCTCAAATTGCGCGAGTGACCTTCGTGGGCTCAAAACGATTCAAGCTGACGTTTCGCTATGTGACAAAGCGAAGACATGTGCCGTGCACATTTGATCCTCTCAAGGGGTGCGCAAAGAGACGGCACGGCTGATGCTTGAGCGGCGCTGAAGGCGCGACGTCTTTGGCTCCACACGGCGCTCGTGGCGGTGAGACTTGCGCTCCGATTCACTCACAAAGGTCGGTGCTCTTTGAGTCCTGCGCGAGACCCTCACCTTGAAGAACATGGCTCAATTAGACGGCTAAGTAGACTTACTCGACTTACTCGACTTAGTCCAAGTCCCGCCTGCTGGTGCAGCCTGGACATGTCGCAATACCTGGGCCGGAAGCGGCCAGACCGTCTTCGGCTCAAACTGAGGCGCCGACCGTCGGCTCGGAAAAAAAGAAAGGCGCCGGCTTCTGGCCCTTGCTGCCGATCTGGTGCGCGTCGGTTCTGGGGAAGTTGGGATAGCCTCTCCTGCAGCGAGTGCCAAAAGTATCTGACGCCACCGGATCTGAGTGTCGCCTGGTCAGCCAGTATGGCCGGGTGAACTTCACCTGCGTGAAGGCTTGAACCCTTGCCAGGTATCAGACGGTCTTGCCAGCAACTGGAAGCGAGAATCGAGTTGGACATAGGGAAGTGATGCTTTGGCCACACAGATTAGGTGCAAAGCATTGCCGCAGCCTCGTAGTAAGGCTGGTTGCAAAGCCACCTTGCAAACTTGATTCCACTTGCGGCTTGGCGTTCTTTGCATTCCCAGTGGCTTGTCTGGCGTCATGAAGCGGTACTCCCAAATGTTGACCTTTTTGGACCTCATTCGGTTGCACCATCCTTAGACCAGTCAGATTAGCACATGCTCCACTCTCAGACTTCAGGTTGAAACTTTGAATGCACTCAAAACAGAAGCTAAAAGATGTCAAGGTTCCCATTGGATGGCGCCCCATGGCGACACGTTCACAATGTCACGCTTCTCACGCGTCTCGCTCTCGCGAGTTTCCACGCATTCCGCAGCCGCAGCGTTTCGGTGCTTTGGCGGTGCTGGGTGATGCTAGGCTGATTTGGTGCCGTTGAGGTTCTTGCATCTTGCTGTGGTTGATTGCTTGCCTCGGCGGCCTGTCTCATTAATTGTGTCCCTTGCCGCCGTGCCATTGCCTCACACGCCTCCAGCTTGGACCAAAGCCTGCAAGCTGCAAGCTTCTGTATGATCCATTTGCTGCACAAAGGAAACATTGGCCTGTCACACACCTGGCTTGACATGGAGACCCTCTCTTCGTTTTCCCTTGGCCATCCTTCGAAGTTCGCGCTCTGGCCGTCTAGTCGGCTCAGGCCCCCGAATTCTGCGCGCCCAGCGAGACCTCGGCCACCTGCTTCTTCACCCGCCTGTCCCGAGCTCTCTGAACACGTGCACTGGGCATGTCGGCATGTCGGCATGTCGGCATGTCGGCATGTCGGCATGTTCCCGCATGGCACCAGAGGGACACACGTGCCTGAGGTACTCGGTTTTGTCGGTGGAGAACAGCCGATAAGGTTCCTCCTCGGCAATTCCGAGCTGGATCTCAAGCTTGCAAAGCTCATATGGTCCTGTGCTGGCGATGCAGCATTGGGATTATCGAGAAGATCCTTAACAAGCCATGTGGGTCTCGAGGGCTTGAGTGGCAGACTTGAGCAAATCAAACAAGATCGCCTGGATGCCCAAAAGGATCTGACGAATAGTGATCGCAGGCTTCCAGTCCTCAGTTTTCAAGAATCGCAAAGTCCTCATTGGCCTCTCCGTCCTCATCCTCGTTCAGGATACTGAGACAAACAGTTCCGGAAGGGTACACGTTCGGGTGGAACAATGGCTTGCCGTGAACCTCGCATCTGTGCTCTGTCTCGACTCTGCCGAATCTGACGGGCGCACATGTGCAAACTTGCACTTTGGCGGCTTGCTCGGGTAATCCTCTGTGAACTCCATGGTCAGAGCATAGGTCGCACCCTGGCCGTGCATGCCCGGGCTGTGGCCCATGTGCTGCGCGTTAGGCTGTAAGGACATATGCACCTGGCCTCCCAAGGGCCCTTGGCTCTCCCAGGAATGCCACAGTTCCACTTGAAGACCTCTCTCGTGTATCAAATCCAATCGACTCGACTTCATCGACTTCATCGATTTCTTCATCGACTTCATTTCTTCATTTCTTCATTTCTTCATTTCTTCATTTCACGAAAGCGAAGTGCGCTTCGAAACCCATGTCAGCCCGCGTTCTGTCCCTTGCCGTCTTCATTCGGCGCATACCTGCAGAAACCAGCAAGTGCGCAGATCGGATGCCAGACTCTGGGCGCACTTTGCATAGAATCCAAAGGGATGATCTTTCTTGAAAGCTGCGCGCTCCTGCAAATGAATCCCCAATTCTCTACCAACTCCCCGATTGGGTTTGAAGCTTTCCTGCGCGAGCCGCTTTGATGCAAAGCTGGCCATGGCGCAGGGCCGTAAGGCCGTAACCGCCTGCACCTTTAGTACCTCTGCCCCCAAAACCTTACTGGGACGAGCCGGCCGAGGAGCGTCAGTGAACCAACCCGCACTTGGAGCATGGGAGCGAACTCGAACACAGCCATGAGCCAGTCGCATGCCTCCTACGTCCTCTTTTTGCGCCTGTGCGCAAAACTAAGCGAGCATGCCTTTAGCAAGGGTTTTGCGTCAGGCGAGGGAGGATGGCGGAATATCCTGCACCACAATCTTGGAATACCTGGCCATCTGACGTGCCCGCGCGCCCGTGAGCATGCCAACTGGGGCCACGCTGCAGCAAAGTTGTCGCCGTCGTGGAGCGTCGGCTTATCGATGAACTTCCTGACGAAGAGGAAGTCCTGGCCACGGAATTCGATTCGATCTCGACTCTGCTAAGCTGCTAAGCTAAGACACGGCAGGCGCGCCGAATTGCGGATGGCGTGAATGCCTTTGGTAGAGATGGTATCCCACCATCCAGGCCTGAGAGCATGGAGCAAAATGGGAGGCAAAATTCAGAGAAGCTGTGCGTTGGCTTCGTCAGTGCGCCATCGCGGCATCCCGCTCGCTTCGGGGCTCCGCGCCGAGCCCAGTTTCCGCCATGCGGCACCGAAGGCGGGTCCAGGGACCTGCGACGGCCCGTGCGTCAAAACTGCCAGAATATACCATACTTGGTACGGCATTCCCTGAGCCTTTTACATTTGTCTACTTGTTTTTGGTCTTTTCACAAAATAGCCGGCGTGGCAGCATCAAGTTTTGCTGCTCGTTGCGCCCCAAGCTGTGCATGTACCTTGCAAGAAACGCCCTCTCAACTGAGCGCATCGTGAACAGCTTGGAACGAAGCTTTGACTGAGCAGTAACCTTTGCATTTGCCGCACTTCGCCCATATGACGAAGGTGTCACACTTGCCCTCAGGTCAGCCCAAGTGCTTCTGGATCCGGCCGTGTAGCGATGGATTCGCTCGTGCTGGGGGCTGCGCTTGCCAGCCTGCATTCTTGTCAATGCGGAGAGGCGAGCCAGTGAACCTGCAGCGCGCAGCTTTGTCCACAAAAAACAGGTGACAGCTGACCCTGGCAGCTCGATGGACTGGTCTCCGTCTCTGCGGACCTTCTTCAAGGTGCCATACCTCAGAACTCGAACTGAAGGACTTGAGGCTCCAAGCCGCTGGTTCGGCCAGGCCGCAAAGCAGTGAGGTACCAGAACTCATCCAGGCCTCACTCTTATCAAGGCACTCTGGGGTGCACACCATGTCTAGGGCTGTGGCAGCCCCAGTTTCTGTTGTCCGCGAAGTTGTTGTCCAACACGTTGTTCCACCTGGACGTTTCTCATGACCACTGGCCGCCACAAACTGGCGCACCCCAGCTGGTTCATCTTGAAGTAGGACATGAAATTGTGCATCACGCCCCTCTGCCACATGGCCTACAGCCAGCCCGGCACGCTGAGCTTTTTCCAAGCTTGCGGCCCAGCTGAAGCATGCTCGGCGTGGTCCCGAGACAGAGTGACCCACTGGTGCACCTTCACTGCGACCTGCGGGCCACTCCGATGCACGACCTTCCACATACCCGAGGCATCCGCCTCGAGGTCACCATCACTGGGCATGTCAGCCCATTCCCCTGGTGGGAAGACCTCAGCCAAGCACGACGTCGCATACCAGTGTGCCTAGCTTTAGCTGGTGTCAGAAAAATATGAACTCAACGCCTGATGTTCCAGCCAAGTTGCGCAAAAGTCCGAGCCATCTCGCTCGCCGAGGATTCGGTGGACCTGTGTCACAAACTTGTGCACTGATTTCGTCAGCTTCGGTGCCTCTGCGAAGGGCTTCGCTGGGAGGGCGGAGTCCGAGATGAAAGCGAACTTGTCCCTGGCCTCGTTCCGCGCGCTCCGCGCGCTCCGCGCGCTCCGCGCGTCCCGCGCGGTCTCGCTCGGCTCGCGTGCACTGGGCCGAGAGCATTCACGGGGCCCAGGTCCGTGCTCAGCGCATAGCTCAAGAGCTGACGAGGGAACAAATCGAGCAAAGACAAAACACAAACCCTGAAAGGAACAAAGAGCTGACATAGAACTCAAAGCACAAAACACACAAAAGGCACAAAATGACACCAACCACGACCACCCCCCACCCCCAAAAAATTGAGAAAAGGGGCTAGCCAGGGGGTGGCCTGTTGATGGTTGCCTGTTCTGGTTTTTATGTTAATCTCAAATCTGTGTCCCCCCTTATTCGTTTTTAAAAGGGGTGTTTTGGGGAGTCTATTTATCGTTTTCGTTAAGGTAATCATTTGGGTAAATTCTCGCCTTGTTTATTGTTGGGCTGGGGGCCGACATTTTTCTCATTTGAAAGAGTTGACCCTTTTAGTAGTTATAATGTTCTGAGGAGTTGGTGGGTCGTGCATTTTCTTTGACGTTTATCTCTACAATTATTTAATTTTGTTCTGCACTCTTGACAATATTTATATCTTCTTCCACTTTTTACATTTCCAAAGTCATCAATTGTTTTATCATAAAGGCATCTGTTACATTTGAAGAATTCACCAAAGTCTTCTGTTGCTTTTTCTTCTGTCATTCCATAATTACTCATTATAGTTTGCTTCACAACCATTCTTAATATATCTTAACAACTTCTTTTTATGCGATTTTATGTGATTGTCTAGCGATGTTTTATAGGTAAAAAGTTCAGTATAATTATAACATATAAGATTTTACATGTTATTATTATATTATGATTATAATTTCAGTTCAGGATAACTATCTAATTGATTTGTCTTACTTCTTTCATACATCGTTTTAAAAATAGTATTAATATCTCTCACTGTATTTTGAACATTAGACTTTTTACTTTCAATAAATAAATTGATATTTTCTTTAACATCTTCTCCTTTCTATTGACTATAACCCAACATCCATAATATATCATCAATCATTTCACATTTTCTTACTGATTTTAAGAAACTGTTTAACGTAATCGTGAGGTGGTATTTTATTTACAATTAAAAATATTAAAATCTCATCTTCTACATTTCTATTATGTATTCTTTTTTGTTCCCAACAGACATTTGATTAAAAATTGATTATCTCTCCAATTTTTACAATTTTTACATATGTCTTCTTCACCATCCATTGAATAGTTGATAATATTATTCACTATTTCATTAGGTAAATTCCATTTATACAATTCCATATTCTCCTTTTTGAAGTGACAACAATCATAGCATTTTTTATAGATATAATTATTGATTCCATCACCGTTCATTTTCCTCTTAATATATAAGGTAATATTTCTTTAAGTAGTTTTGGCTAGGGGGTTGCTGGTGTAATTTAAATGTCTTAACCTTCTTGTTGGGTTATAAAACAATGTTTAATCATAGTATAAATAAATATGATGATTAAACCATGAAATCATTGTTTCTGTTATGTATGAATTTCAAATGTAATGTGTTCTATAGTAATGATTTCGTTTCGTTTCATAGTCTGCTTTATTTCTTCAACTGTTTTTCAATATAAAGTTGTAATGACGCTGTACTTGTTATCTTGTTCTGTTTGCTTGATGCATAGGAACTACAGTTGCAAATATTATTATTATACATAATTTTCGAGCTAACTTCTCTTCCAACCTTTATTTCTTCATCATACTTCATCATTCTTAATAATTCTTTTGGTGGTTTCAACGCATATGAAAGTGCGAGATCACCTTTCAGACATATATTGCAAATCAACACATAATATCTACTTTCTCCTTCTCGTTCAAAAAAAGACGGTTTCCATGTCCTTTGTAAGACCCTTAATGTTTTACACTGTTTTAGTCTTTGCCACCCTTCATTGCCAATCATATAGGAAGCGATGTTTAACCATGCTTCCATAGGTAAGCTAGCACAATTCTCAACCATAAAATTATTCTCTGACATTCTACCCTCACTCATTTTCCTCTTAATATATAAGGTAATGTTTCTGTAAGTAGTTTTGCAACCACTATAACAACTCATACTATACTCACAACAATAATGCTCGTATCCTTCTATTAATTGGTCTGTGTAAATTTCAATTAATTCGCTAAGAATATATCTCATATAACAATTTTCATTTCTATATGACCAGTAGCTGTTTAGGTTAGGAAAGTTAAAATCATTATTTTTAATAAATGTTAGTTGTTCAATTTTAATACATTTCCCTAAAATTAGACTAACTTCATGACTGTTATTTTTACAGTATGATTTTAATGCTTGATAATACATTTTCATTGTTTTAAATCTTTCTTTAACCTCTTGTTTATCAAATATTCTGTCAATGCCTTTTCTGTATTGTTTCATATCATAATGACTTCCTGTTAGATGTGTAATATCATTTTTGCATTTGTTCAATAATTGTGAATTGAAGTTCTGCTTTTTCCGGCCCTTCTTCAGGAATGTTTTTATCTCTCATAAAATGTTCTTCTTCATCCATCAAATACCAACAATCAAAACATCTTGGTTTAATATAACCACCTATAAGATTACAAACATTAACTGGTAGAATATTTGCTCGTGCTACGACAGACTTACAGTTTTCATTTTTACAAGGACAACTATCATAATTAAACAGTGTCATTTTTTCTCTTACTATATTATATCGATTTTTCTTTAAGTAGTTTTTATTTCATGTTAAGGGGTGGGGGTTTATGTTGATAAAATTATTTTCTAACAATTTAATATAATGGCGAGATTAACAAAAGACCAAGTAGTCAGCAACATCTATTACGACTTAGACGAGGGTTTCGGAAGCACACAAGCGACACACAAGAAGGCAAAGGAAGAAGACCCAACAATAACATTAGACGATGTAAAGTCTTTCTTAAAGAAACAACCTAATAAACAAATCAAAAATTATAGAGGTACTAATTCCTATACCGCTCCATTCGCACGATATGAATATCAAATAGACATAATGCATATGTCACCTTTAGCAAAAGACAAGAACGTTCCACAGTATGCTTTAGTCGTGATTGACATCTTCAGTAAATTAGCAGATGTAATGCCGATGGAGGAAAGAGACGGAGAGCACGTTTGGAAGGCGTTGAGAGCAAGCGATGGGTTATCCGATGTCCGTGTATTCCGATGACGATGGCGCGTTTGCAACTAAAAATCAAGTTCAGGATTTCTTCAACAGTGAAGGAGTAAACCACATCGTCACGAAGACCCACGCAAATGTAGCCGAGCGTTTTATTAGAACGATGAAAAACAAAATTCACGATAGAGTTAGGTTTAACAACATGAAATGGACCGACGCCCTAACGCCAGCATTGAAACAGTATAACAGCACATCACACTCATCAACAAGGATGACACCGTCTGAAGCACACAAGGACGACAATGAAATAAATGTAAAGGTCAATCTTAAACTACGAGAAAAAACAAAAGAAAGTATCACAGAATAGAGGAGAACGACAAGGTAAAAGTGTTCCAAAAGAAAAGGGGTAATTACACCGACAGAAAGGAGTATAACTCTAAATGGTCTAATAAAATATTCGATATTGATAAAACTGAATATGATATTCTGGGTAATAAAACTTACAAAGTAGCAGGAATAAACAAACCGCTTTTGAGACACGAAATTTTGTTAGTTAATGATTAAACGTATTTCTTGGTATCTTCCTTATACTTGACTTGATAGTAATCCAGACTTGATTGTTTAGGTTCTTTTATGACTTTTTCATTCAGTTTGTTAACATAAATGTTTCGTTTTTTTTGTATTCGCTACTGTCTCTATCTACTTCTTTTGCTTGATAATTGTTATTGGTATTGTATGTAGGTTTAATACTCCTGCTCTTGAAGATTTTCAGTATGCTTTCATTTTGCTCCAACACTTTTTCTAGTCTTGGAAACAACAACTCCAAACTACTGTCAATGTTCTCTAAATGTTCTTCCATATAGACATATATACTAAATTATACAAGTAATTCTTTAAAACTAAATGTTGCAGTTATGTTAAATCTACCCTTTAAACACTAATTTTTCATCATTTCACGTATAGTTTCCTGTGTTTCCTTATCACCGTTATCAGATGGTGATGCATGCCTTCCCCATTTGATAGCAATATTATGAAGATCTGTTTCTAAGTTTATATTGTCTTTAGTTTTATCAATACTCATTTTCTTATCATTTTTACTTATCTTGAAACTTGTCGCAATACACGAACATTTACAATTTCCTTTCTTTTGAATTTCTAATTCATTTTCATTTCTAACATCTTTTTACACATCGGACAAGCAAACTCAATAACTGATGTTTCTTTAACAATTTCTTCTTTTTCTTCATCAGTTGAAGAAACAACTGGTTCAGCCTAGTTCTTTTTCTTTCTTCCCATCTATATTAGTATTTATATTTGTAATATACTGTATCACAAACTTAATTAATTCTAAAACAAAATAGCATACTTTCTTACATCTATTATCAGTTATAGCAACTTACTTGTTCGATATTCTCTACTTTATCTATTATATCAATATAATCTGAATAACTTCTGTTCATATAAAATAATAAGTATAAAATATTTTCTAAATAACTTTAATACTGTTTTATTATGTCTGATGTTCCAATAAAAAACCAATGAATATAACTGATTACGATTTCAAACAATCTAAATATGAACATGTGCCAAAACTACCTTTTCGCTCAATTGTTGTTGCTTCATCAACGGGTGGAATTACAGTTTTAATCCAAAACCTTATCCTAAATGTTTATAGGGACTGCTTCGCTCGTATATTCATTTTTAGCCCGTCTGTTCATAATGACCCTACCTTCGTTGAAGTCAAGAAATATCAAAAAGATAATATGAAGGTTGATGATGAAAAAGAAAAGTTATATTATGACACCTACCAACCTGAAGAACTGGAAGAAATAATTAACACACAAAGAAAGATAATTCATTGTAAGAAAGAACGGAAGATGAAGAAACTACATTCAATGTTAATCATAGTTGATGATTTTGCAGACGACCAAATTTGTTAGATATAGCAAGTTAGTACATGGACTGGCAACGAGAGGCAGACACGACGCCATTAGTTTTTTTAAGCGTTCAAAAATATCGTGTCCTTGCACCAATCATTAGGTTGAATTCAAGTTCGTTGTAGATCTTCAAGTTAAAGAATGTTTCGGAGTTAATGTCATTCATTGAGGAAAACTCTGCCATCGTTGATAAAGAGCAACTGCTAAATATGTATCACAAAGCAGTAGATGATAAGCCTTCTTTTATGTTAATATGAATTCCAAAGATGCTAATAACATGTTTTATGTTAGGTTTGAGAAAGCTTTCAAAATAAAATAAATCTGTTATATCTTATAGAATGTTAAAAATGTTTCAAGAAAGAATATATGAAGAACCAATAAGGTTTTTCGGCGATGACGGACGTAGTCCCTCATCAGGGCGAAGCCGTGATGACATACCAAAACAGATTGAAGAATACCGGAAGCAAAGACTACAACAATTAGTAGAGTGTGAATGTGGTGAAACTTTTTTAATGAAGGATGCTCCTGACCATATTGAAAGTAATTGTCATATTACTTTTCAGGAAGAAGAAAGAAGAAGGAAAGAATTGGAAGAACATATTCGTATAGAAAATGATACTGATAGTGAAGATGAAAGTGATAATTATAGTGATGGTGGTTCAACAAGAGTACCAGGTGATTAAAAAATAATTAAATATATTAGATTTGAAACAGCATTTGAAATAAAATAAACATTTAAATATATTCTGTTTTTTACGATTTGCCGTTAGACATTAAAAACCTTGTATTATCTTATATTTTTGGCGATGTTAGGTTATTAAAAATAAAAAGTAATAATATTATTAAAAATTATATTAATAAATTTAAACCAGTGTATAAGTCTTACAAATTAAAGAATACACAATATTTGGAAATTGATAATATCAATATAAAAAACGGTTTATCATATATTTTCCAATTTAAGTGACTTAGACAAATTACATCAAAAACATACACCATTAAACATATTTGAATATGAGCTATTTGTTACATCTACCTCATTTTCTTGATTGAATCAAGTTCGTAATCGTACTTTAACATCAACTAATTTATTCGATATTTATTATTTTCTTAATAAAGACCTTCATGAAACTAAATTAGTGTATAGCCGTAATATGGTCAATTTTTTTCATTACAAGTGAAAAGAACAAGTATTAAAGTCATCAATGATGAAAGACAAAGTTTTATTAGTAAATTTTATATGTTTACAATTAATAATATTAATACATCATATTAATATTATGAATTTAAATGAAGCGTTGCATAAATTCAACGCAGGTAATTTATATAATAGTTTGTCCGATTTTTGATTTTCTAACTTTTCTATTCTCGTTACACATTCTTGAATAGATTTTATTATTAAAGTATCCGCTCTTGTTTTTTCATCTAGTCTTAAATTCTGAATGTCTTCCATACTGTTATTTCTTCGTTTTTGCTTTGACCAATACCCATTATATATTTAGATTTTCCTTTTTTAAATTCCTGAATTTCTGTTTCAAGTTTATCTATTTTATCACTCAATTCTAAGACTCCTTTATGAACCAACACGGGTAAAACTAAATAATTCAATCCTAAATACTCCTTATCTTTACATACAATATTTTCAAACTCTTTAGGAATTGCTTTTAATACTTCATCTGCGATATATCCTAAATGAGTTTTACCGCCATCATTTCTATCGTGTCTCTTAAACTTCTTTGGCTTAAATTTCTTAATAATATTCATACAGTTAGATTTGGCATTGTCTATGTCATATTTCAACCGCGAATCAGATGAATCAACAAACGTTCCATTAATGGTTACTGTCGTTGCTGTTAAATCTATATTAGTTCCTGTTGATGGTTCAAGTGTGTTACATAACAGTTTCTTCGTACCTAAAACTGTTACATTTTCATTAAAAGTTGATGAGGCAGTATTTGTAAAACTTTCAGTATTTACTGTTGTTCCAAATGTCTTATCAATAGATAATAAAACTGAAGGTGTAGTTGAACTATCTGAAACTCTAAACGCTGTATTTGACGTTCTGAATATTACATCAATTGTGGATAAATTAGTACCATCATAATAAGTTGATATTTCCGATGTTCCCATTCAAATATCTGTTCCTGTTGTCATTGAAATATTATCCAAAAATGAAACCGTTGTTAAATCAAATGATTGAATGGTATTAGTTGCTAAATATGCATTTTGAACTGCTAAATTGGTATCAATAGTTACCAATGTTCCTCCGTTAGGTGCTATATGATTACTTCTTAATGCTCCATTAGTTTTAATATAAAGATCATCAGCAAATAAATTACCCATAAAATCAGCAGTAGCAGTATTAAAAGTCCATCCGCTAGTAATATTAACTGCCCCGAGTATGTTAGACTGAACAGCGGGGTCTCCACAAATACATCTAATTGGAGAATTAGCATCGGATTTTTTTTCATATCAAAAGATGAAAAAGCACTAACATATCTATATAATTCACAGTTTGTATCAATTGTTAATTTACCATCAGTAGCAATATTAACATTATCACAAATAACATCAGCATTCGTATAAATATTTCCTAGCACATCAATAGGCTTATTAAAAATAGTTTTATTCACTAACCCATCACACATCATATATTGATTAGAAGCATTACTAACATCGCCAACACTAATGGCAACAAAATCATCATGAGACATACATAAACCTTCTATTGCATCAGGAGGATATGTTAGTATTGAAGCATTATTATTAAAATTCAAATATGCACCATTGTCGAGATTTACTGCCTTGTCAGTTCCTATAAAATCAACTGCATCAGAAAATCTCGATTTTCCGGCACAGTTTAAAACATAGCCATTAACACCAACAGCACCTAAACCAAATCTATCTTTTACCCAAACACGTCCAACATTAGCGTCTCCGATTTGCGTCTCCCATTGACCTCCTGCGCTACTCATCCACATGCGTCCGTCTTTGTGAATATTGAACTCTCTATTAAACATTTGAAAAGTCATTTGCAATCCTAAATTAGGCAACGATGTAGTACTAAACTTATTACATATTATACAACCAGTAGTCAACATATTTAGATTACTGTGTAAAGTTGTATTATCCCTAAAAATGATAGCACCTGCTACTGATTGAGCGTTAGTATCTATTTTATCTAACTTTTGTCCCTATGATGTATCCTGTGAATTATTAGTAGTAATTATTGAATTAATTGTATTTGTATTTCCTGTTATTCATCCACTTAATCCATCTGATTGTAAAATATATCTAGCATCAGAACCTGCTATATCTAAAATAGACGAACACGAAAATAAACCAGATACTTGTAAATTACTTAATATTGTAGTGTTATGATTAAATATTATTTTATCATTTTGAAAAGTTGAAGAATTATTAACTTCTACGTCTCCAAAACCTCAATTATCAGAATAATTATTATACATTTCAAAGAAATTGTTATAATTTCCAAATTCTGCTATTTTGAAAGTTGCAGTAGTTGTTATATTATGTATTCATGTATTATTTAATATTGGTGTATTTAACTTATTTGATAATAAATTATTTGTTGTTATTTTATTATAATAATCTACTTCATTAAATGAACCACCATTCTGTAAATCTGATATGGCTGAAATATGTGAATTTACTGTACTATTTAATCCTGTTATTAAATTGGAATTAGAACTAATATTATTAAAATTAGTTGTTATAGTAGAATTCAAATTATTTATTAAATGTGTATTAGATGAAATATTATTAATATGTGTATTAATTAAATTAGAATTAGAAGAAATATTATTAAAATTAGTTGTCATAGTAGAATTTAAATTACTTATTAAATTTGTATTTGAAGTTATTGTCAGGTTACCTATTAAAAATGTATTTGACTAATACTATTTGATAATACATAACTTCTGTCTTATTGTATGATTGAGTTATATCATAAACATTAGCGTCAATCTGTGCTTTTGTGTAAGTATCTACTTGGTCTGCTTTGTTGTTGAGTAAATCAATTATATCTGATTGATTAGCATATATGTTTCTAATGGTTGTCACCCCGCTTGTAGAATTGATTTTGCTAATTGTGTGCGCTACAACATGTTCAAAGTTTGTTAAATTTATTGAAGGCATAGTCGATATAAATAATTGTGGAACTTATTTATATTGATTATTATTGTTAATGTAATCTTGATGTATTTTACATTTTAGATGTTCCGCTTTATGACAATTTGTATATTTACCACCACACGGACATTCAATTTTGGTTGATTTCCAGGCTTTATCTCTTTCATAGATTTTATCTTTATCTTTTGCTTTCTGTGCTCTGTTTTGCTCTCGTAGTTTTTCTCGGCTATTTTCTCTCCATTCCCTCCTCCATTCTAAAATGTGTTCGTGGTGTTTTGCTCTGTATTCTCTTCTGTGTTCTGCTATTTCAGTTGGTGTTCTTTGCTCAACTCGTTTATTGATTGTTGCAAGTTCTCTTATCAGTTCTCCTTCTCTTTTGTTGAGATGTTCTTTATTTTTACACGGGTAATCTTCCACGAGTTCTATGTCAAAATGCTCTATACCTATTTCACTCATTTTTCTACTTGATGTTGTATTTGATCTCATCTTCGCATCGCATCTATGTGTCACCATCCTTTTACATAATGGAACTATTGTAGAACCTATGTATATGTCATCCGTGATGTCATTTTTAACAGCATATATTTTACCATTTCATATATGTTCTCCATTATATAATAACATAAAGCGGGATGTATTTAAACCTTTTTTTACTTATTTTTAATCTAAAATCTGAACTCCGGCATCGCGTATGGATAATATTTGCTCACTCACTAACGTTTTGTATATTGTATCTGGCATATTTGCTGTCAC
This sequence comes from Effrenium voratum, assembly GCA_963377175.1. Taxonomy (NCBI): domain Eukaryota; class Dinophyceae; order Suessiales; family Symbiodiniaceae; genus Effrenium; species Effrenium voratum. The sequence continues at coordinate 425,818 of CAUJNA010003621.1, forward strand.
CATATTTCCAATAGGTTTCACACGAATTAGAAGTTGTTGCCCTGCTTTTGTGTTAATTCCAGTATATGAACTATCGGGAACCTTTTCGAAATTCATAGCAAAGATAAACTTATCAACACGATAAGCAGAATATTCAATCGATAAATGATGTTGATGGAACAATGGTAAATTTAATGCTTTTCGTAAATAATAGAATGCTTGTGTTAATGAACGGCAAGGATACTCAGGATATAGTTTTGACCCTAATTGAAGTTGAAATTCTAAACCAAGGTCGGAATTGTAGTACCCACTTTCTTGGTAGTTCAAATAATACATAGGATGATAGAAGTTGTTGTATTCTTTCATAACGTGAATATCACCTACTCCGCTTTTACTGAAAGAGATGAACGCGGCAACGAGTTTAGACACTGAACGAACAACAGTAGTGTTAATTGACGACGAACCATCGGGAACTTGATTAGATTGACAAATATAGGTATTATATGTGATTGGAAGTTCTTTTGAATCGAGTAGGTGAGCAACATATTTATTATGAAGGTCGTTGTCCAAGCTTACCAAATCAGTTTGAAGGAATGCGTTACTAATTGAGAACTGCTCATTTGTATGAAGACTTGAGTCTGCGTTACCACTTGCTGGAACCTCGACCCACCCGCTGTAACAACACAATCGGTAAAATTTGAAACTAGTTCAAGTTCTAAAACAAGAGGACACGCTTTTAACGGAATATACTTAAATTGATTGAATAAACCAAGCATAGGTTTAAATCCTACAACCATTTTCGTTAAAGCCAGGAATTGTGTAAGCGTCATATGCAGGACCAATATGACCCGATGCAGGAACTGCACGACGTGTGTTTAAATCATCATCGTACCTATAACCAAAACTCTGGGCGTCTTCATTGTCTCTTGCTCCTTTTGACATCATGCAACTCATCATGCGATGATTTCGATTCTAATAATCAATGTCTTCAACAAGTTGATTACCAGCAATTGGTCTTACTCTTCTAAAAAAGGAATAAGCAGGAGATAATGGTCTTAAGCGTTTATTGTCTGACGTGTCAGTGTTTTCAACAGTGAAATAAACCATTACACTCTGTGGGTCTAACCAACTATTATCTTCAGCATTGAACGCTATTTTCAACACACCTTGACCAGATGAAGGGGTGTAGATATTACTTCCAGAAGGGAAAAACGAGACTGAACGACGGTCGCTGATATAACTTGCACCTTTATTTAACTTGAATGAGAGGTTGTCAATTAGAATATCTTCAGCACTAAAAGTTTGCATTGCTATATATAATTTAATTTAGACATAATTTAAACTAAATTGATGACATTTATCAATTTACATTTTCTTAATCTTATCTTCAACTGGATTATTTCCTTTTTCTTTCTCCATTACTAATTCTCTAACTTCTTCATATGTACTTTTCTTATATTTTTTAACTTCATTCTTAATCATATCATGCGTTGTTTCATTGTCATATTTCTTATGCTGTATCATTAATAATAATATGAAAATAGTTTTGTTTTTTCTTTTTAGTATTTCATCAAGGTCTGATTGACTATGGTTACACTTGCTTCTGTTGTCATTGATGAGGAAATAACCATTTTGATATTTTGGTACAAACATATTATAGATTGAAATAATCCAGTTATAATCAATATAGTCAGGTCTAACTCTGACACTCCTAATCATGAAACACCCACACTGACATTTTACATATGTTCGTTTATTATCTCTATTTAAATACTTTAATCTGTCTTCAATTGTTAATGGTTTATATGTTGTTTAACTTTGTGTCAAGTTTTCATTTAACTGATTATACATATATGATATTATATATTTATATATTTATTTACTTATTTAACTACATTATCGCACTTGCAGGTTCAACACTTCTTGAAACATCTTTGCCTTGGTCTCCGTATCCAGTTATGTAATCGTGGTTAGTATATGGAGTTAATGAACCAGTATAAACAGTTATAGCACCACGGTCAGCAATACTGACAGGGTCTAAGATACTCCTAAAATTAATATAATCATCGGTAATTTTAAGACCTTCGTGATATAAATGGAGCACCGTAAGTGGTTAAAGTTAATTCTCTTTCAGGATAACCTTTTGTTATTTGTGCCCCTACACTTGAACGAGACTATGTGTTATAAGGTGTTTAACTTCATTGTTTTCATCCAATGCTGTTGATGTGTCTTTACATCGTTGTGAATATTTTGTCATTTTAAACGGTAGTCCTACATCTGCCAGATTGTCATTAACAGCACCTCCAAACGTTCCTTTTCCAAATGTTCCGCTTACATACATTTTATCACCATCATAAAAACCTTTACCATTGCCATACGCTCTACTCAACCCTTGTGCATCAATTAAATTTGAATTAGGAGAATAACTATTTAATCTTTTGTCAGTTTGTTTCAGAACATTAGTTATTTTAGTTGTTTTCTTATAAGGTTGATAATGTTTAATTTTCCCATGCTTCATTTCATAAATTAACTTTTTCTAAATTAACTTTTTCGTTATAAATTAATTTCTCAATTAATTAATACTGCTGACTTACGACGAAGTCCTAAGCAACAGAATATCTTTTAATTAGAAAATTTGTTTTCTAATTAAAAATATATCATGTTGACTTACAAAAAAGTTTATATTGACAGCGCTCATAGAACTAGTGGTACATCATCAAATTTCAAAGTTGAACTACCAGAAACATTACAAACAGATAATGGTGTTCATTGTTATATTCACGAAGTAACATTGCCTAACTCTTGGTATTCAATTCAGTCAGGATTAAATAATATATTATACTTTTATTCTTCTCCACTAGTTCCAGATGAAGATAACACAAATGTCCATTATTTAGCGTTACAATTGGACGAAGAAGTATATACTGGCACAGAACTAGCGACAGAATTAAAGGCAAGAATAAATGGTGTTGTAGATAATACTAATTTCTCAAATACTTATGAAATTTCTTACAGTGTAAAAACTAATAAAATATCAATTTATTCAAACTATGCCGATAGAAAGTTCGCTGTGTTAACTGATGAACAAATGAAACTAACATATACAGATTATATATGGAATGGGATTTTTAATGCTAATAACTTGCAATCTGTTAATGAAGTTTTGGGAAATTATCAAATTGCAGTTTATCAATATAATAATCCTTATGTTTCTGGTTTCGTTAATCTCCAACCCATTAGAAATATTTAATTCATTCTTCTCAATTGTCTAATTATAATCAAGTAAATTTAAGAACCGGTGATAGCACAGTTGTTAAGAAAGTACCAGTCACAGCACCACACGCGGGAATTGTCTTTCATTCAGAATTAAACCCTCTGGATTACTTGGATGTATCAAATAGAAGCTTTAAACAATTAGATTTTTGGATTAGTAATTCATTAGGAAATGAAATTAATTTGAATGGAGTAAATGTATCCCTGTCATTATTGTTTGTGAAAAGCGATATTATTTAAATATATTCTTTAATTTTGAGGTAGTAGATGTTAATAATGAAATTAAAACAGAAGAAGCACATGTTAATAATGAAGTCGTTGAACAAAATGAAACAGTTAATGAAGAACCAACGTCAGAAGAAGTTAACCAGAAGAAGTCATTCCTGAACCAAAAGCGAAAGCAAAAGCATTACCAAGAACTAAAAAAGAAGCTGAATTAGTAGAATGTGAACAATGCTCTAAAAAGATGACATTGAAAAGTTTGAGACACTCACATCCTAAAAATTGTAAAGGGGCAAAAACCGAGATGCTACCAGTTAATCCACAAAAGAATATTAGAAAGATACAACCTGAAGTAGAAGAAGAAATTAAGAATGAGATTAAACAAGAAGTGATTAAAGAAACTATTAAGAAACCCACGGCTACAGAATTATTAAGCAAACATTATGAAGAACTTAAACAAAAGAAAAAACAAGATAAACAAGAAAAAATAAACAAATTATCTTCATCAATGATTTAAATAATAATCTAATTATATTGTATATTAATCATGCTTATGAGAAGTCATAGAAATGTAGAATTTAAAAGGGCGCCACAAGTAGAACGTCATTATAAGGTTTCAGATTTATGGGGAGTTGCTTCAAGGATGGATTACTTTAAACAGTTGAAGGAAACACTGGAAGCGAGACAATCACAAGGAGCATTAATAAAGTATAGAAATGATTTAGCTGAAAGCAACAGAACCGAAAGTTACAGAAAGGAATTAGACAGAATAAGAAAAATATTAGACAACACACGGTCACCAGACGGAATACAAACAAAGGAACAACTAACTGTAAGAAAGAAACATTTAGAAGAAATGATTAAGAATATCTCTGATTAATTTATTTTTCTAAATAATTAATATACTATGATTAAATCAATGAATAGATTGAATACAGTAGGACCGGTAAAAGTAGGGTCATTGAAATCACAATTACATTTGAGACCTTCTTATGATGAATTGTTAAAAGAAACGTTGGTAGGTGATGAGAACCGTCCATCAATTGAAAATGTGATAGACAGAAAAGCGACAAGATACAGATTAAACCAATACGGTAGTCAATTTGATAATAAAGGAGCCTTAGACATTCAAAAGCAACAAGAACTAGACCGGAGAGGAGAAGTTATGAAAGGAGCAACGTCGGACGCAGACAGTGTAAGAGACAAACTTAATGACGAACTGAAACTTGCTGACACACTGAAACAACACCAGTCTTTCATTCAAGAAGGACTAACGGAAGCACAGAAACAGAAAGAAGAACTTGCTGAAAAAATGAGACTTTGGAGAGAACAACACGAAGAAATGGCAAGTGCTGTATCAAAGAGTTGGTGCAGAAGTTCATTCAATGGTGTCCGCTGATGAAATGCCAGAATTAGAACCATTAGAGGAAGGGGAAGAAGAAGATGAACGAGAAGACGACCCAGTTGTTGAAGTAGAAGCAATGAAAAAAGGTAAAGATGATGACGATGACGCGCAAACAACCATTACTAATGCTGAGATACTGGAAATGCATGAAAAAGCAAGCGAGTTGGAATTACAAAATGTCGAAAACGAAGAAGTTGATGACGAACGAATGTTCAAAAATTATTTAACTACTATAAAGTGGTTGTGGCCGGTGTATTTATCGAAAACTCCGGGAACTATGATGAATGATATAATTGCAAAACTTCATCAATTCAATGTAATAAATGCTGATAAATACGATGAGTTCAAAGAATTATTAGACGAATATAACAATGCAAGAACAACAGAAAGAAAAGGAATTCGTGCTCGGATAGAAACACATTACAAGGACAATGTTTATAACAAATACTTCAAACAGAAACCAAGTTCATCAACTCAACAATAAAAATATATATCATTTAAATATGACTGTTAAATATTATGGATTACGCCGAAGAAATGCTAAAGGAAGCGATGACGCACAGATTAAAAATTGAAATCATCCCCGAAAGACAGGTAATTGACTTGTCAATCAACAATATAGATTTTGACGATTTTGACCTTTCAAAATACGATAGGAGACTTACAGTTGAATGCTAGAGTTCAAACTGATGAACACGAATTGTTCCCTGATATGTCCGCCGACATTGCTCGGCGTGTCGGACACCTAAGAGAGGATAGAGGATAACCCCCCCCCTAACCCCCCCCCGCCCGACGTCTGATACGTGGGGGGGGGGGGCCCCAAGGACCGCGCGGCAATTTGATGACGTTCCACTAAACGTAGTCTTCGGGGAGCCGGTGTCGCAAAACAGGGGTCCCAGGCTCGATTCCCCCTGCCGGCTCTTTGCTGGTTTGGGGTTCCTGCCTCCTTTTGCAGAAAATCTGGAAAAACTCTGTGTTTTTGGACGTCCTAATTGTGAAAACGCTGGAAAACCGTGTTTTTTTGCTGGAAATATTGGGGAGCAGAGGGGAAATGCAAGGAAGTGCAAGTGAAATGAGGGGAGGAAATAGGAAGTCGACATGACAGGAAAGCAGCGGGACATGAAAGGGAAACAAAGGGGAACTGAAAGGGACATGCAAGGGACAGAAATGAAAACAAGGGGAGTGCAGGGGGAAGGAGAGGAAACAAAGCACAAGGAAACCAAGCACGACGGGAGATGTAGGGAAATGACTCGCAACGAAAGAACGGGACATACATGGCAAATGAAGCGGACATACCGAGAAAATGTCAGGGACATGAAGGGGGGGCTGAATGGCATGGAAGGGACAGGACCAGGACATCATGGGAAACGTGACGAGAGAGAGAGGGAGAGAGCGGGAGAGAGACAGAGAGAGAGACAGAAAGAGAGAGAGAGAGAGAGAGAGAGAGAGAGAGACAGAGCCACAGACAGAGCCAGAATCAGAGAAACAGAGAAAGAGACAGACAGAGAGAGAGAGACAGCGAGAGAGAGAAAGACGGAGACTGAGAAAGAGAGACACAGAAAGACAGAGAGAGAGAGAGAGAGAAAGAGAAAGAGAAAGAGAAAGAGCGAGAAAGTGAGAGAGTAGAGAGGTTCGAATTAGGGTGCCCTTTTTCTGTAGAGGGGCGTGGACAGGAAGGAGACAGGGAGACAGAAAGAGACAGAGAAACAGAGACAGCGAGAGAGAGAGAGAGAGAGAGAGAGTGGGAGATTGAGGAGAGAGAGGCTTGGGGGGATGGGGAGAATGGGGAGCAGAGGGAGGGAGAGAGGACGACAGAACGCACGAGGGAGACAAGAAAAGAGGGAAGAAGGAGAAAAGGGAGAGGACAGTGTCGGCGGACTGAGCCGGAGGCTCTAAAGTTTGATGAAGTAGCACCAACATCACAGTTATATGAAAACAACGAGGCAGACGCTCAAACAACACGATATATATCAAAAGATTTTGCTGATGAAATTTATAGCAATGCAATTTCAGGACCAAAAGATGAACCAAAAGATGAACCAAAAGATGAAAAAGCAGGAAGATTTACAAAGTCTTCATTTAACGTCATCATCGTCATCAGCATCAACCGAAAAAGGTAAGAAAGAGGAAAGCCGAGAAATAAAGTCATTAAGAAACTTATTCTTAGGTGGAGAAGATAAGAGTGTGTTTGAATTATTCCAACGAGGTAAGAAGTCATCCACTCCATCAGAACAAACGCGAGAACAAGAAGAAGAACAACCGAGGGCATCTTTCTGGTCAAGACGACAGGTAGAAGCGAGAAGCAGAAGCCACTCACCAGAAGAAAGAGCAAGAGGTAATCAAATGAACAGAAGACAATTAGAAACAAGAAGCAGGAGCAACTCACCCCAAGAAATAGCTAGAGGTAGTGAATGGACGAGGGAACAAATGGAAACAAGAAGCAGGAGCAGAAGCCCAGAAAGCACAAATACAAAAAGTAGCCGAGGCAAAAAGAAAAAATAAAACTACTTAAAGAGAAAACGCCCTAATATAGTAAAACGACAGGAATTTTCATTAACGGTAATAGAAAACAGAGAATAACGAATGACGAATTTGATATGATGGTTGAACTGATGAAAGCAGAAAACGACTTAGTCTTACAGATGATAAGCGAACAGAACCAGACTTCGAGCGAGGACAGTGAGCAACCCGTGAGGTGGAGGGACGACCAGAAGAACTACCACCAGAATTACTACAACAAAACCCTAAAACAGTCTTACACTTGCGAGGACTGTGGAAGGACGATATCACGCAAACCAAATTTATCTAAACACAAGAAATCTAAAATTTGTTCGCAAGCTTCGCGACAATGCACATTATGAAAAAATAATAATCATTCATCTTGTTAAAAACACTTAATGAGATTACTGCGTTCGTTCTCAACCCGAAACCCATTTTCTCCAACAGCCAACCCCAGCCCGAAAAACTACTTAAAGAGAAAATACCTTATATTATATGAGTATAGTATTATGGTTACCATGACAGAAGGAAAAATCATAGGTTTCATTTTAAACAGCCAACAAGGTGAATTAATACAAAAAGAAGGGAGGCAAACACAAAAACTCAAAATAGGCGATAAGACCTGCAGATATGATAAGAATATGCCAGTTTCGAAGGTATTGAACACGAAACTCAAGGAAGTGGCGAGGAGTGACGGATATAGAAAGCATGGCCTTTTTAATGAAAGGTGCTAATTATCTAAAACTAACGAGAGGCAGACCCTTACAGGATTATGTCAAGCGTTTCAAGTCCAAAATCACAGACGAGCAACAAGCGTTCAAGGGATACGCCAACACCTACTCGGTAAGTGATATAAGATTAAAGGGGATGAAAGGTTTATCCTACTTAAAATATCAGAAGCAACGACTGGCCGAATTCCTGAACAGAAGCCCGAACATGAAAATAATCGTGGAAACCGATTTATCATTCAAAAATCCCGCCAACGAACTTATCCAAAGGAGGTTAAGAAGCAGAAGATACAATATTCATAACCCCGATGAGTTGAACAGAGTCTTAAACAACATTGGACACGACATTGAGACACAAATTGAAATAACCGAATACATTCAGTCGGGATTGGTTCTTGGTCAAGTTGAAAAGTTAGTCATCAGTTGTGATAGGTGCAGTCCTACCCGTGGTTCATCATTCATTCCATTACCCGACTGGGTGGCAAACAAAAAGGCGTGTATTAATATTAAAATTGAGGATGACTTATGTTTTAAACATTCCGTTCAATGCGGATTTTATGAGTTATACAAAAAAGACCATAAATATGTAGATGGCACATTTATCAAATGGGACGGAATAGACTTTCCAGTAGGTAATGATGAGATTGAACTATTTGAAGAACAGAACAAACACATATCGGTCAATGTTTATTACATAAACCCCGATACGAATAGTAAAACTATATTTTGATACAAAAGAAGCAACAACCCACAAGCGCAACACAAAATCGATTTGATTAAATTAGACGAAGGTAATAAATCACATTATGTTTTCATCAAAAATTACGACAAACTGATGAGAACACAAACCAACAAGAAACACATAACGAAGAAACACTGTAGGTTCTGCTCTCACGGTTTTCAATCAGAAGAACTTTTAAAGAAACACGAAGAACAGGGATGTCTAGCAGTTGACCCTCAAAAAATAGAAATGCCAGAAGCAGGTGAAACAATAGAATTCAAAAACCATTTCAAGAAACTTAAAGCTCCATTCGAAATCTATGCCGACTTTGAATGTTTAACTGTGCCAATTGATGTTAAAAGCAAATCGGCAAAAGCTAAAACTACATCATATCAAAATCATCGTCCGTGTGGTTTTATGATTAATGTAGTCAATGCTATAACCGGAAGTAGTGAGCCTTACTTATACAGAGGTGAAGATTGTATGGATAAATTTGTTGAGAAAATCAATAAAGTCAGAGAGGAAGTTTTGGAGAAAATGAAGGAGGACAAAGACCGTATTGAAACCGAGAAGGACTGGGAGGACTTCAATACTGCCACTAACTGCTTCATTTGCGGAAACAAGTTTGAGGAAGGTGAAAAGAAGTGTTGGGACCATTGCCACTTTACGGGACAGTATAGAGGTTGCGCCCACGAGGACTGTAATCTTCGGTTTAGTATGAGATATTATAAAATCCCTGTGTTTCTTCATAACCTTAAAAACTATGATGCCCACTTAATCATCAACAAGGCTCACGAACTGAACAAGAATTCTAAAATAGAATGTATCTCTCAGAAGAGCGAAAAGTTTATAACCTTTGGTTTTAAAAAATCTTTGTTTCAAGGACAGTTTCAGTTTCTTATCGTCTTCGTTGGATAAGTTGGTGAAGTTGAGTAAATATGAGGATGGTAAAAAGCGTGAGAATTGGAAGAACAATTTCAGATACAGCGTTAGAAACCCGTATGTTAAAACCGATGAAGATTTGGATCTATTGACTGATAAGGGTATTTATCCCTATGACTACTTCGATGATTTTGAAAGATTTAAGGAAAGGGCTTTACCACCGAAAGAAGCGTTTTACAGTAAAATGGGTGAAGAACATGTAAGCGATAAAGATTATGAAAGGGCATTGAAAGTATGGAAGCACTTCGGGATTAGAACACTCGGGCAGTATCACGACTTGTATTTAAGAACTGATGTTTTACTACTGACCGATGTTTTTGAACACTTTAGAGACTTGTGTATTGGAATACTACGGTTTGACCCCGCTCATTATTATACGTTGCCAAATTTTGGTTTGATGCGATGCTTTTAAAAACTGGTGTGGAAATAGAACCAATCAGTGATAAGGACATGTATGAAATGATTGAGAGGGGTATGAGAGGTGGTATGTGTCAAGTCAGTCATAAATTAGCAGTGGCAAATAATAAGTATATGGTTGGAAAATATGACACTTCAAAACCGAGTAGTTACATAAATTACTTAGATGCTAATAATTTGTATGGCCTGGCAATGTCCCAGAAGTTGCCATTGAAAAATATCAAGTGGGCAAAGAAAACTCCCAATGTTGAAAAGTGGGATGAAAGGGATGAGTTTGGTTGTATCCTTGAAGTGGATTTAGAATATCCTGAAGAATTACATGACTATCACTCTGACTATCCACTAGCGCCTGAAATAATGAATGTAAATGTGAATATGCTTTCCGATTATCAAAAGCAAGTCTATAAAATATATTGTGACGGTAAAACCCCGAAGGACGAGAAAACCAGTAAGTTACTATTAAATCTAAAGGATAAAGAAAAATATGTGGTTCGTATCAAGACTTTACAGTATTAATTGAAAATGGGGTTGAAAATGACCAAAGTCCATACGATAATAAAATTTCAACAAGGGCATGGTTGAAACCGTGGATTGACTTCAACAACGGTAAAAGGAAAGAAGCCAAATGCGATTTTGAGAAAGAACTCTATAAGCTGATGAATAATAGTGTCTACGGTAAAACTATGGAAGACAAGCGAAATCATATGGACTTTGAACTGGTTGATAACGAAGTTAGATACGAAAAATGCGTGAATAATCCAACTTTCAAAGATAGATTTATTATTAATGAAAATCTCGTAGGAGTTGAGAAAACTAAAGCAAAACTGAAACTGGATAAACCAATCTTCTTAGGAATGACTATTTTAGATTTAAGTAAAATACATATGTATCAATTTTCGTATGATGTCCTTAAGAAGAAGTATAACGAAAACCTCAAATTAGTATATACAGACACTGATAGTTATGTGATACAAACAATGACTGATGGTGTCTATAAGGAATTTAATGAGATGAAGCAACACATGGATTTTAGCGACTATCCACCTGAACATCCATGTCATGACAAAACTAACAAGAAGGTCTTAGGAAGGTTTAAGATGTTTAAGGATGAATGCTCTGCAAAGATAATTACCAAATTCATAGCTCTCAAGCCAAAGTCATATGCTTTTACAATACAAGGTGAGGATGATGAACATAAGAAATCAAAAGGTGTCGTGAGGCACAAGGTGAAAAAGGAACTGTCGTATCAAGACTATCACGAAGCATTATTTCAAAACAAAAAGCATGAAATACCATATAATTTTATTCGTAGTCGAAACCATCAGTTATTCTCAATGTCTCAAGTTAAGCAGAGATTGAGTAATTTTGAAAATAAAAGACATTACTTAGATGCCTTTACTTCTTTACCCTACGGTCATTACAAACTACGTTAAAGAAAAGATAACTAAGGTTATTAATGGATACTCATAGATATAAACACGGTAGAATTTATAAAATAACTGACGTAGGTTATAACAAGTGTTATATTGGAAGTACCTGCGAGAGCTTAAGTCAGAGAATGACAAGACATAGAAGTAATTACAAAATACATCAAAATCAAAAGTATGGAAGGATGGCGTCATTTGAACTGTTTGATGAATACGGTTTGGGCAATTGTAAAATTGAACTTATTGAAAATTACCCGTGCAGTAGTAAAGAAGAATTACAAAGACAAGAAGGACACCATATAAGCAGAACTGACTGTGTGAATAAGCAAGTCACGGGAAGACCAGCAATAGAATACCGACAACAACCAGAAGTTAAAGAACATAGGAAAGAGTATAACAAAGAATATAGAGCACTGAACCGTGATAAACTAAATGAGTATGATAAAGCAAAATATGAAAGGAAAAAGGAAGAAAGAGGGAAAAAGAGAGAATGTAATGTGTGCCATCAACTTATTAGGAATGACTGGATGAAGAGACATCAAGCATCAATCAAATGTCAATCAAACAAAACAAATTACAATGAAAGTAATGAAAATATTAATATCTAAATAGTTCTAATAAACAATGAACTTGTTAGAACTATTTAGTGGTACTTCTTCAGTTGGTAATGTAGCGAAGTCGCTCGGTTATCCGCCGACCCTCCTGCCTAGGCGCTGGGGGAGTGTTCGTTTAGCGTTGGAGCGTGACTGTGGCAGCCTTCTCCCTTCCCTTTCGCCCTCGCCCGTTCAGTCCTGTACCTTACCAGCCTTCTTTCTTTCCCTTTTTTCTTGTTCTTCTTCGTTTCTTTTCCTTTCGGCTGCCGGCGCACTCCTTTGGTTGGTGCTCGCTGTGGACAAACGAGTGCGGCCTGGAAAAGCGCGGGAAGCGAAGCTTTTGTGGCTGGCCGCTCCCTCTGGACCGATAGCCTTACTGCATATTGGACTCAAACGCGACGAAGCAGGCTGCCGGCGCGCTCCCTTGGTTCGTGCTCGCTGAAGCGAGTGCGGCCTCCAAGCGCACTGGACGCGAAGCTGTTCTTGCTGGTTACGCCCTGGGGACCGATAGCTTTCTACTTTCTATATAGGATTCAAAAGTGACGTTCGGCACCCGGCCGCGGCGGGGCAGCCGCCCTTGGCAAGACGCAGAAAGCCCAAAGGTAGAAAGACCAGGAATAGGCAAACTGTGACAGACGCAGGCGCGCATGGGCATGGACAGGCCGGGGATTGAACCCAGTTTCTCTCGCATGCTGAGCGGGTGTGATGCCACTACACCATCTGCCCCTGAGCTGAGGAGGCCGAGAGGTTTCTTTTCTTTCCTTGTCCTTTCGGCCGCCGGCGCTGCTGTGGACAAACGAGTGCGGCCTGGAAAAGCGCGGGAAGCAAAGCTTTTGTGGCTGGAACGCGACGTTAGGCACCCGGCCGCGGCGGAGCGGGCTGCCGGGGGATAGGCAAACTGTGACGCAGGCGCACAGGGGCAGGGAGAGACCGGGGATTGAACCCGGCCCCTCTCGCATGCTGAGCGGGTGTGATGCCACTACACCAACTGCCCCTGAGCTGGAGGCCGAGAGGTTTCTTTTCTTTCCTTTTCCTTCCGGCTGCCGGCGCGCTCCTTTGGTTGGTGCTCGCTGTGGACAAACGAGTGCGGCCTGGAAAAGCGCGGGAAGCGAAGCTTTTGTGGCTGGCCGCTCCCTCTGGACCGATAGCCTTACTGCATATTGGACTCAAACGCGACGAAGCAGGCTGCCGGCGCACTCCCTTGGTTCGTGCTCGCTGAAGCGATTGAACCCGGCCCCTCTCGCATGCTGAGCGGGTGTGATGCCACTACACCAACTGCCCCTGAGCTGAGGAGACCGAGAGGTTTCTTTTCTTTCCTTGTCCTTTCGGCTGCCGGCGCACTCCTTTGGTTGGTGCTCGCTGTGGACAAACGAGTGCGGCCTGGAAAAGCGCGGGAAGCGAAGCTTTTGTGGCTGGAACGCGACGTTAGGCACCCGGCCGCGGCGGAGCAGGCTGCCGGCAAGACCAGGGATAGGGAAACTGTGACAGACGCAGGCGCACATGGGCATGGACAGGCCGGGGATTGAACCCAGGCCCTTTCGCATGCTGAGCGGGTGTGATGCCACTACACCAACTGCCCCTGAGCTGAGGAGGCCGAGAGGTTTCTTTTCTTTCCTTTTCCTTTCGGCTGCCGGCGCACTCCTTTGGCTGGTGCTCGCTGTGGACAAACGAGTGCGGCCGAGAGCGCTCATCTACGTGCTGGGCACAGCTTTCAGCGCTGACGCTCTGTCACGGCCCGTTCGGCCTTTTTTCTTCCTATCTGTCCTTTGGTTGGTGCTCGCTGTGGGCAAACGCGTGCGGCCTGGAAAAGCGCTCAAGCACCTGCAGGGCACAGTTGTCAGCGCTGAAGCTCTGCCACGGCCCGCCCGTCCGGCCTTTTTTCTTCCTTTCTGCTGCCGGCGCACTCCTTTGCTTGGTGCTCGCTGTGGGCAAACGAGTGCGGGCCCGCCCGTTCGGCTTCTTTTCTTCCTTTCTGCTGCCGGCGCACTCCTTTGGTTTCTTTCCTTTTGCTTTCTGCTGCCGGCGCAGTCCTTTGGTTGGTGCTCGCTGTGGACAAACGAGTGCGGCCTGGAAAAGCGCGGGAAGCGAAGCTTTTGTGGCTGGCCGCTCCCTCTGGACCGATAGCCTTACTGCATATTGGACTCAAACGCGACGTTAGGCACCCGGCCGCGGCGGAGCAGGCTGCCGGCGCACTCCTTTGGTTCGCGCTCGCTGCGGCGAAGCGAGTGCGGCCTCCCAGCACGCTGGACGCGAAGCTGTTCTTGCTGGTTGCGCCCTGGGGGCCGATAGCTTTCTATTCTACTTTCTACTTTCTATATAGCATTCAAAAGTGACGGTCGGCACCCGGCCGCGGCGGAGCAGCGGCCGTTGGCAAGACGCACAGCAAACCCAAAGGGAGAAAGACCAGGGATAGGCAAACGGTGACAGACGCAGGCGCACATGGGCATGGACAGGCCGGGAATTGAACCCGGCCCTCTCGCATGCTGAGCGGGTGTGATGCTACTACACCAACCGCCCCTGAGCTGAGGAGGCCGAGAGTGCTCATCTACCTCCTGGGCACAGCTGTCCGCGCTGAAGCTCTGTCACAGCCCGCCCGTTCGCTGCAGGGCACAGTTTTCAGCGCTGAAGCTCTGTCACGGCCCCCGTCCCTTTTTTCTTCCTTTCTGCAGCCGGCGCACTCCTTTGGTTGGTGCTCGCTGTGGGCAAACGAGCGCGGGCCCGCCCGTTCGGCCTCTTTTCTTCCTTTCTGCTGCCGGCACACTCCTTTGGTTGGTGCTCGCTGTGGACAAACGAGCGCGGCCTGGAACAGCGCGGGAAGCGAAGCTTTTGTAGCTGGCCGCTCTCTCTGGACACATAGCTTTACTGCATGTACGATCCCTTCCCATCTTTCTTTCCGTTTCCTTTCTGCTGCCGGCGCACTCCTTTGCCTGGTGCTCGCTGTGGCAAAACGAGCGCGGCCTCTTAGCGCGCTGTACGCGAAGCTGTTCTTGCGAGCAGGCATGCAGGACCGATGCGCAAGATTTTTGCGCTGCGCTGCCAGATTTCCGCACACGTCATTTCGTGCGCCAGTCCTTGGTCTGGCAAAAGCGTTTGCTGTTTGGCTCTTCGTTCTGGACCCGGATCCGGCCTTGCCTCGTGCTCGACTGCACTGTCGCTCCGCAGGTCGGACACGCATGCTCGTACCTCGCGCCATCTTCTCGGCGCACAACCTGTCCCTCGCGAACTTGGAAGCGGCGCCCGCAATGCCGTCGCGAGTCAACCGCGCCGCTCCAGACGCCTGACTCCACATCGGAGCTGCAGTGCGGGCAAGTGTACGTTCGCTGCGAGCGCTCTGCCTTCTTTTCGGCCTCCTTTCCTCGGTCGCGTGGCTCCGACGCCTGCACCGCTGCGCTGCGCCTTTCCCGCGCGCGAATAATGTCTGCGATGCAAGCGCGGATCTCGGCCAGCGCCCGGCGCTTCTGGGCTGCGCGTCTGCGCGCTAATCGCGCGGCGCTCTTCTTGGCGATCGCTTTTGTGTCACGTGCTCGGAGGCAGGCATTGCACTGTTGCTTCCCGTTCCGCGCCCTCTTGTACCGCGAGAACGCGGCAACTGCGCATCTCTCCTTGCACTGCACGCATGTCCAATGGCCTCGTTCGTTTGCGCTGCAGTCCTTGCACACTTGGCGCGCCTTGCGCCGTGTTTGCCACGCCGCCTTGCTGAAATCGCTCTCTGTTTTCGACTCTCCGCAACGCGCGCACGCATGGGTTTCGATGCAATTGCAGCAGACTCGTTGCAGCTCGCTTCGTGTTCTATGCCACTTCTCGAGGAACCCTGCCCGAGGCTGCCAGTAGTAGCAAACGCAGCATTGCCACGGGTGGCCTGCGCTTTCGTGCCGCCCGGTGCATTCTTTACACGCTCCGCTGGCGTCCTCTCGTTTCCATCGCCCCGCAGTGTACGCGCAACGACCCTTCCGCTGCAGGCATTCGACGCACTCTTTCTCGATGAGGTACTTTGTTCGAATGGCTTCCCAATCGATGACCTCCCCCCTCCAAACTCGCAAAAGCAGGTTACGGCCGAAATCGTCTCCGCGTTGAAACGGCTCCAAGTCAAACGGGCGAAATATCCCCAGCTTCTGTCTCCCTTCAACCCGCGTCATGGCCACGTACGATGTCAACGGGTTGTCTCCCTTCTTCAGCTGTCGGCGAGACACGCGAAGCTGTGGTTTCTTGCGTTTCCCATCGAGGAACCACGCACTTCGAACTGGCGCAACGGGCAGGACGCAGTCTTCTTGTATGCCATCGACGCGCCATGTCTTGCTCGTGCGGAACTTCACGTACACGGCCGCTGGCATTCCGCCCAATAACGCACATGCCCGTCCGCACGCGTCACCTCGCTTTTGTCGCCCGTGTGCGTCCAGCCACGCACAGTCCCCGCGCAGCCGCGAAGCACGCGTCGTTCGCGGTCCAAGTGGTCAGTCGCTGATACCGGCATGCCAATGCATAGCGGCAGCGTCCCGTACAAGTTGCCGCTTTCGCGGTCATGACGCTGCAGCCACTTCACTTTGTCTTCCTCCAAGTGTGGCTTCTCTGCGAGCACTGCTGCCGACGCTAGATCTTCAGCAATTGAATAATATATCTGCTGCCGAGCTTTGGCCGCAAACTCTCGCGCGCGCGTCCGGTTAACATGATACTTGACAGCGTTCGTCGCAAAAATGCACGTGGCGTCTTTCAGTTCGTTCTGTAATCGCGGATCCTGCGGCGTGGCTGCTCCGAGCGCTTTGGAGCGCCTCTCTGATTTGCACACCTTGCACTCCTCTTCCAGGATGCGCTCCGGCGCCACCTGGTCTGTTGCTAGAGCTTCACACGTCCGACGTCCACAGCTCGCGTGCCAACTGCCTGGCACTGCCGTCGCTTTGCCATGCAAGAACGCATGTGTGACCGCAGTGAGGCGACCGTGACGAAACTGATCCTGGACTTCCTTTAGCCACGCATCTTGCGTGCGCTCGCAGCGCACCAATTCTGTAACTCCCTGAACGCCTTCCGTCGGTCCCCCCTACACAAGCCTCTGCCCGTACGCGGCGTGCGGCAGCTTGGTTTTCTGCCCACGTCTGCGCAGCATCTCCGCTGGAATGGCTCCCAGGAATGTACCACGCGGAGGCTCTAGCTGCCACATTTCCCCCGCTTTGTTTTACGTTCAGGCCACCGAACGGTCGCGCAGCAGTGCTATTGGGGCCGTACTTTTCTTTGCAGGCATCCCGCACCAGCTCTCGACAACGAAGCTCTAAGCGCGCGAGGAGCTCTGCGCTCACCATGCTGATCTCGTCGACCAGCAGCCAGCGCCACCGCGTCGCCCCCGCCAGCAGTTCTGCCATACGCTGCAAGCTTACGCCCGTCTCCTCGCCGTGCTTATTCAAGCCAACTGCATGGTGAATCGTTTCCCCCGCTAGTTGGTCGGCCATCACGGCCTGGAAAGCTACCACTTGATACTGCACCCCTTGCTGCCACCCCAGGACCTGGTCGAACAACTCTTCTCGAACTACTCGTAGTGTGTGTGCGACTTGCCGGTGCCTGGGCCTCCATGCAGTGCCCAGCGCAGCGGATCTGTTTTGTCCACTTGGCGCAACTGTTCTCCTTCTCCGCAATCTTCTTCCGCTACGACGCGCTCCGCCACCTTCTGCGCGAAGCTGAGCAGCTCTGGGTTCAGGAACGCCCTGCCGTCCACGCCACGTCGTGTCGCTGCATCTTTCAGCCACGCTTTGACTGCCTCGGCTTTATTGGCTCCTTCATGCTGCAGCACTCCTGGAGGACGTGTAGGCAAAGCAGCGCTTCGGCTGCTTTCGCCGCGCGGCTTGCAGTAGAGCTTTCGCGCTGCAGCGCTCGTATGGGTTGGCGTCCTGCTCTGCTGCGGGCAGTGCACTTGCCCATATCGCGTTAGCTTGGCTCAACGCTGCTTGCGTCAGATCCTCCTGCGCTTCTCCCTGCTTCTTCGCAAGCAAGCAAGCAAGCCTGAACCAGCCAAAAGCCGCTGCCAGAACAAAAAAAAACTGGGCTGGCCCCCAGTGGAGGGGTCGGCGGCACTGGGCGGCAGCCCTTAAATAATGTTATATCATTGGAGTTGAAAAATGCTGATATTAATTGTGATATACTTGAATGGGACTACAAACAGTTTGACAGAAACCACTTTCAAGTAATTTGGGCATCCCCTCCGACTGCTAATGTGAGTTTCTTGAGATGACTGACGTGTCCTTGTGAATTGCATCTCTAGGCAATGCGTGTTTTACTTCAAAAGGAACAGCGTTGAAATACACATTGCGAATACCTGAAAAGCCCAATTTAGGTGGGTTTTGCGGTTTTCCGCAATGCGTATTGCGGGTTTCTGCAATGCGTATTTCGGGTTTCTGCAATGCGTATTGCAGGTTTCTGCAATGCTTATTGCGAGGTTCAGAAACTCACATTGAGACACACCTACCAGCAACCCCCTAGCCAAAACTACTTAAAGAAATATTACCTTATATATTAAGAGGAAAATGAACGGTGATGGAATCAATAATTATATCAATAAAAAAATGCTATGATTGTTGTCACTTCAAAAAAGAAAATATGGAATTGTATAAATGGAATTTACCTAATGAAATAATGAATAATATTATTAACTATTCAATGGATGGTGAAGAAGACATATGTAAAAATTGCAAAAAAATGGAGAGATAATCAATGTTTAATCAAATGTCTGTTGGGAATAAAAATAATACATAATAGAAATGTAGAAGATGAGATTTTAATATTTCTAACTGTAAATAACATACCACCTTACGATTATGTTAAACAGTTTCTTAAAATCAGTAAGAAAAATATGAAATGAATGATGATATATTATGGATGTTGGGTTATAGTCAAGAGAAAGGAGAAGATGTTAAAGAACATATCAAATTATTTATTGAAAGTAAAAAGTTTAATGTTCAAAATACAGTGAGATATATTAATATTATTTTTAAAATGATGTATGAAAGAAGTAAGACAAATCAATTGAATATTATCCTGAACTGAAATTATAATCATAATACAATAATAACATGTAAAATCTTATATGTTATAATTATACTGAACTTTTAACCTATAAAACATAGCTAGACAATCACATAAAAATCATATAAAAAGAAGTTGTTAAGATATATTAAGAATGGTTGTGAAGCAAACTACAATGAATAATTAGGGAATGATGGAAGAAAAAGCAACAGAAACTTTGGTGAATTCTTCAAATGCAACAGATGCCTTTATGATAAAACAATTGATGAATTTGGAAATGTAAAAAGTGGAAGAAGATATAAATATTGTCAAGAGTGTAGAACAAAATTAAATAATTGTAGAGATAAACGTCAAAGAAAATAAACGACCCATCAACTCCTCAGAACATTAAAACTACTAAAAGGGTCAACTAATTCAAATGAAAAAAATGTCGGCCCCCAGCCCAACAATGAACAAGGCGAGAATTTACCCAAATGATTACCTTAACGAAAACGATAAATAGACTCCCCAAAACACCCCTTTTAAAAACGAATAAGGGGGGACACAGATTTGAGATTAACATAAAAACCAGAACAGGCAACCATCAACAGGCCACCCCCTGGCTAGCCCCTTTTCTCCATTTCCCCCCCCCCCCCCCCGTGGCAGTCATATGCCTGGTTCATTGGGGAGACCAGGTCCGTGCAGTAGTAGCTCGCCACCTGCCGAGCCGTCGCACTTCTGCCATCAACCCCAACGCGACAGGTCGCGGCCGTTGGCACAGGTATGATCGGCGATCCTGCCCTGGGCGTTAGGCGTGAGGAAGCTGAGTCTTTCAGTTTCAGGTGGTCCCCCTCGCATCTCGCAGATCTGGAGAAGTGAATCCGGGGTGCCAGCATCTGCTGCACGCACGACTTCTCCTTGCAATGAACGAAGGCTCGGTACCTGGACAATAAGACCGACTTCACATCTTGGAGCTTGGAGCTCCCTCTAAGGGCACTTGTCTGAATCCGCTGAGTCAAAGAAGGCAGTCCAAACATCCAGGTTGGAGATCTGCAACGCGGGGAGATCTACTCTCCCTACGCATCCAGCCGTTCAAAACTGGCCAGCTTTCGGGCCGAAGTGAGCTCAGGTGGCACCAATGCCTTGTCCGTAGCTAAGAAGAGGAAGTAGACCTGTCATATGCATCACAAGACGTTCGAGCTTGAGACAGTCAAACAGGCCAGCAGGTCCCTGGGATCTCTGGCATCTTGTTGTGAACTGCACGGGACTTTGGCACGTGGGCACGGCGGCATGGCGGCACGGCACGGGCATGCGCATTGCAACATGAACATGTGAGCGTGCACCGTGCAATGCGCGCCTGTTGCCACGCAGGGAGATGCCCAAGGCTGCGGGGAGGAGCCACACGCAAACCTGTTGACAAGTGGCCAGTGCAGGGCATGCGAAGGAACCTACGAAACGAAACGTTTCGTTAAAATATAGCAAACATTGAGTAAACACGAAGGAAAAATAGGAAAGAGATAGAAACATAGAGACAAAAGCAACGGCCTGCCACGGCCGCATCGAAGGCGGCCGACGCGCCAAGGCGCGAAGCTACGTTCCCGCCGGACTTGGGGTACCCATGGGTGCCCCTTGGGCCACAGAAAGCCGCGCAACCGCCGCGACCGCATCGCGCGCAAAGGGGCGAAGGGGCGGGCCGGATCGGCTTCGGCCAACGAAACAAAAGACAAGCCGCACGGCACCGCCTAGCTTCAACCAATATGGAAACAGGCGAAGTGCCAAAACACAGCTATCTAGGTGTGTTTGATCCACTTTCTAAGAACTTTACATGGGCCATTGTTGTGAGCCATGAAATTGCTCAGAAATCCATGGGTATATGGTATACAGCTGGTTTGCCCTGGTTGATTCAGGATCTCTCTCTAGTGTTTGACGACAGCAATCCTGAAAGGTCCCGACTCCACCAGGAAACTTTGTGCCAGGTCCCAAAAGTAGGGGCCCATTCAGGAAACCGACTGGCACAAACAGTTTTTTGCAAGAGCCACTATTTGAGGAAATCAGATGTGTACGCCCTTCATCGCCCTTTTGCTGAAATCAAACTTTCGGATTTGTGCTTTTGGAAGTATCCTCTCTCACGCCGGCAAAATACTTAGAGTCTTGCTTTCCGTGTGCATGTCGCGGGAACTATGGTAAATGCTTTTCTTTTGGCACATCCAGTTGCCACGTGACAGTAAGCTCTGCACAGCAACAGAACTTGGCGCAACTTTCATGGCAAAGTTTCCGATTTGTAAGCTCATGAATGTCCCCGAAAAGTGTGTCTTTAAGTCTTGTTTGGGACTGATAATCATGTGTGTATATGAGAACGCGCAAAGGTTGATCTAAACCTGCCACAATGGCTTCACAATTCTCGATGACCAACATCTGGGTAGATAGCCTGACGCCGCATTGCACAGACCTCTTTCTGCCATGAAAGAATGGGTCTCTGAGAGATACATCCAGAAAGCAGGTTCGTGAGAATGCACACATGTGAGGTGACACAGCTATCTAGCACTTGCAGAGATACCCTCTGAATTAGTTGCATCGTTCAATTCTGAGTGATGCAATCTGGAGCTTCAAATGCAAACAAATCCAGACCCTAGCGACTGATCTGCCCGACAAGAACAACTGCTTTGCAGTCTGCGTCTCGCCAGAATTTCGAGGCAGCCATTGCAGAACTCAAACACAAACTATCGAACATGATCCGGCTTATGATGCTTGCCGATGCTAACTTCAGGATCCCTGCAATGTCTTGCCGAATTGTTTGCAACCCTGATTCTTCTCGTACATCCGTCACTTGTGCAAGATCGGTTCTGACGCAGAGTGGGTCAAACCTCAGGAGGTCAAAACGCACAAGAAGCGGTGAGGTTTGCCGTGAAAGGTCAATTCATGTCAGTTCTCTCAGATCTGCTTCGGCCTTCGTCAATGAGCTTTGGCAGCTCTACCAGGCCACTGGTGTAGGCCAGCAAGCCTACGGCCCAAGGCAATGCCGTATCAAAGTCCTTTGCGCTCTTTGCCCTCTTTGCCTGGCTTCTTTTGACGGAGTTCTTGCCATTCTGTCCTGCTCATGTGAGGCATGTGAGGCATGTGAGGCATGCGATGCTTCGCCCGTCAGCCCGTCCTCTGCAACGTGGACTTCACCTGAGCATCCGCCCGCCCGCCCGCCCCCGTTGGCTCCTGAGATGTTGGCCTGGGGATCCTGGGGCAAGATGGGGAGCCGTGCCTGGAGTGAACTGAACTGGAGTGAAGAACCCGAACAAAAGCAAAGTGCGAAAAAAAGAAAAAGAAAAACAACAACCGTTCTTCTGCTCTTCAGCTCGGAGTGATTCTCAAACTCTGATCCATGCGCGCCTCCGTGTTCTTGGCCGTCCGACTTGCTTTCCATGCCTCTCGCACACAGCCGTGACAGTGGACTCTCTCTCTCTCTCTTTTTTTCAGGTGCCAGCCTGGATTTCGTCGTGTCTAGCATGTGGCAAGGTCACGTCTAAGAGACCCTGCACTGATTGCAGCCTGAGCAACACTTGGTAGAACAATCAGAGAGTTCGGAAAACACAAGCCTGCGCGTCAATCTTTCCACAGTTGCCTGGTCGTTGATGATTCATGATGCTTCAGCGCCGAGAAATCAAACATTTCGAAGCCTTCTCCTGCACCCGGAACTTCCAGAACCTGGGAATCTAACTGAAGCATATCGCATGAAGCAGGACCAAGTCCAAGATCCAAGCCAGTCACTGGCGGCAGGGGTGCTCAATCCGACCTCCCGATTTTGCGATCTGTGCACCGCAAAACATGGCCAGGGCTCCGGCCGCCATGCAGAAGTCGTGCCATCGAACCCTGTACGCCTCGCGGAACTGTTGCACGCGCTGCACGCGCTGCACGCGCTGCACGCGCGCTTGGACGCACCTCGCAGGCCGTCTCCGCGCGGCAGACTGCGCCGTAGGAGGCCAAGAGGCCCTGACTGATCGAAGGCTTTATCTCTCTCTCGCGCATCTGCGCATCCCTGCGCATCCGTGCGCATCTGCGATCCGTGCGCGCACTTCGCGCCTCGGGAAAGATGGCGCCGGATGTGAGCTGCAGCACGATGTGATGCTCCTGGGCCCGGCCCGTGCGGCCCCTGCCGCTGCGGGCCCCCTAACTGTGGAGAACTCGGGGCCGCGCCGGGCCGATCTCCACCATGACGCGGCCGGACACTAGGACGCCGAAGAACGGCCCAGACGGCTCCGTGTCCGAGATAGGCGTCCAAGCGTCCCCGGTCCTCGTGGCGAGCCAATGGCCCCCGTGGCATCAACGTCAAGCCCCAGACTCCAGGTCCGCGCGCTCAGCCAGCAGTGCCTCGGATGCGAATTGGAAGCCTAGCGCCCTATGACAGGCAAGGCTCGGCATGAAGGCTCTGAAGCTCCGGCGATGGCACGAACCCGCACGTCCTCCTTCTGAGCTGAAATGCCCATGCTGCACAGTGGCACCCCACGTTCCACCTGCCAAGTAAGCAAGTAAGCAAGTAAGCAAGTAAGCAAGTAAGCAAGTAAGCAAGTAAGCAAGTAAGCAAGCGAGGTGCAAGCCAAGGTCGCCTGCTCCAGGCGCCGCTCTACCAAATGCTCAAAGGCCAGGGTGATGCCCTGTCCGTCTGTTCTCTCGCTCTCAGAGACTCCGTCCTATTTCTTCTTGTTTCAGCTGCCTCATGCTTGGCAGCGGGCGTGGCAAGCGCCTCGGACATGCACGCGACTCGCTCCGCTCGCTCCGCTCGCTGGCGCTCGGTGCTCGCCTGGCGCATGGCCTGGTGCGACAGGACGATCACGCGGCACTTCTCCGTGGTGTGGACCTGAGGCTCGGAGGCTCGCTCCAAGCGCTCCAAGCAAGTCTCTCGAGTCTCTCGGACTGAGCAAACTGAGGCAAGGGCTGAGGCCATGCTGTACTTGAACAAGCCCAAAGCATTGACCTCAATCTGCCGAGCTTGTCGCATTGTGACATCTGATCGACATTTTGGCACGGCCCCGACCTCACCAAACATGGAGCCCTTCTTCATGGTGCCAATGTCGTCTCCCACACGCGTCCGCATATGTGCGCTGCCCTGCGCATCCAAGCTGTGGAATGGTTCGGGAGACTATTCGAGGCAACGAGCAGTTCGGCTTCGGCGCTGGAATTCGCTCGCTGGCTCACTTGCTCGGCTCAGTCTCTCCTTCTCTCTCCGTGCTCTCTCGCCTGCACCATGATCAGCATGGCTTCCAGCTTCTCACCTGAGACTGAGGGGGTGTCGGGTCACCTTCTCATCGCCGTGTCTTGGAGGCTGGCCGCATTTCACAATGTCGGTGTTCGCCTTGAAGTGCTGTTCCTCTCCCCCGAATTTTCACGACAAAGGCACACAATGTGATGCAAAGTGACACGGAACAAGCCACACAGGGCACGCCAGCTCCTGGAGGAGAACCGAGAGGCTATGGAAGAAGGAAGCCGGGCCTTGCGAAAACATGCGCGTGAAGTTGGAGCATGACAGCATGTGAGACATAAACTGATCACATCTGACGTGCTCGGCCGATCTGAGGCTGCAGCAGCCTCCCAGCAGAGGCGTCTGCGCCAGCGCTGGGATGGCCGTGGTCTGGCGCTCCCGAGTTGCCGAGCTACGCCGTCGTGCTGCCGGGCGACACTGGCCTTGATCCACTCCCTGCGATCCAACTCGGTGCCCTTATTCTTCACCTCGGTCCTGAAAACAGACATCATAATTCAAAAAAAAAACGTGTTTAGACAAAGACACGGACAAACTACAACGTTTGAATGACGTGCTGCAGACTCGTCTTCCCTCCATGTCCCTCCTTGCCTCTTCCAGATCTGTCCCAGCGCATCTCTGTCGAGCGGAAACCTGCCCAACAGACTTGGTCGACACAAGTGAACGCCGTGAAACTGCATCGCGGTCAAACACGCCAGCCAGTCGTGTCCACAGCAGCACGGACCACCTGTGCAAGGGTTGCCTCCCATTCTCCACCGTCTTGCTTGGCCACGTCCAAAAAAACACATTTTTTCTGGACTAACCTGCTTTCCCGGCCAAACGCGGCTTGTTGCTTGCATCGCCTTTTCTTCAAGCACGGTTCTTCGCCTTTTGCTTTCTTTCTTACTTTCATTTGCTTTCTGCTTGCTTGCCTCGCCGCGGAAGCGCAGGCAGCATACGTAGCCCTCGTCCCAGGTGCGGGCGCTGGCGGTGCGCCGCCTCGAGAGCCCGAAGGCGCCCACCTCCCCGAAGACCTGGACGCGCTTTGGAAGCTCGGAAGCTGCACTCGCTGCACTCGCTCGGGAGCTTTTCGGTTTTTGTGTGACACTTTCGATTTGAGCTGATTTCGACGTGAGAAGTCTCATCCAACAGAGAGACCAAAAGAGAAAGTCTCGACACGAGAGAACTCAAGCTGTGTATCACTTCGTGCATGGTGCCAGGGAACACGTGCCGACTCAAGTTTAAGGGAAGGAGGAGACAGTTGGCCCCAGATCTGGATTGCTGAGGTGGCTTAGGCAGCACTGAGAGGTGGCATGTTGCAAAGCTCTCCGGCTGTGCAAAACGAAATTTGCAACGGAGGCTTGGCCCACTCCACCCGAATCCTGCCTTACTTTGTGTATGCATACCAGATCTGCAGTCTTTGACATACCCGTCTTGCTCGAGCCCAGCACATTCTTCAGTCCCGCCCATCAATAGCCCCCCTCCGATGACTGCCATTCAAGCGCCAGTTTCACAAAGAGCCTGGGCACTCAAAATGTAGCCATCCACCAAACACTATCGCCTGTGCGTGTGGCATGAGCATCGCGAGCTTCCGCAGAATTGAGGGCACCAGGTTTTGAAGTATCTGGTTGCCAGCACTGACACGGATAAATTTTGAGCGTTGGCAGGGAAGGGCAAAATAGCACATTATTGCGCGCAATTGTCTGAACGCAGGCACCAGGCCAGAGAAAAAATGGTCTGCCTGAATGCCGTTGCATCACGCTGTCTTTTTGTCGTTGTCTCGATCTTTCGCAAGCAAGTTGGGTTTGATCCAGACACACGATCGACCAGGCCAGGGTAGTCCAGCTGGAGGCACATAGGGGTCACTACGTTCATGGAGGAGCTTCGGGGCCAGCATCTTGGCAAGCCATGACTTGGAGACTTTACGAAACTCTGTTTTCTCGGGCTCAAACCGCGACTGCGGTCGGTCAAG
The DNA here is from genome assembly GCA_963377175.1 of Effrenium voratum. Lineage (NCBI taxonomy): Eukaryota > Dinophyceae > Suessiales > Symbiodiniaceae > Effrenium > Effrenium voratum. Next base: position 452,204 of record CAUJNA010003621.1, read on the forward strand.
TACATGCATACAACTTCACTCCGCTTCTTGTCTTGGGCCTCTTGCCCGTACGCGAATTCTCAGCCAGGTGCGCAACAGTCTTTGCATGCTTGGTACATGCGGATGCTATCATGTCCTACGCCTACATGTTTGCAACCTCGCCTGTGATACTTCGTGCCTGTCTTTGACACAAAGATCTGTTCAAGCGACTGATTGGTGCCTCGCTCATTGAAGAGGTTCTTGGTAGCGTTCACATCCGTCTACGTGTGCGTGGAGACCTTGCCTCTTCACATTCTCCTCACCTTCTGAAAAACCAACTGTCTTGTCCACTCCAGAAGAACAGTGCCGGCTATCACACACAGCACTGCGATGATCATGAGGTTGTCCAGGATCTTCTCTTTCTCGTCATTTTCGGTCCGTCCAGCCGATGCGGCTGTCAGCATCGTCGCAAACAAAATCGCTTGCACATGTCGGTCCGAGGTTCCCAGCGTGCTTGCCATAGCCGCTGTCCACAACCATCCATTCGTGACATAGAGCTCTTTCGTGGTGGCATTGGTTCTTGATAATGGCGTTGTCGCCCTCCAGGAGGTCTTCCCCCTGCACATCCATCTGCGGTGGCAATCGCTTCATCTCAATTTGGTGGCCAGTGTTGGGGAACTGAACGTGCCCAGTCGTGAGCAACTCCATGAGTCGTGGACACTGCATCACCTTGGTGAGTGCGTCTGCGGTCATGCGCTCCGTCGGCAGCAGAACCATCCACCGTAGACGCCCTGCGGCTCCACCGGGAAGTGACGTGCTCCATGTTCCTGAACTGCAAGTAGGTCATGCATGGTGGGCTTGGTGCCACCCACGGTAATCTCTGCAAAGTGCTGAGAGCAGCGTGGGTGTTTCCAACCCGTTGATGGCCATCAAGGTCTCTCCGTGGCTCGTCGAGTAACTGACCCTCTTGGCCTTGTTGCTGCTTGCGTAGACCACTTGAGCTCTTCCGGAGAGCTGGTTCTTGGCGAATCCGTTGTCCACAACGTAGTGCTCCTTCGGAATGTTGACGTTGTCAGCCACCAGCAGAATCACCACACCTTCTTGCGCGTAGTTCTTTGTTGAGCTTGCCGCCGAGGCATCATGAATGCAGAAAATGCGAAGATGCCGTCGTGGTAGAGGTCGAACGATCAGACAAGCTTCAACATCGTCCTGCGCTCTTTTCACCAGTGCCTTGGCTTGTCGAAGGTGAACTCCGTTCGCTTTGGTTACCACACTTCGCAAAACTGCCAGCTCTGCCATCAGGCCGGGCCTTGTCACACAGGCCCACATCAGTCCACCAACCACAGATCTCAGTTGAGATATTTGGCTTGGACTGTGGCTTCTCGTCTTCCTGGTCCTTCTCAATGACAGGGCCCTTGAGGAGCTTGACGTACTTGCTTTGGTCGATACGGTAGCCGTCGGAGTACTTGGAGTAGACACATCCACAATGAGTGAATGGCAATGTCTGGCGTGTCAACTTGCCGAACTTCTTGACCATGAGGTTGTACACCCTGCCCAACCACTTCGGTCCAGCACTGAATGCAAGAGTCATCTCTTGTTGGCTGCGGCCATATCCAGTCGAAGGCGCTCTGGACCGCGCCGAGCTCGCTCAGGTACTGGTGCAAGTAGAGTTGCCAGGCCAATGGAGCTTCTGAGAGTCCATAGATGGGCTTGAGGCAAATCAGGCTACTCCATCTCGGTGCCCGGTTCCACATAGAGGTCCTTGTCGAGCTCTCTCAAATGTTTCCAGACGTTGGCTGGCACAAAAATTGCCACAACTCTCTCGACTGTCTTGATACCAAGTTCCCGAAGTCGCTGGTACAGCTTGTCGTATGTCAGTCCAGGAAGGCACCGGCTACGTCCCATTACGTCCCATGACTCCAGGGGCTCCCTCTTGTTGGTCGCGTGATCACCAAAAGGCGTTGGCTGTGGTGGCCGTATAGTGCTTCTGTTCGACATCGCGGGCTTGAAGGGATCGTGGCATCCCCGGGCGCACAGTCGTGACTTCACAATCTTGCGTTGCTCTGTGCGCTTCCACTTGCGTACCCATATGCTATCGACGAGCACCGCGTCTTCACCCAAGTCCTTCAGCTTGATCTTTCTGAAGGCCTTCTCCTTCACGAACTGGGAGATCTCATTCTTGTCCGCCTCGTCGACTTGAGGCCATATAGTGTAGACGTCGTCTTCGTGGATGGCGTCAGTACTCTCATCCATCTTGTAGACGCCTCCGACGCGGATGTCGGCGTAGTACTTGTCTGCATTCGCGCTGTGCATGGAGAAGAGATGGCTGGTGGACCTTTCAACTCCTTTGCTATCATTTCTGTCTTCTTCAGTAGCTGTCAAAACGTCTCCTCCGTGGTAGTGTCATTTGAGGTGTCCTCGTCTGCAGCTATCTGGATCAGGTTCCGGCGACGATGCATAGTGAGGAATGCTTCCTGCATATGATCGCCGTGGTCGAAGTACTCGGTCCTCAACTTCTTCTGCTCGGGGCCGAAAGAGACCGTGCGTGTCTCTGGTCCTGGTCGCTTCTCTTCTCTGGTGGTGCCATTGGTTGTGGTGCGTGAGGCTGTTGCAGAGATTGAGGTGCGTGGGCTGGTAGTGCATGAGGCAAGGTGGTGGCCGCCTTGTGGTATCTGTTAACTCCTCTGTCTTGTTGCCGTTGTACTGGTAGAAGTAGGCCATGCAAACGTCTTCTCGCTCCAGAGTGTTCATCTTCTTGGTGACCATGGTCTTGCCTTGGGTGTTCTCCATGATTGTGAGCCTGCTCGTCTTTCTGGGCCAGCTAGTGAGCGTGCCCTTGGAGTTCGGTGGTGTAGTCACCTTGCGCAAGCTGTCAAGAGACGGCAAGGTGACGTCCCGTGGGACGCTGTGCACCGAACCCTCAAGCTTCAATACCAACCACGTGGAAAGGTGTATACGGACGATGCCGTTATAGCCGAACCCGTGTAAACGTTGTAAGGAAGAAGGAATAATAGATACACCAGCAGTCCTGACAAATGCAGCGCAGGCTGTTGTTTTCACTCTTGATGCCCGTCACGTCTATTCGCAGTCACACATCAGATCTTGAACCTCAATTGTGTCTTGAGCCAAATGGCGATCAATGGAACTTGGGAAGCAACACCAACAAGGACCTCAGAACAGCTACCCAATTTCGGCACGGGGCCTAGAGGGTTTTAACATCCCCCATTTGGGTCGCATTGTTCATCATGCGGTCCAAACACCACAAAACGTTCCACTGGCCACGGCTTCAACTACGAAATCGTGTCGTGCATTCTTTTACTTGCTATCACTACACCGTTCATTCGCTGTGAAACATGCCGGGTTCGATTGTGCGAAAAGTGAAACATTCATCCTCCAATCGAAGCACACATCCATATGCAGGTGTATATATAATACACTGTGGCCACTTCACATGACCGCCAGTGAACATTCCAGCTGCCGCATTTGCGCATCGCGCAGCTGTCATCCATAAATGGGTTGGCCACAAATGTCCACCATGCGCGCCCGCTTGTGATCGGTCTGCATATCTCCGGCAAAGAAACATCGGTGAGTAATCAATGCAAATCATAGCCATTCCAGATACCATGGACAATGCATAAATAATGAAAAGATATCATCTATAAGGTAATAGTTCCATCCATGAATATCCAGAGCGTCATAGTCATCGGAATATGTAACCATGTACACATCCAATCATCTTGGACACATGAATATAAATCATGACATAAGTCGTTCCACCGAAACAGTGTCGATGTGACGCAAGTAACAGATGGGGACTAGCCCACATCGTACCGCAATCATCATCTTCACGAAGCATACCTGTCCCCAATGGACAGCCTATGGGTACGTCGGCGGAACTCCTCGTCCAAGTTCTTCTGGGCTTCTCGTGCCCGGACACACTTCTTGTTGTAGTCCTCTGGCAACCAGTGCCCTTTCCGAAGGCACCAATCCAGCAGGGGTGTGTCGCATTTGTTCGGGTCGATGGCCGAGATGATGGCGCTCACGTTGACCGTGTAACCATTCTTGCCAAGGTTTAGGCCATCCCTCACGAATGATATATACTTACAGTTGAAAGCTAGTGCAAAACATCTGAAAATAATATCACCCACCGGGTGCACTCGGTCCTTGACCAGGAGCTTCATTTCTTCCTTGGTGACATCGAGGATTCTTGCTGCAATCCACAGCTTGTAGAATGTGTAAAGTCCCTCGCATTTGTTCACCATCATACGAATATATTCGTCACGCTCCTCAACCGATCGGAAGGCTCTTGTCCGAACATTCTCCGATTGAGAAATCTTCGTTGTTGTTGATGGCAAAAGTATACCTTCCTGATCGTGCTCAGTGATGTTGGGGTACCTCCTGAAATCATTGTGGTAAGGGCAGCCCGGATTCCCTTCGAGTCCGGCATTCATCGTTCTCTCCTCACCACCTTCAAACATCCCCCACATCTTGGACAGCTGGAGTGCGATAAATCCTGCCATGTACTGAGCCTCACGCGGCTCGTCAAGGCAGATCGCCATCCGTTGGGAACTTATAATGTCCCGTGACGTCAGATCGGTGTCGCGGTAATGCCAACCGCCGTCTTCTTCTTCTGACGCATAGCCGGATGTATATCCTTGCGTGTCCATGTCGTCATCTTCTCCCGGAACTTCCTCCGCTTCGTCCTCATCCTCCTGTGCTGCCGCATCGTGGTTAGCTTCTTCCTGTGCACGCCTGGCATCTCCAGAGACGTTGGGGTTTTGGTTGTCCTCCTCGTCATCGGATTTGATGTGAATGTAGTATCTTCCGATGGAGATCAGTTGTGCCTCGCACTCCAGGCATAAGCAGAAGCAGGTGGGGATCGCGGTCGCACATGATGGACATATCCGGCACCTCAGTCCTTCCCATGTCTCATCATTCAGGATGACGACTTTGCTGACTTCGTCCCGGACCTCGTTGACCTGTGCGTTGAACTCTTCCATCTTGTTGTTTCGATAGAGTTCGCAAGCACGATTAACCATGTCAACGATGTAGTGCAGATTATCGGCACCTGTCTCAGTCTCCGGCATCCTCTCGCTGATCTTTGCGACGTTCTGGAGGAACATCGCAGCCGACTCTTGGGAAGAGTTGACAAAGCCAGGGCAGATCTCGTTCTCCACACACTTCGAGTACGCCCTCTTGATGTCAGCGTACTCCAGGCGCTTCCCTCCATTGCTTTTGCCAATCCAAATGGACTTGACCTCATAGAACGGGATCACGTCAAAGACCATGAAAGTCCCATTAGCCGCGACTCCAGCCCCATACCGCGCGAGGGTTGCACTGGGAATATAGATGATTGCAATCGGATCCCCTCTCCTCACGTTCCGTAGCGTTGTCTTCGTTGCCACGTTCATCTCATCCCATGGAGCAAATGCCCCGAAGTGCAGTGCTAGCCTGTTGCCGCCATCGATTCCGCCGGGGACTAGCCCACAGCGTACGATGCTTGGCAGGTTTTCCACATACGTCACATGGAATGCTCCTCCGAGAGTATCACCCATTCTTGCGGAATACCTATTCGCCAGTGCGGATGAGCTCATGAATCCAAAATCACTGTGACCGGTTGTGACTCGGATGCACCAAGGTCTGTACCATCCATCGCATCTGTTGAACATCCTGTCGATGTCGTCCCGATCCACGCCAGCCTTGGTCATTTCCTCCCTGGCTGCCCTCGTGTCGTTCGGGTTCATGATGCTCGGAAACCTTGCTGCCAGAACCTGGAATCTCGATTTCTTGCTTCCGGATTCCTGCCACTTGATCACCTCCATGATGCCCATGTATCGTTTCGCTCTCGTGGTGTGTGGTGGGAATATGTCGTTGTTCCGGTCGTCAATGACAGCATCAATGTCGACCCATCCACCCTCGTCGCACCTGAAAGCACTTCCTCGGCAATTGCCGATCTTGTGTCGAAGGACTCTGCATAGGTCGTGAGATAGCTGGTTTGCTTGGTCCCTTGTAGTAAATACCGAGCGATCATCACCAATCCTGCATAGTGGAGCACCGTCGAAAGGAGCAATGCAGAAGTTGACACTCTTGCCAAGTTGCATCACGTCCACTTGCTCAAGGATTGCACCTCTGGGAAAGTACCTGGGGTCAACAATAGACGCGTATGCCCGTGGCATATGCACATCAATCATGTCGCCGTACTTCGGGATGTAGCACGGGATGGTGTCGCATCCCATCTCAAGCGTCTTCTTGAATGTCCTGCTGTCCCCGCACGGGTTGTATGTGAGGTCGACGCCACCACATTGTAGCTCTCCTCCCTCAGCCGTGTCAGCCATCTCCACCAAATTAATAGTGTAGCTGTACATCTCAATTGTTTCTTTCCCTGCCTGTCCCCCTTTCTTTCTTTCCTTGGACGTTGATGAGGACGGTTCCTCCGTATCCCCCATGTCTTCATCAGATGAAATAGGGTCACTGCTGAGTAGCTCACGGAGCACCTTCATCGCCTTCTCATTTCCAGCAGCCTCCTCAATGTCCTTGCAGTCGCCGTCGTGGGCCAGGTTCGCGCACTTCTTACAGATCCCCATATCTCCCATGCACTTCTCCATTGACCCCAGGAATCCTAGTGCCGCTCTCCGCCCGTCGATCACGCGCTGCTTCTTGTCCTCTTTCTCAGTATTGGTCTGAGAGCTTCGACTCGGGTCTGGTGCTTGACCAAGACCCTCATCTTCGCCCTCCGTGGCCTTTCTCTTGGACCCTTGTGCAGAGGGCTCGGTGATCAGGGATCGTGGATGTCTGGGCTTGACCTTGTTCATGATGTCAAGCACCTCCTTCGTGGGCACGCCGAGCTGTGCGGACGGTTGTTCCGCTTTCTGTTCTGGCCCGTCGTGTGGGTCACGTTCCCAGCGAGGTGTCGCACTATTGACTGCTCGAACTCCCTCTTGATCTTCCATGCATCCTTCCACAGTGGCAGTTCGTGCTGGAAGTACGACATCACCTCAAAGAATCCCAACACCATCTCGACGACGTCTCCCAAGGATTCCTCGTTCGTGGTTTGTCCCAGGAGTTCATACATCGTTCCTTGGTCGAGCACACTCTTGATCCATGACGAATATGCCACATTGCCAAGATCCTTGCCTATCACGAAGATGGACATCCTCTCCTCGACTCCCTCGGAATTCTTGCACACGATCACATCCCGGGATGCGCACAATTGCTTCCCGTGACCGTTGTTGTAGAACTGCGCTGCTTGATCCACAGTCATGCTCACGAATCCCGCGTGAGAAAGCTCTTTCTTCAGCTTTGAATACGCGAGCTCCCGTATGATCGTGATCATGGCCTGGATATTGTTGACGTCCACCATGAGGTTTTGAAGGTCAGGGATTGCCACCACGCATTCCGCGAAGAGGCGTGTGTACATTTTCTTCCCTTCGACAGACATTGCAATACCGTTCGTGTCCGCGTTCCAGTTCGCACAACAGTTCACGCAAGAAGAGGGATTGTACTTCGACTTCGGTCCGAGCACCTTCGACTTGCTCATCTGCATCTCTTTAGCGCAAAGTTCGCAGATAAACTTGCTGAGCTCCGTGACCGTATACCATCGAAGACGTTGATCACCGGCATCGGCTTTCCCAAAAGCATCCTGCTCGCCGTGTCCTTCATCTTGCCGCTCTTGTTTCCTCTTCGACTGTGCAGTGAAGGTCGGCTTGTACTCGAATTTCACCTTCGATTCCTCCATGTTCTTCGGGATGTTGAATCGAAGGTCGGGCTCGTTTATGCACGTCCCCTCCAGCTCACACACAAACGCGTTGCTTGGTGCGACCGCATCGATGGATTTCTCAATCAGCAGTCGCTTCAGGAGGAAATGTTGCAAGTTCGAGCTCCCAGGGATCTTGTAGTTCTTTCCTGTGAGCGCATGGACCACGCGCCACAGGCGATCGTTCTCGGTCACCAGCGCGCCTGCCGCCTTGCAGATCTCGCTAACCTTGTTGGCGATCGTCCCCAAGTCCCCTCTTCCACCATGGAAAGCAACATCGCGATTCACGCACACCACGACCAGGCCCTTGCATGTGTTGACGAGGTCAGATATCGCCTTCTGCAGGGAGTCGATGATGGGGTTGGCGGTCACCTGCCATCCGCATCCTCTCATGCACACCCAATCATATAGCGACATCCAGATGTGCACCGACATTGGTGAGTCATCCATGTCTCGCCTCCGCCGTTCAGCGATGAGCTTATCCAGCTTCTGCAATCGGGAGATGATATTCAACGTGTCGTTGGGTGAGGAGACTTGCTCACTCGACCCATAGTATGATCTCTCCTCGATGTTTGTCCATCCCTGTTCGTTGACCATCATCTGGAAGGTCTTCGTGCTCCCTTTCGAGTTGACGGCCCTCAGGGGCCAATCCAGGACCAAGAAGCTCTTCTTGTGGATCATCATGTCGCGAATCGTCGCCTCGCCAATGGGGCTCCTCTTCTGCCTATTGATAATCCGGTTCAACTGTCCAGGTGCGTTGTCCGGGTTCTTCTCCGCCTGAATCAACGCGTTGATGGCTTTGGCGCCCGGAAGGCGTCCAGTAATCAAGCATCCTGTTTGGGCACACAAGAAAGCATACAGCTGTAGCCATGCCGCATTTCCCTTCCCAACATAGGAAAGAATGATCTTCTCCGCGCTGGTCTTCTCCTCGAAGTGCAATAGCGAAGAGGTCAGGCATCTCAGCATACACTCCCAATATGTTGCGTTCTTGCCTTCTGCAAGACACGGCCCAAATACAGTTTGTATGATTGGGTACCCCGTATTGTTGTCTATGTTGAATTTCACATTGACAGTCGCGCCGCCCAAAGTGGTACCCCCTTCGAATGAAGTGTAGGTATCGTGTCCAGCAGTTGGGTTGATAATTACCCATCTGTCGTCGTCACCGCCAGAGTTCATTCGGAAAATGGAGTCGATGATCTCGTTGTCGATCTTGACAGCATCGCTGGCTTGCGACCCCCCACTTGGAGCTCCCGGCTGGGGGACTGACCCACCAGCGGTTTGACTCCTTTGCCCGGAGCTTGATGCCGACTTCTGCTGTCGCTCCGTCTTCCGTGGCGGCTCCGTCTTCGATGAGCCCATCACCCACCATGTCGGCTCTTCCCCAACCACGAAATCCTCGGGGTACTTCTCCAGTTCCCTCTCGATTTCATGAATCGTGCAGTATTTATTCTGGAAGAATTCGATCATGACGTCCTTCTCGGCCTTCTTCTCGATCTCCTTCATCCAGCTTACCCACTTGCGCCGATCTTGGTTCTCAGCGGCCCTGTCAGCCGCGTGCGGTGCCAAACTGATGGAGTTGATGTTCATCGCAGGCAGCTTCGACTCATAGATCATATCGATGCACCATAGGAAATCCCTGGCGTACTCAATCTCCCGGTAGAGATCGTTCAGCTCCCTTTTGTCTGGACGGAAATAAGCTGTATACGACTGATCTTTGGAGTCCTTCTCACCGAGCAATGGCTGCAATCTCCTCATGATGAAAGAGACGCACATGAGCGAATTGACCGCTCCGATGCACGCGTCAGAGATGTCACTGGGGGTTGACCCACAGATCATCCAGCGCAATAGGTTGTTCTGGCTGGCATTCTCATCCCTCCTCAGTGCATATGCGAGGTTCTTCATCGATGCCTGCAGCTCATTCTGGTAGACCAACCCAAGGTCCCAATTCTTCTGGTAGTCGTCCTTGGAACCACGACCGTAGGAGTCGATCTTGGGAGCCTTGATCACGCTCAACGTGAACACTTTCCCCCAGTTTCGATCTCTGTATCTTGCGATTCTCCGGTCGTGCCTCTCAAACTCTGCAGTTGTCTGGAACTCCTCAGAGCTCCTCCACCTTCTCGATGACGATGCCCTAGATGACTCGTCGTTGATGAATTCTTTGTACACCTCCCCAACCGGGGTGTTCTGGTGGAATGCTGCTTTGAACGACCGTTCATCGTTGTCCTCGGCCACGCCTAATGCGAGATCCCAGATGTTCGCGATTGATCTCAACATATCCGCCCCTTCCATGCAGTACTTGGTTACGTTGAGCAACTCGGGGTTCTTCGTCAGCATCGTTGCCTCACCGCAAAGTTGGTTCAGCGCCGACACGATCTTCTTTCCCTTGCTGCAGAATTCCCTCCATCCAAGCATACATTCGTCGGCAGAAAGCTGTCCGAAAACTTTGCTGATGAACTCTAAGGCAACCCTCATAGACTGCCCTTCACCTTTCATCATCCCGCGGCCCTTGGCAGAATAGTACGCTGAGTATGCATAAATAGCGGGGACGCCGATGTCCTCGATCCACTTCACGCACATACCCAGGTCGCTGCTCACCTCCATCCTCTTGGGCATCCTCTTGCCATCCTCGATGGCGTTCTTCACCAAATTTCCCAAGAAGATTGCTGCTTGCCTAGATTTCCCAACAGGCACGCAGAAGAACTCATTCGTATTGACGACATTCGGATTGGCAGTCATCTTGATGATATTCTCCAGAACCAGGAAAACCCAAAATAAGCAGCTGCAAATGAAGCCACGGAATTGTCCCAATACGATCCCAGCTTCAGATTGAGGTGACGAACTCGTCCAGCTCCTCCTTGAAGCTTGGGGTTCGGGACTGACCCAGCTCCCCGTATGCACCAGAGGTTCGGGACTGGCCCAGCACCTCGGTTGTGCAGTTGGGGTGGTGCAGATTTCGCTCGCAGTAGCTTGGTGCTTCCGCGATCTCCTTCGCGTAATGCAAGCAAGAGCGAGTTTCAACGGTGCCGGTTTGAGGCACCTTGCTCGAGCACGAAAACGGCGAAGGATCACACCCACAATTATAGACGTGTACAACTGGGTTTCTTTGGTTTCACGACCAGCACAAGGTCCATGCTCATGGTTTCCATTGCATTTCTTAGACAACGAGCCACCAAGTTCAAAGTTCCATGAGACAACTCTCCATGGTTTCTTGATTGGCAAGGGTTTCTTAGCATATCTTTGTTTCAAGCCATAGCGACACCCATCAAACTCGTGACTAGTCCCATCATGCACGACCTCATGCAGTCTCTCATCTTTCCAATAATCACAACTTCCAGGCAACTCAAACAAAATCGCAGCTCGTTTAGTCATGGCATGCCGTTTAATTTCAACGAACCGTTCAAACAATCTCCAAAATTCTCTTTGTTTGGCCTCGATTTTCTCTGCGGTGTCAATTCCGCGAGTCTTGTTGAGGCGTGCCCATGATGATCCCCCCGTGCAAGGCCCGGCGAAGAACAACAAATCGGAAGGTTTGGTAAGCACATGTCTGGCGATTCTCCCCCCGTACTCGCTCAGTAAGTCATCAACCAGGGTTATGGTGACAACCTGCGGCCCGTCATGGCGGGCAAGAGCAGTGAACCAGTTACGTGGTTCGGAGCATGCCATCAGCACGATGGGCCGAGCCAAGTCAACACTGTAAAGAGTGACGACTGTGCGAGTTCTCATACCAGGAAGCGAGACATGAACAGGAGCGCGAAGCACACCACCGTCATGTTTGACCATCGCGAGTTCAATACCCGGCGCTAACTGTGGCTTGTGCTTCACCGCAATGCGATACGGAACAAAACAACGACCAGGGACAAGCTGCTCGTGATTGATATGCAGACAACGCATGAGCAATTTCAATCGGAGCAACGTTTCCAAAGCAAGGTCGTTAACGCACTTCAACTCTATGCGCTCGTTCGACAGTTCTTCAACAAATGCGGCCAGCACGGACTGCATGTCAACATCCCCGGACCCGACGTGAATTGGTCGTGGTCGTGGAGACCGTTCCCGCGCCGGTGCAGCGACCGGTACGGGATGAAACTGCCAAACTGCGCGTTCAACCCAACCATCAATTCGCACACATTGTAGCCCCGGGTCAACTCTATCCTCAACTTTGAGCCATGACCCATTCTTCAGAAACCAAGTGGAACGAAGCCACTTGCTCCCAAACGGTGTCATAACCGCGAGTGGAGGTTTTACACGCATCAATCTGGGTCCCTTGGCAACAACAACCGGATCATGTCCTTCATGCTCATGCAATCCCTCTTTGGATGTTAATCCAGACCACCATAGGTCCGGGGGCATGATCGGTATGTGTGTGTACGGAAATGTTGGAACTCCGTCAACTGTCCCCGAAGCGGTCTGCATGGTCCCCTTTATGGGATCACACGTGGGTGTGAGCGCCTTGAGGGTATCCGGGTCAGACAGCAAGCTCGGGTCAAGTAGACCAATCTGCAAACATGCATGTTTCCATTTGCGCCCATCATTGAACGCCTTGGTGTAAATATCGGCCGCCATCCTGTCGGTGACCTCATACGCCAAGTACATGTAATCACGTGTGAACATCTCATGCATCCACGAAATGCTAACACCATGGCTTCTCTCAAGGTGGCGCATCGTGGGGTTTCTCCCCGATCGCACGACACCGATCATAGCCTTGTTATCGTCATAGAACACAAAGTTCGGTGACTTCTTGAGAATCCGCTCTACCAGCTTGAGAGCGGGCATACCCATCGATCTCATGGCAACATCGGCCGCAACAATCTCGGCCTCGGGAGTGGAGTGACTCACACAACCCTGTCTTTTAGAGCTGCCAGACAACGGAAACCGGGTATTAGGCCCTTGTATATTCAAGTGTCCACCGGAGGTGGAACGCAGCGAGTCAATGCATCCCGCAAAGTCAGCGTCCGCATACAAGGCCAAGTGCACATCGTCCATAGGGTCTCCAACCCAACCGACCATGCGCCAATGTTTGGTATGATGCACATAGCACATCAAGTGATGCAAACCCCGATCATCGGAGTCAGTCCACCTATGCACGTTCCGTGCTAGGCGATTCACTTGCCGCAACAAATCGAAGCGAGCAATCCGCGCACCGTACAGCAACTTCATCAGTACGCTAGCGGCATGCGGAGCAAGGTGTCCACGCACGGGCTCCTTCATGGCCAACTCAGGAGTCCCTCCCCGTTGGTCCGGCACTGTGGCAGAACCGTCGGTGGGCACAAGATTGTTACACCAATTGCACACGACTGACGGCCCCTCTCTGGCAGGCTTCCGTGAGACGTGATTCTTTGTTTCTTCATGCAACTCAGGGGTGACAACCTTATTCAACTTCACGTCGCCCGCCACTTCAAGATAGCGGTCGACACAGGAACGTAGGAACTGTTCCATGTCATAGGTCACCGTTGTTACTCGGTGTCCGTTCCCGAGAGTGACGTTTCCCTTGCTTTGATTGCAACCAAGGTACATGTCAAGTCCAGTCTCGGGCTCAATCTTCAAACGTGTACGCAACATGCTCCACCCTTGGGCAAGGTTCTTCTGCGGCCCTGCCATTTTGAAGTCGTCGACATACACAACCAGAACAAGCTGGAGCTTTTCGTGAATGTACACTGAAGGCCATTCTTCGCCGATGGGCTCAAAACCAACGGCACGCACCGACTCATCGCAGTGCTGCTCCCAAAATGTTCCCGCATCTGGGTGTCCGTACAGCGCCTTCCTCAACGGGACGACTGGTCTTCTGTACTTATCCCATTTGCATTCACTTGGCACGGCCTCCGGTGGCAATTCAATCCAACACGGCGTGCCTCTCAAGGTGGCCTGTATATACGCCTGAACAGCGTCGGCCATCTGCACATCCCAGCCATCATGACAACCCAGAAAATCCGCCCAACGCGAGGCTTCAAATGAAGCAGGGGAGTTCCCCAAATCTTGAAACATCGCAGCCTCAAAGCTTTGGTTCTTCACTTGGTTCCCCAGCAACACGCCTCTACCCTTGAACTTCCTCTTAGGATCACCAACAGGCAACTGTGAGTGCTTTTCAACGCAAATGCCATGTGCGCGAGCCATGTGTATTTCTTCCCCCTTCGCTTTTGCTTCTCTGGCTACAGCGTCATATTCGCGCACCGCGCCAAGATCGAAGACCCCCTGGTCGATTAATCCCGACCACTCTTTCTTCATTGATGCCAATGCATCAGGGTTGGTCAACATCTCTTTCCGGCCTACCGGCCTGGATACTAAAGCGTCGAAGAATCGTACAACTTTCACAGCTTTCTCTCTGTGCTGTATTCGCTCAGAAGTCACGCACGGCATCGATGGGTACTTCTTGGCTTCACCGTCTTCGCCTATCGCAGGCATTGCGAGTGGCACTTTTCCAGAAACTATCTCAGCAGACTCCTCCCATTCATACCAGGTGAGGTCCGTCGATTCGTCGACCGATGGATCCGTCCCCGATGCTGTCTCAGCTTCGTCTTTATGACTCTCCATGACTGATGCAACCGCCTTCGTCCAGTTTGGAGTCGACTTTGATCGCTCCTCAGACTTGAACTTCCAGGCATAAATTACCACCAGACACTCAAATTCTTTCTCAAGCTGAACGTTTCGTCTCATGACGTCTTGGGACTGTTTGGAATCCATGAGAACAACCACCCCGTCGACAGGATTAACAACAATCCTGACCCATTCAAGCTCAGCCAAGTGCTTCCCATCCATTGGGTTCTTGATCTTTGATATGTTCTTCCGCAATCCCCAATTGTACTGCCATTCTATTCCACCCCAGCGGTTCCGAAGCATCGCTCGAATTCTCTTACCACCGGGCATCTGTAATGTCCGTGCCTCTGCCGGCGCGGAAATCTCAGACTCCTTACTCTTGGGATCTTCTTCTTTCTTTTGCCACCGCCCTTCACCTCGGCCTTCTCTTCCTTGGTGTAATACTTACTCATCATCTTCCATTCTTCAGGAGTGAACTCCGGAGGTCTCGATGTCTTCATTAGCCTGAATCCATCCTTCCCGACAGGATACGGTCTTCCGGCCTTGTCGATTTTAACCTCCTTGCCATCATCGTTGACGTACGTGATGCCATCCCCAGGTAGTCCAACTGACACGTGTGGAAGGTCGGACTTTACAACCTTCTCATCGCCCTTAGAGTGTCCATCTCCCTTCCCTTTTGAAGAGCTCGGTCTAGCATCTTCTTCTCCTGCATGATCCCCCCGATCTCCGGCGATTACCTCCGGGCCATCGTCGAGCAGTAGACCAGCGATCTGATCGACCTCATCGTCAAGCAGTCGCTTCTCGTCACTCTGCAGCAATTCAGGCTCGTAGTCCTCATCTTCGATCAGGCGGTCACGCGCATCCAGACCGATTGCATCGATAGACATCTCTATTCCTTCCAAAGTCTCGTTGGCAACCTTGTACTTCTGTTGTATTGGGAATGTCAGAGGAGATTTCAGAATCATCCTCTCCGTCTGATGTGGCATTCTCAACCGAGGTGGAACCTTTGCCTTCTTGATGTTCAGCTCTGCACCCGCAAATGCAGTAAGTGCCCAAGCACGATACTTGTTTGCCCAATGCATACCGGTGCTCAACACATATCCAGCAAATATACCAGTTTCCCCTCTCGGCTCGAACTTCTCCCTCTTTCCCCCTCGTGCTTCACTCGGCTTGAAGTCCACTAGCGCACCAAAAGGTATCTTCTCGCCCTTGAACTCCTCGCCATGCAGCCTCATCCATGCACTCGATCCGTTCACCTCTTCGATGTTCATGAGATGGCACAGAGTGGTGATGGCCTGCACCCAATAACACGTGGGTAGACCGGCATGTACTAGACAAGCCGAAGTCTGGTCAATGATGAATTGATTTGTTCTTTCTGCAAGGGAATTGTTCTGCGGCCGTCCAGGCAGCGATAGGTCGTGGTTCAGCTTCAGCTCCACGCACGCATTGATCAGTTCCGGGCCGTCATCCGAATATACCTGCTTGATTTTCCTCCTCCCGCAGAAGTGCTTGATAGCCCTGACGACTGAGTCAGTGTCTCTTCTCGCGGTGGGATAAGCCATGATAATTCCGGTATATATGTCCCGGATGATGAGCGCATACCTGCCTTCCACTTCATGATCTCCTGATGCCGTCACAAAGTCGAACGTCACCAGGTCACCGAACGTCTTCACTTCTCTTTTGAATGCTCCCGTTCGTGATCTGAAGTGTCTCATCTTTGCCTTGACGCATGATTCGCAGAAGGGATTTCGGTATCTGTGTGTAAGCAAATGAGCTATGGAATTGGCGTCCTTCTTGAGGACTCCCACTTTCCTCTTTATTGATGATCCTTCGTACACGTCTACTTCGATTCCGGCATCTGGATCATCTTCATCAACCTCTTCCTCGTGAGCTTCGGCATCACCATGTCGATGCGGGACTGACCCAACATCTACAGGTATTTCCTCAGCCACGGGAGGCGGACGTACCGGACCGGCTCCTCCGGGTGGCCCGAAGTCGAATGCCCCGTCGTGGTGTTCGCCCTCGGCCTCTGCGGACTCACCGACAGCGGCGGGTGTGACGTCGTTCTCATCGTCACCTCCCTGATCTGCCTCGTCGTTCGTTACCATCGCCAATACTTCCGAAAAGTGCTCCTTGAGGTCGTCTATCGTAGGGCGATGCCTGTTACTCCGAAGTTTACCATCACTCACTAGGTACGGGATGTCGTCCTTGACCTGCAAGTGCACGAATCCCTGCTTTGGCGTAACCATGAAAGGTAGTTTACCAGGCATCCAGTGAAATGCATAACCCATCTTCATGCATCTCCTCCCCACTGACAATACCGTGGGTGTCTCATCCAATACATGCGGCTCGACAGTCTCGTCCAACTCGTCCACGACTATCTTGGCCACATCAGATGTGGAAGTGGAACCATTCGCGGTCTGGAACACGATCTCGTCGTCATCTTTCACGATGTCGACACCCAGGCTCTTCGCCTTGGCTCTTCCAATGAGATCATGACCACATCCGGTGTCCATCAACCATTTCACCCGTTTGCTGATGCACGTTGACATGGCGAAAACGTTCTTCGGCATACCATGCTGTTTCTTCCAGTCGACAGCCGATTCCTTGATCTCGTCCTTGTTCCGATCATACTCGAACATTATGCTGCTCTCCTTGGTCACCGGGAAGTAGTGCTTCTTATATATATCATCCACCACTTCTCTCAGTATCTTCGCACGTATCAATGATCGTTGGACTTGATAGGCTGATAATTCACGATGATCACTGCTTTTGAACTTCTTCTCGTCGACGTACACGTACTGATAAGGCTCATTCTCATTGTCCTCATAACCGTACCATTCCCCTTTTCGTTCCCATTGCCTTCTCTCGTCTTCGAGGTAGGTGATCTCCCCATTCTCGTCGACGTCGAGCACTTCCTTGAACCACACCATTTTCTCGGGGATCTCGGACTCGCCAGACCATCTCGATGATTCGCTCATCGCGTCGTCATCGTGCTCGTGGTAGATAGTCTCGGCTTCGTCCGGTTCGACATGATCAACGTCCTTCTTGAAGCTTACCTTCCCCGCAGGAGCCGATTGCTTCAGTACTATCGCGGGCAATGCGATGGCCCTCCTCGCAATGGCTGGCGCTGCGGCTTTGGCGGCAGCCTTCGACTTGGCTTGCGCCTTGTCATTTGACGTTGCTGGAGCTGAATTGTTCTTGATGAGCTCATGCCTGTACTTGCAAGCGCTTCCCCTATCGCACTTCCCCTTCTGAAACGCGAAGCATGCTCCATCATCTCTCTTTGGTGACGATGATCTGGACTTGGATTTGCCCTTTCCTTTCCCCTTGGACATACTCTCCAACTTGTGCTCCGTCTTCTTGCTGTGGGAAAAAGTGCATTCATTCCCTTTCACGCACCCCTTCGCCGATTTGAAGTGGTACCAGCAGGGGTTATCCTTGCTTCCGCCCGGACTCTTGCCTCTGTCGCTGGCACCGTCGGACTTGCCGTTCTTGCCAGCGTGGCCCTTTGCCTTGGCTTTTGGGAGCACAGGAGCGGCATCAGGTCCACCGGGTTTCCCCTTTCTGCCCTTGCCACCCTGGTTCTCCTGTTTGCCAGTTGCTGGAGCCGCATCCTTCCCGCCTGACTTCATCATCGACTTGACCGATTTCTCCTTCATGTCGAGCATCAGGTCTTCCCGATCTGCCTTGATCTGATAGTCGATCAACGCCAATAAGAATTCATACGTCTTCTGAGGATGCTTGTCCGGTAGTCTATGGTAGGCATTGAGGCCGAACTCCATCTTCTTGCTCCCTTTGATCTTCCTGTAAAGGATGTCTCTGAGAGCCAGCTTACTGGGTCTGTCCTCGCTCCTCATCTTCAGCAGCAAATCATACCATTTGTTCCTGAACATGACCAAGTTCTTGTCGCCAGGAAAGTCAAGGTTGAATAAATGCTCGATGTGGTAGACAAGATCCGTTCTATCGGAAGTTCTGAATGATTGCATAACTAATGCCACCAACTCTCGTCCCTTCACGATCACCCCTTGTTGATGTCGTAGTTCAGAGTGTCGTGTAGCATCGAGGTATACGTCCTTGGCTTCGTCAGGTGCTTGTTTCAGCATGTTCTGCATGCCCATGGCCATCTTAATATCTATCGTAGCAAATCTGTCGCCACCTGAATCGCTAAGCAAATCCAGGTCTGGGTTCAACCCAAGAGCCTGCTCCAGCCATTTCGTCCATGCGTCGGTATCTGGATCTGCACATGCGCTCAGAACATTCATCAGCAGTTGCATCTTCCAGGTGTCAAGTTGATGGATCTTTGGCCAGGCCGGAATAGATACTCTCTCGGCCTCTTTCCTCGAGATTCTCGGTCGATCATTCTTGATCTCTCGGTTATCTCTCGATCTCCTTCGTCTCCTCCGTGTCCGATCGTCTTCTTCCTCTTCTTCTTCCTCGTCTTCCTCATCTCCTTCGTCGTCGTCATCCTCATCCTCATCATCGGGTGGATCATCCGGAGGTCCTCCTCCGCCACCAGCGAGGCTCAACTGACGTCGACCCGCTCCCTGCCCATTCCCATTGGGCGGGAATCCACCGTAATCCAATGGGGGCGTAGTACCGTTGTTTCCCCCTCCATCACCACCACCAGTCGTAGTAGTGGATTGTGGGACATGCCCAACAACCCCTTGCATCTGGGATAGGTGTACATCGATCATTGGATCACCGAAAGACGGAAAGAGGATCGAACCTGGCATCAGCGACGAATTAGGGATTTGATTTGAAGACGATGACGGGACTGACCCAGCCACCTTCTTGTCTACCCTATTTGAATTAGCCTGGGTTCCTCCCTCAGCGCGTTTCACTACTGCTCGTTCACGATGTCCATCTTTGCTGCTGGAGGCTTCCTGCGTCTCCAGCTTCTTGTGTGCACGTAGTTCCTCGTTGTCAGCATCGAGTTGGCGTACAAAACTCTCTTCTTGCTTGAGCGTCGCCTCTCTTTCTTTCAGTTGTCTCTGAAGCTCATGCATCTCCTCGAGGTACTCATCGTACATTCCCTTAGCTGTCAATCTCCAGTACTCAGCCTCCTTCGACTTCTCGTCCATCGTGCACCGTTCCTCTTGTTTCTCTTCTTTGACCTGGGCTAACTCCAAGATCGCATCCTGACGATGACCACCTTCGACAGCAATCATCTGGTCCTTCATCGACACGTCGGACTCATACTGTTTGACGATCTCTTCTTTTTCGCGAAGCAAGCAATCTGCTCTCTTCGATTCCTGTTCCGCAAATACTGTAACGTCATTCAGCCTCGCCATCAGCTGTTCCCTGGAGTCCTCCAAAGAGTACGTCTCGGGGCGCTTGACGAGTGCATGCTCCAACTGTGATTTCAGACTTTGGACCATCTCCTCCTCGTTGAACTTCTCGATAGATGTAGAAGATTCTATGCCTCTGATCTGTTGCTGATAAACTGATATCTGTTGTGAAGCCTCACGGTGTATCTGATTTGCACGTATAGCTGATTCCTGCGCGGCCGACTTCTCGCTTGCCATGTAGGATTTCATCAATGCAATCTCCCGCTTCTGCTCCATGATAGTTCCTTCAGCTTGCCTCATCTGTTGCATTATAATATTCGACTCCATGTCTTTCTTCTCCCCGTACTGAAATGCGTTCATTTCCACCTTGCGCATCTGTTGGGCTTCTTCCTCAAACTTGCGCCATGCCTCAGCCATGTGGTGTTGGTGGTGACTCACTAGATGTCCCGACTGCTTGCTGGC
Organism: Effrenium voratum; assembly: GCA_963377175.1. NCBI lineage: Eukaryota > Dinophyceae > Suessiales > Symbiodiniaceae > Effrenium > Effrenium voratum. The sequence goes on from CAUJNA010003621.1 coordinate 472,196, forward strand.
AATCTCGCATCGTCTTTCCAGCTCCTGGATCCGGATGGTGCTTCCATAGTCTTCTTGGTTAAGATTCGCCATTGCTGCCGACATTTCATCAAGTGTCTTTTGATATTCCCCGATCTCCACCTCCATCTTGTTCTTTTCTTTGATCACGGCGCGAAAATCTGCACTGGTGGGTGATTTTGACCTCCCACCCTTCGATGTCGATCTCACGCCCTTCTGCGACGTCCGTGGTGTCGCAGGCGAAGATGATGATCTTCTCGGTGGGGATTCTCTTTTCTTCGACTCCTGATGAACATCGATCTGCTTCCATGATCTTGTGGGAGTAGATATGTCGCTGAATAGCGCGGAACCTCCGCTCCCAGGTTCATCCTGTGAATCTGCAATCATATCCATCACCGCAGGAAGAGCCATCAATCCATTGGATCCCTCTGAGCTGCTGTTCCCAAAAGTTGCAGTACTTGGGCTCGCCGAAGACGCCATTGTACTGTGTATGTTATCGTTCCTTTATTGTCCCTGTACCCGCAATAAACCAGCTGTCTCCCAGTCCAGTGTAGAGCTTGTAGTTACGGCTGATAACCTGTCAAGAGACGGCAAGGTGACGTCCCGTGGGACGCTGTGCACCGAACCCTCAAGCTTCAATACCAACCACGTGGAAAGGTGTATACGGACGATGCCGTTATAGCCGAACCCGTGTAAACGTTGTAAGGAAGAAGGAATAATAGATACACCAGCAGTCCTGACAAATGCAGCGCAGGCTGTTGTTTTCACTCTTGATGCCCGTCACGTCTATTCGCAGTCACACATCAGATCTTGAACCTCAATTGTGTCTTGAGCCAAATGGCGATCAATGGAACTTGGGAAGCAACACCAACAAGGACCTCAGAACAGCTACCCAATTTCGGCACGGGGCCTAGAGGGTTTTAACACAAGCCAACTCCTCCTCGAACTCCATGGCATGGTCCGTCCATCACAAAGGACGAAGCCTTCTCCACATCCTTGAGCAACTGGTCGAGCTCTGAGGTCGGAATTTCCACCTGTTCTTGCAGTTGACATAGCCGAGGGTGTAGGGCGTGATGCCCTCGATGTGCTTCATGATCCTTCGCAGTGCTCCCCATGACTCCGTCTCTTCCGTGTCGTCGTGCTTGTTGTCCACGAAGAAAACTCAACATGTGTCAGCAGAAGGGCAAAGTGGTTGATGGACACTGGATGCGGATTGGACGAGCCAAGGCGAAGAGTCTGGGCGTTGATATTGTACAAGGAGATGACGAGATCGTGTTTCAGACAGCAAATGGTTCCGGTTCCGCCTTGGTACCTCCGCGCAAGGCGCACATCCTCGTCCGTGGCCTCTGCGGGAGTGCGGAAGCCGTCCTCGGGAATTGCCTGCAGAGGCGTGTGCTGCAGGGGCCGAGGGTTGGGGTCCTCGCTGGACTGTACAAAATCGTCCAGGTAGAAGTGGCTTGTGATGAATGAGGTGGCTTTGCGGTCCGGTTGATCTAGGGGCAGCGGCTCATTCCGCTCAAGGTAGCCCACCACCTGCTCAAAGCGCGGGCGCTGGTTGAAGCCGTGGGCCCGAAGCGTCTTCATCTCTTTACCGTTGCGCAACTTCGTCCGCCGCCCGTTCCACGGCGCTTTGGAGCAGCCGGCTCAGTAGGCACGTCCTGCTTCGGTTTGTTCTTGCTCCCAGGAAGCCACATCCACATCCGACGTGGCTGAGATAGTCGTGGACGAGTTGGACGAGACTGTCAAACCACATGTGTTGGATGAGACGCCCACGGTATTGTCGATAGGGAGAAGATGCGTGAAGATGGGGTATGCTTTTCACTGGATGCCTGGTAAGCTACCTTTCATGGTTACACCAAAGCAGGGATTCGTACACTTACAGGTTAAGGATGACATTCCGTACCTGGTGAGCGATGGTAAGATTCGGAGTAATAGACATCGCCCTACGATCGATGACCTCAAGGGACACTTCTCGGAGGTATTGGCATTGGTCACGAACAATGAGGCGGAGCAGAACGATGATGATGAAAATGATATACCCGCCGCTGCCGGTGAGTCAGCGGAGGCTGAGGGTGAACGTCATCATGGAGCAGTCGACTTCGGACCACCCGAAGAGGCCGGTCCGGTGCGTCCGCCTCCTGTAGCCGAGGAACCACCAGAGGACGTCGGGCTGGACCCACGTCGCCATGGTGACGCCGAGGCTAACGAGGAAGAGGTTGATGAGGATGATCCAGATGCTGGAATTGAGGTTGACGTGTACGAAGGATCATCGATCAAGAGGAAAGTGGGAGTCCTCAAGAGGGACGCCGACTCCATTGCTCGTTTGCTTACCCACAGATACAGAAATCCTTTCTGTGAGTCGTGTAGGAGCGTAGCAGGTCCTCTCCAGCCGAAGTCATCCACGCCTTCTCTGTGAATTCGCCGAGTGGTGCCTGCTGAGGTCTTGTGCGTCCCGCTCTCACCAGTCGTGACTCCATGATGCTCTGCGTCGCAGCACAGTGCCGCTTGTCGTAGTCGAAGTGCTTGCTCGTAGACCGAGACTGCGAGTTGGTCCGAGTTGCTGTGGATCGACTGCAGGCCAATGGAGCCCACATCATAGAATGGAAAAGGAAGTGCTCCCGTGACGCACATGTGGGGCATGTAGCCGCCCAAGTTGAGAGTCAGGTTCTGCGCCATCGAAGCTTCCATGGCTATGTCAGCGTAGTCGATGCGCGCGTGCTGTCTCTCCAACTGCCTTGGTCTTCGTCATCACAAGTTTGGTCAGGCCGAGGTGCTTCTCAACCAAGCCAGCGGCTGTCTTCTTGGATGCCGCCGTACCCTTGGTGGTGCCAGATGGGTTCCTCCTGCATGATGTTGAGCCGCTCGAACTCGGCTCCTGCCTCGTGTGACATCAGGCAGCTTTCCTGATCGCACGTGATCGTGCGTGGAGGGCCAGACCACCGGAACCAATTGACCAGCAGGGCCTTGAGCGTTGTCCGCAATTCCCTGCCAGAAACCTTGATCGCTGCCTTATACCGTGCGGCGACGTCAACGACGAGCAGAAAGGTGCTCTCCCAGAGGAAGAAGAAGTCCACCTGGATCTCCTGGTTGAAGGTCGTCACGTGACCCGTCTTGACCTGTGGTCGATTCGGCAACCTGGTGAACCGGCTGCACACTTTGCATTGCCGGCTCTGATCAAGAGGTTGGTCATGTCACCAACTCCTGCATGCCAGAACCTTTCATGTAAACCAAGAAGCAGGCGTTCGGCCTGTAGGCGGTCACGTTCTGCCAGGCATGGTAGCCGACGCAGCACTCGCCTGAAGTCGTAGAGAGGTTTCATGGGTGCCCTGCTGACTCCTTGTTCGGTGTCATCTTGAACAGCCGTGTCATCGATGACGTCATCTTCTTCTTGATTCTGCGCGCGCTCAGACTCTTCTGCCATTCGCTGGATGGGGTCGTTCTCAGTCTCATCGTCAGACTTGTTTTGACAGACCTTGAACTCCGTCACTCCAGTCCAGCGATCGTCACCCATCAGCTGTCGCGAAGCGTCCTTCTTGTTCCAGACGTCACTCACAACCAGCTTGGCTCCCTGCTTGTCATAGGGATCGGCGATGGTCTTGCGCTCTTCCATCAGCTGCTCTGAAGACACCGGGCATGACGTACTGGTCGGCACAAACATGTCATTCCAGGGCTTCACATGATGTCGCCGAAGTATGCCAGCTGTCTCATCCAGATCCCAATGATCCTGCGCGATCAGCCAGCCGTCGTGCATGATCTTGGTCCTGGGTTGGCTCAGTGTCCGGATGTCTGATCTTGGTTCTGGGTTGGCTCAGTGTCCGGCTGTCTGCATCGTGATCCAACTCTTGATTTCGCCCTTGAAGACCAATCGCCACGGTGCGGAAGCTGTCCTCAAGTAGGGCATTGGTAGAGGCAACTCTTCTGCGCGACGGGTGCAGCAAATGCCCTTGATGTCAATGACCCGCTTGAGGATCTTCGGCGCCACCGCCAAGTAGACCGGACCCTCCGTCCAGCGGCGGTACTTCTGCTTGTGCGCCTCGATGACATTGACACTCTCTTCCACAATCTTCATCAGCAGAAGCTTGAGCATGAGCGTGTCGATGGCGGGCATCTCATAGCTGATCTGAAGCTTGATGTCGTGGAGCGCGGGGTGTCGCATGGCTTCTCTCTTGAACTGCTCGATCAGATCTGGCAGTGATGTGGTCACGTGTGACCTTGATCGAAGATGCCGTTGCAGGTGTTGGCAAGGATGAAGCATGACGGCATTCTCGAGGCACCAGACTATGCTCAGTGCCCGGAGGAGCTTCACGGCCAAGTCGACATTTGTCACACTTGTAGTAGATGTTGTAGTTTGGTTGTTGTAGTTGATCCTGTTGACGTAGCGCTTGATGTCCGCAACGATGGCCTTGCAGAAGCCTCTGGGGTAGACAGCAGGCATCGTGGTGCGCTGCCTGCCCTTGCTGTCGGCTCCTTGCAGTTGCGAGCGCTGTGGGTCGTAGTTCTGTGTGTCGCTCACTTCGGACGTAGTGGAGGCTGATTCCGGGAGGAAGCTCCACATCTGTCGGCCGGAAGAACCGGTTCCTGGTCAGGATGTGTACTCGCGTGAGGAAGACACGTCCATCGTCCCGGAAGTCCACTTCCCAGTAATCTTCCCTCTCTGGAGACTCGTCGATGGACATGGCCTCCTTCGTCTTCTGAACCGTGTCCTGGTTGGCGTCCCTGCTGTAGTCCCCTGCGCCGATGTGAACCTTCTTGGGTGATGCCTTCGTGCTCGTTTCACTCCGCTTCCGTCCTGGGCCTGACTCATCAAGATGCCAGACACTGTAGCGCGTGTCCGGCCATTGGCCCCTTGCTTGGCCCTGCACAGCGGTGAGGAAGGTGTTGACCTCTTGGCTGTCCTTGATGAGGGCATGGTTCGCCTCATCGAGCGGCAATAAATAGTGTCGCGAATCCGTGAACAAGAGCCGGTAGAGGTTGTAGGTCTTCATCTCCTTGTCTCTGGGCAGGATCAGGAGCCCGTCGGTGTTCGTGAACCACGAGGATGCAATTGCTGCTTGCAGCCCCACCAGTTCAGGGTTTCCGACCAACGCCGGACACAATGATGCGTTGCCCCCGATGACGTCCGCGGTGTAGGTCGCCTCGGAGAGCTAGCTCCTTGAGCATAGGAAGTTACCCGAACTTGTCCCAGGATGGGATCTGAGTGACCGAGATGCCGGTGACCTCAGCTTGCTTCTCCTTCCAGGTGACTCTGACGTGGTTGTTGTTGTCGTCGGAGAGGGCGCAGTTGTCCGGGAGGTCTCTGAGAGTCTCGGTGCCAACCAGGCTGTTGGCAGCTCCGGCGCCGGGATCAATAATGAGACCCCTGCGACGCTGTCCTCCGACTGTGCGATAGATCTCCGGGCTCACGTCTTCACACGTCTTGTAGGCGCCGACGTGAAAGGAAAAGCTGAGGTTCTTGGGTCCACGATGGTGTTGCGGCGGCCTCTGCGTCTGTCGATGATGCCGAAATTCCTTGAGGACGGTTCTTGAAAAGGTCCTCCATGTGTTCGCCTTGACCAAGAGGTGAGGCCTTGTTGTGTGATTGCTGAGGTCGCAAAGGCTGTGCTGATGGCCGTGATGGTGCTGCGGTCAAAGGGCTTGTAATGCATGGTTGTGTTGAGGCTCGGTCCTTCGCGAGCATGTCGTACCTGCCTCGTCTCACGGGTCTCGACGTAGTATCGGGATCCACCGAACTTGCCCTTGCGCTTGCCTTTGGACTTGCCCTTGGACTTGCCTTTGAACTTTCCTTTAGGGCGATAGCCATAGCCCTTGCCTTTGGGCCGCCAGCCGCCTTTGCCCTTGCCTGTCCTTCACGGGGCAGTTTGCCGCGAGGCGCCATCGAGATCCACAAACACCCAGAGTTGCCTTTGTTGAAACCTTTGCCGTAAATCTTGTTGTTGTCCTCTTCGGAGGCACCCGCGTCCTTGGGCTCCGCATCCATCCAAGATGATGTCCCGGCCACCAATCGTCTGTGGCCTCGTCATAGTTCTCATAGTAGTCGGCGTAGCCTGGGCTCCACCAGTCGTCATCGTCGTACCAGTAGGACATGGCATCTGCTTGGGTGAAGCCACCGTACTCATCGCCGTACTGCTCCAGGTCACACTCCCTTTGCTGTCGTTGTGCGATGAGCCAGTCGCAATGCCAGCGTCCTGATGTCATCGAACCTGGCCAGATCGCCCTGAACTTGCAGCTTCAGGTCATCGAAGAATCGCTGGCTCATGCCACTGCGCTTCAGCCACAGGAAGCTCCTGCCGACAGCGTTGATGTCCAGTCCAGCGCGCGCCTGGGCTTCTTCAAGCCAAAGATCCCATTCCAATGAGTACTCCTGGAGCGTCATGCTGGCCTTCCTGCGGAACTCAAAGAAAGCCTCGAGGGGCTTCGTGAGGAGCTGCTCATCCGTCTGCCCGAAGGCGGTGCGAAGTGGCATTGCAAAGTGCCTGCGCCCCACTCGGGATCGCGTGCTGCAGGATCCGCGTGGGATCAGCCGGATCCCTGACCTCGTCCACGCTGAGCCTGACCAGCGCCGCGTCTCCGATGACCATTCCGTCCGGGCGGACCAGCTTGAGCTCCAAAGCCGCGCGTTGTGCCCTCGGGCCTAAACGGCCAGCAACTATAGGTCCAACACACTCGTCCGGCACCTCTCTCTGTCTGTGCCACAAACGCAGCCGCTGGAAGCACGTGGCGAGCGTGTAGCTAGGGTCCCCTGGCTCCCAACCTGGTGGAAGATCCCGCCTGAACTCCGTCAACGGAACTCCACCTCCGCCGCCAGCCGGCGTAGCCATGGTGATGCAACAAACAAGCCAGGTGAAGATGCCCAGCCAGCGCTGCGAGGCTTGTGGCCTCCTGCGCTGCCCGGTCCTGCTCTTATCCAGTGATACAGTGGCGCTGGTGCTCTCCTCAGGAGCATCGTCATCATCATCATCATCATCATCATCGTCGTCAGCATCGTCGTCATCCTCATCATCATCCTCATCATCATCGTCGTGATCATCCTCCTCCTCATCATCGTCATCATTATCATCATCATCATCATCATCGTCATTATTCTTATCATCATCATCATCATCATCATCATCATCATCATCATCATCATCATCATCATCATCATCATCATCATCATCATCATCATCATCATCATCATCATCATCATCATCATCATCATCATCATCATCATCATCATCATCATCATCATCATCATCATCATCATCATCATCATCATCATCATCATCATCATCATCATCATGTCTGAAGTCCCCAATTCACAAATGTAGAGAATCTTAATTGGTGAACACGAGTTTCTATGCCTACCTGAAACACCGAGTGACTGGCAACCAGAGGGCAATGTGAACGGCGACAGTGATCGGAAGAAAACAAAGCTGAATTACAATGCCTGGCCAGCGCCCACAGTGCTGAAGAGAGTGCCCACCTTGCACTCGTCGACTCGTGGGGTCTTCGGAACGCAAGCGCCCTATCTCGGCCGCTGGCAGCGCCCTCTACTCGGACTCTGCCAGCCAACACCTCGAGCAAATCAGGCTGCACTTCTGCACTGAACTCTGTGCCCAAAGGCCAAAGGAGGCCCGAGCTAAATAGAAGCTGCTCTGACCCAGCTTGCACTCGTCCCCCTGCCAAACGCATCCTCTGGACTTGAATGCGCTGACCACAATGCCTGCTCCGTGATTGTGTAATTCGGCGCGAAGAGAACCACGTCGGGGATCCTGCGGTAGAGTGCTCTTGCGCAAACGCGCAAACGAGCCCAGTTGTGTGTTTCACCTGACGAGTGCACCAGAGAAGGCTGCATGCGCATTGCGGAAGGAGAGGCTGCGCTGCAGCCTGAGCCAAGCAGCCAAGCTCTCGGTTTCGGCGTCCCATGTCGTGCCCGCTCCTCTTGCGCATTTGGGTCATGCCGTAGGGCTGGGCCTGGTCTTTCGTTCTTTTGTCTTATCTCACGTCTTGCTTCGCGCGAGTAGGTGGCCAGGCCTCCTTTCCAAGTATGTCCAACCTGATTTTGCAGAAACCGCAAACTGAGTGCTCAATTCTCTCGATCTGAGAAAACTGCAGCTCCTTGTCTCTGCCACCACGAGCCATCATCGCCAGAAAGATCTCATCTTTCTTGAACACCTGCGATTCTATTGGCACATGGCATTCCGCAACGAACAAGACCCCCTCCTGCACTAGGCAGACAGTGTCGGCCGTGACTCTGGCAGGGTAGAGCCTCGAGTGTGACCGACCGAATCTCGGACCGAATCTCGGACCGAATCTCGGACCGAAGGACCCTCGGACTCGGCCTCGTGGCGCCAACGAAGGCGGCCTCTCCAATGACCTCACGGGCGCGACCGGGCGCGACGGGAGCGGCGCGCGCCGGTAACCCGGTGGCCCGGTGGCCCGGTAGCCCGCCGCGGCCAGACTCAGTGACTCGCCTCCCCGCACTGCCATCTCCGCTCGCCTCGGAGGGGGCCTCCAGTGTGAGCCGATTCGAGACTCCAGAAACCTACCACTCGACCAAAAACCACGAGCCGCAATCCGGTCAATGAGTTTAGCCTGTAAAAACATGACGATGTGAGCTATGCGAGTACAAAACAAGTACAAGTAACTAGGGACGAATAAGCTCCTTGTTTTCTGAAGAAAACATGCATTTTGATGTCTTGCCTGCTTTGGCGTGCTTTTAGCTGGTTTATGCACGTCCCAAGGGCTTGCCTGTGAGTGGGCAGCACCACGGCAGTGGCGAGGATTTTGCACTGAACCATTGAACCCATATGTCTCCTGGCCCTCAATCCCCGATGCACAAAGACCCTTTTCTTAGCCCAGATCCAGGGCCCTGAGTTCCCTGAAGAGAAAACCGATACCGAGTTGCAACGGCGCCCAAAGCGCCAGAGGATTTGACACATTCACTCACATGTCTGCACCCGAACGCAATGATGCAATGCGTGACGTTTCCCAAACATTTAGCTTGAACAAAACACTTGCTCGATACACAACAATCATATGGTCAAGTGCACATGTCAATGGCATAACTTGAGGCAAGTGGGTTACTATAAACTGTCCTTTGGGAACACACATTCTGATACACTCCCGTTTTGCTATCGAGTTCTGGGGGAGTACAAGGGGACTTGTAGTTTGAGCGTTGCCCCTTTCTAGTGTCAGAGCAAGTCACACGGACACGGCGAAGTCCACAGCGATCTCTGACTTATCTCGGAAAAAGAGCAGTAGCCGAATCCAACAATGTTTGAGGGGCTAGGTCCTTTCGGTGAAGAACACAAAAAACAACAAAACATCGTATTCGGACAAACTGCAAACTGAAGAACAATTCCTTTCAGAACACTCTGCCTCGAAAGAGCAGCACATTTCAACACACTGAGAGATATGCCTTTCAGAATCACAAAAGCATGTCAAATCACCCACTCCCTCGCAACAATGCTCTTGTAGGAAGACACATTCTGCACTGCTTCGTTGAATAGCGCCACATTCCAACAAGCTTCAGCACATTTGTGTACTTTGTGCACTGCATAATGCCTCAGTGTGTACAGCGCCTTCTGTGCACTGGCACAGGGTACTAAACGTACGCAATAAAGGAACAAAACAGAGAGAGCGGCATGTGCATGGAGTTTGTGCGCAAAGCACTTTGCCCATGCGGAGACACTTTCATGCATGTAATACGGCGATGCGTAGTGCGGCAGACTCTGAGGCTTGCTCAGCATAAGGTCGCAGTCCCGTGCAAGAATATGTACAGCTCCTGGCCAATGGGGAAAAATCAAACATCGAAACAATCATCGACATGGCTCAAAGTGCCGAACTGCGATTCCGCTGATTGCATTCGTCGCCTGGACCAGATCGCATTCGCCTTCGCCTTCATCTTGACTACCCTCGTGGGAGGCATCTCCTGGGCCACCTGGCCCTCCTTCAATGAACTGGAACTCCACCGCAGCCTCTTTGGTCTCTTTGGTCTCTTTGGTCTGCAAGTGCTCAGTCACCAGCGCTTCCGGCCTCAAGAGCCCCAGATTGAGCTTTGAGCCGAGTAGCCACAAGCGCTATTGAGTCTGTGCAAAAAGACAAGCTCCACACACAATGTCGCAGCCAGGCTCAATGATCCTGGAACAGCAAAGGCGACCAAAGACGAGGTTGGCAAGGACTGGAAAGAACAAAAGGAGCACGAATAAAAGCGAGTATACGAGAGGAAGGAGAGGAAGGCAAGGCGCAAAGGGTCGGGCACCGGCCTTGTCTCCGCCATGGCTCGCGCCTGCTTGGCAAAGTCCAAGGACACCTCGTTACGTCCGAGTCCCGCTACGAGCGCTACGAGCCATTACGAACTCCCGCAGGGAGAGCTCCCGGAGCCTCAGCTCCTCCGAGGGCAAAGCCGCCGAGAAGAAGGCGGTCTCGCGCAGCAGCGTGCAGGACCCCGGCCTGAGACACCAACGATCACCAACGAAACACCTGTCGCTCTCGGTTTTCGGGTGGCCCGGCTCGTAGCCCAGCCGCTTCTCGGCCTGCGAAGCTTTGACTCCGACGAACTGCTCCAGCTTGCGGCTTGCGGCTTGCGGCATGGCGCCTGCTCGCCCATGTACTTCAGGATGGTGGCCCGAACCTTCCCCAGGTCGCTGGGGAACTCTGCCATGACTTTGCCCCAGGTCTCCCGACTCACAATGCGCACCTCGCGACACGACAAGCCAACATTGGCGCACTCAATGGATACATGTGAGGCCCATGTGATGTACATGTTAGTTCCTGTACTATGTGACGGCTATGGCAAGGACTTAAACGGTAGCATGTTCCCGAGGACCTGTCGCCCGAGCCTCGCAATTGGTCATGGGGAGGAGTCGCTCACTTTGCTTGGCTCGAGCTCCAGCCAGGATCTGAAGCCAAGCGCATGTTTCAATGCCTCATGCCTCCAGCATCTCCAGCCCCATGAGCCGAAATGAGCCGAAATGAGCCGAAATGAGCCGAAATGAGCCGAAATGAGCCTATAGGCATGGGGAAAGAGCCAGCTTCGAGGCGCTGGCCCGCTCGTTCCAGCAGCAGCCCGCTGTGAGGACTGCAAGTTCTTTGCCTCCGAACCGCCAGTTCCGAGCTTCCGCAACTTCCGCAACTTCCGCAACTTCCGAACGTGCGAAGCGAAGTGCCCCCGAACTTCCGAGGCCTTCCGGACTCAACACAGAGATCTCCCCCTCGAGGATCAGGATTGCAGCCTGGGATTCTCTCCATGCAATGCCGCAGTGCCACGCTGGCTGCCTCATTGAAGGGAGGCTGTCCCAGCTGTCTGTCCCCTGCAAGACCTCGGCAACAGTTAAAACCCCAGGCTGAGAGAACATTGCAGAGTCTCGGCAAAACCCCATAGCTCCAAAGGGAAGAACGAACATCATGGCATGGATTTTGCACACCAGGACATCGACATGAAAACTTCTCGGCGTAGAGATCCAGAAGGTAAAGCAAGCGAGAGGACTCGCCTTGCGCATTGCAATGGCAAATCCGACATCGAGTTCATCGAGTTTCCGCTCTCACCTCGAAGACATGGCCACACCACCCGTGGCCCTTCTTTCTGCTTGCCAGAGCTGGCGCCATCAAAGCGCTCCTCGGCGACAAATGGTCGGAGTCACGGGGGGAGTCCTCCTGCCTTCTCCTCCGGGAATTTCTCCAGGGCCTCGGCGCCAAACCAATGCGAGCATGTGTTCGAGTATTTCAAAGACAAGATGGCAGGGACAAGACTGCAAGTCTGGTCAAATGAAATCGGGGCTTTCCACCGGATTCCACCGCGCCACGCAAGTCCATAGTGAAAACACGTAACCTTGCAGCCGGCTGCATGTTCGACAAACATGTTTCTGGGGCCCGACGGTGCTGGTTTGCGTGCATCTCGTCGGGAACCTTCTAGATGTTTTTTTTTTTTTTAGAATGCATCGCGAAGGGTTCTCTGCTGGATTTCTCGCACTACATTGCATGAAGAACATGCCGGAGAGAGCGTATGGAGAAGAGGAATTGCATAGAGAACCAATCATGCACAGAAACCTTATGCAAAAACAACTTTGCAGATAAAGAGTGTCCACACACTATACATAGATACAATGCATAGAAACACGTGTGGAGCAAGTGCGAAGAGATCACACGTAGATAAACTTGCATGACTAGCTCGTGCAAACAAACTTGAACAACTAAATTGCGTAAAGATATTGCATCGAGACACCCATGCAAAGAACTTGCAAAGAAAGACTTCTAAAAGGACCTGGATCGGAAAACATGCTCGGACGTGCGTGAAAAATTTGCAGATCGGACAGGTCTGAAAACCCAACGTGCCACGTAAAGTGAGGAACCTGTGTGGCTTTCACCGACCGAGTGCACTACACCCTTCGCCCTCGCTCCAAGACGGTCGGGCAACCGAGTCCCAGGGCTCTCTCGGAGAGAATGAAGCGACCGTTCGGCCGTTCGGCCCTGAAACAGACGTACACCGCAGAGAAACCTGCACAAAGAACGTGCATAGAGAACCTGCAAACTGAGAAGGTTGCACGGAGAACGTGCATAGAACAAAACACTTCGAGAAATATGTCATCGAGCACGTGCATAGAGAACCTGCTCACAGAGAAACTTGCACAGAGAACCTGCGCGGAGAAAATTGCACAAACAACAGAATAGAGAACTTGCATCAAGAGCTTGTGCAAAGAAA